>CP139501.1:289718865-290215321 GCA_021014915.2 Artemisia tridentata subsp. tridentata
CGGTCAAGGGATTAACCAAATTGTGTCATAACCGCTCGACGTTTTAGGCAACTTGGTGATAAAATCCATAGTGATACGCTCCCATTTCCATTCTGGGATCTCAGGTTGAACAAGCAGACCGGACGGTCTCTGGTGTTCAGCCTTGACCTTCGAGCACGTTAAACACTTACTGACGTACTCAGCTATATCGGCCTTCATGTTTGGCCACCAATACAACTTCTTCAAATCTAAGTACATCTTGTCAGATCCTGGGTGAATGGAGTACTTGGACTTGTGGGATTCGTGCATGATCAAATCACGAATTCCTCCATACAATGGAATCCAACACCTGTCTCCATAACACAAAATCCCATCGGATCTTCTTACAAGGCCATTCTCAATTTCTGGCATTCTTAAGTACCTCACCCTGAGCCTCAAGAATTTTTGCTGGAAGCGGCGAACTGATCGTCATCCCTAACGATCTGACTCTGAGGGGTTTGATCCGTTCTTTCCTGCTGAGGGCGTCGGCAACTACATTTGCCTTACCTGGGTGGTAACGGATCTCACAATCATAGTCGCTAAGCAACTCCAACCATCGGCGCTGTCTCATGTTCAGCTCCTTCTGGTTCAAGATTGCTGTAGACTCTTGTGATCAGTATACACTACGCACTTAGTTCCATAAAGGTAGTGTCTCCAAATCCTCAGTGCAAACACGACTGATCCTAATTCTAGGTCATGGGTTGTGTAGTTTTTCTCATGGGTCTTCAGCTGTAGAGAAGCGTATGCTATCACATTCTCTCTCTGCATCAGCACGGCTCCCAAACCCTTGTGGGATGCATCACAATACACAACAAAATCTTCGCTACCCTCGGGTAAAGCCAAAATAGGTGCACTACACAATCTCTCTTTAAGGAGTTGAAAAGCTTCTTCTTCCTTATCTCCCCAGTCGTATTTCACATTCTTTTGTGTCAGTTTTGTCAATGGTTTAGCTATCTTAGAGAAGCCTTCTATAAACCTTTGATAATAGCCGGCAAGTCCTAGAAATTGTCGTATTTCAGTAGGCGTTGTGGGCGTTGCCCAATCTTAATTGCCTCAATCTTGGCTGGATCTACGTGAATCCCTTGTCTATTTATTACGTGACCAAGAAACTGCACAGTCGATATCCAGAATTCACACTTCGAAAACTTAGCGTATAGCTCCTCCTTTTTCAATAATTCCAGAATTAGCTTGAGGTGTTCCTCACGCTCTTTCTCATTCTTGGAATATATCAAGATATCATCAATGAATACTATCACGAATTTATCCAAATACGGCTTACACACCCGATTCATGAGATCCATGAATACAGCTGGTGCATTTGTCAAGCCGAATGGCATAACCTGAAATTCGTAATGGCCATATCGGGTTCGGAATGCGGTCTTCGGGATATCCTCTTCCCGGACTCGAAGCTGGTGATTGATGCGTGGTTTTGCGACCTTACAACAGGTTTTACCTCTCAAGGGATCTCAAGAGGCTTGCAATCCCCACCAGGCAGTGTACCTGACCGATGTAGTATAGTGAAGTGGCAAGTACCGGGGGATTGATCGTTCTCTAGGGGAATAGTGTCGTTAGGATTGAAAAACTATTCTAATAGGTCTAAGGGTGAGGGAAGATTCTTTTTGTATTTTTATATTTTTTATGAAAGCAAGTAAAATCTCGGGTTTGAAGGAGTGGGCGGAATTAGTTGCTAGTCAACTAACCCAAATAACTACAAATGCAAATAAAATAAAGTAACAGAAAATGAAAAGGTTGTGAAACTTATATGGGGAGAAATGTGTTTACTTAGATTTCCTTACTCCCTAACTATCTTTTACCGGTTGATTAGTGTGTATTAATTGCGTGGATGACGGGTGTATTCCTTAATACCAATCGTGGGGTGGCGTACGTACTTCCCCAACTCTACAAGCTCCTACTTCACTCCTATGTCGAGCCGGCTAAGAAGCTCCTAACATGGGATCACTAGAATTCGCTCATGCATTAAATACAACCATAAAAACCTTAGTACGCATTGGTTCATGTTTCTTAAGACGTTCAAGCAAGTTACCGTATAGGAAGTTAGCCAGTTTTCTTAAGCCTAACATCGATAAACAATCATCCAATACAATTAATAACACACTAATAACCGATAATCAATAGTTAGGTTTCATTAGATCTATGCAAACACAAGATAAATCTAGCCTAGCATGTTAATCAAAAGACAAGAACAAGATATAATCAAACAACACATAGACATATTGATTGATTAAATGAATACTTATCTTCAATTAAACATGGGAGATCTAAGGGTATGAAAACCCTTAAAATGGCGGAAATTCGTCTTAGGTTTCTCCTCACAAAGTTGCACACTCATGACAAAAAAATTGCAAAACTATATATAGAACTTAGTAGCTGACGGCGTCACGTTGTAGATCTTGACGCCGTCACCTCGCCGTGTCTAGGGTTCCCGGATGGCCTTCTTGACGCCGTCCCTCTTTAGTGCTCCAAAATCCGCTCTGGCTTATCAAAGGTTGACGCCGTCAGAAATGGGCTTGACGCCGTTTCTCTTTAACTTAAAACCGTGATGGCCTTGATCACCTTAAAGGGTGACGCCGTCAGACTTCCTTTGTAAAATTCCTGGCTTATCATGTGTATTTTTCATATCCACCTCTTTTGCTAAGCCATGACGCCGTCAGGAGCAATCCTTGACGCCGTCAAAGGTACTTTTCCAGCCGATTTTGAGACTTTGTCGTTTTTCTTCACTTTTATGCTCAAAAAACGTCCAAAATGCTTCCTTTTCCAGATTTCTTTCCAAAGTACCTAAAATGACAAAAGGAACGATTTAGGGCAATATTTGATCAAATAAATACGATTTAGGGCTTAAATGACCCCCTAAAAGCGGTACACTTTTCGCTTCATCAAATACCCTTACACTTGAGATTTGCTTGTCCTCAAGCAAATGCGCTTTTATTCTAATCAAAATACAAGTTAGGGTTCATTTAATGCTAATATAAAAGTAATTACAATAAATAGTCGTTCCATTTTAATCATAATAAGCACGGAGATTACAAACTAGCACCTCACAAGTAGTGTTTAGATACTCACATTTCTCAGGTGTCATCAAAATAAATCTCATAAATGAAAACAGATAATATCTCTCACTACCTGTCATAGCAAATAGATTACCATAGGCTTGGGAAAGGATCGAAAACCTTCTCCACTAGGCGTGAGCACCTAAGATAAACTATCAAAGAGGGCTTTTACATGGGTTATAACGTGAGGTATAGGGATATGATAAACACGGTTTTGTTGGATAAGGGATATTTTACTGGTGGCGAGTTAAAGATCTTGATTAATTACATGTACAATATGGCGTTGCTAAGCCAAGACTAGACTCGACTTAAGCTAAAAACAAAATAACCAAAACATAAAATAAAACATAAAATGAAACGGGATGGTAGTCCGTATGTTTTTTCTACTTTTCTTTTTCTCATTTTTTTTTTTGTATTTTTCTTGATTTTTTTTTCCATACACTCTTGCCCTACCATCCAAAATAATACATCATAGGGGCGTTGCATTTCCCTTACACTTGAACTTTTACATAACTTTACAAATAACTATTCTAATGACTCGAATTAAGATAATCGAAACACTTGGAGTACTTTTTTAAAATATTTAGCACATATGGGAGTAATAATGTTGTTCTTCCCCATTACTCCATTACACTAGTACTTTACCCATGAGTCCCAATCGTCCCAAAACAATATGTACAAGGATATGACTCGACTTAGCAACCATGTAATCAATTAGATAATTAACTTGGGGTTTAAACAAATGTTGTCACAAAAATGCACTAAAGATGAGTGCATACAAGGTAGGCTAAGGCGATTTGGGTGTACATTTAAGTGGGGTGTAACAAATTCTTCCTTTAAGTAAAATGCTTAAAGTTAGAAACGAAAAGATAGGCTCTGAGGGGTGTACTAGGGGTATCGTGTACTAAAAATGAGTACAACGCAAAGGGTGTGGGAGAATTACTTGACCAATGTAGCCAACGTAATTATAACAAAAACACAGGTGTAAAACAATGGGTTAATCCTAATGCCTCTTATCATGTAGTAAATCTAACTACACGAATGTAGTCTCACTTGTGGCCTCGGAATGGTCCTAACGCAAGTTCTAGAATCTAAGTGCTACCGGTACACACATCATAGCATAAATGCTTTTCCTACCAATTCTAGGGGCGAACCTCACATATTTGGGGGTGGAAAATTTTTTAGTGGTACGGTTTTTGTGCTAGTCATATAACTCCTATCCATGAGACGCTCATTAAGATCAAAGTTTCACTCCTATATGTTGTAAAAAATTTTAAATTTGGCACTAAAATTGCCCTAACAGGTATTTATCTCAGTTTTATTACACATCTACCATTAAACAAACGAAAAATCAAGTGCAATTGTATTCTCTAAAGTATCGTACTTTACCCCCCCTTACACTTAAGATGAACAATGTCCCAATGTTTAAATAACAAGATGTAAAAGTAAATAAGGTAAAAGAATGAAATCAAATACTCCCCTGATTCGTTCGGTGGATAAAGAGGTAACATGGTTAGATCTTCTTCCAAGATGATGTTGAAGCTTCAAGACTAATGCATCGCCAAAAGCTTGATTCCACAAACATCTCCTTGTCCAAAATAACCTGTTAAACCTGAGAAAACAACCACGAAAACCTGCATAACATCGGCGGGGTAAATTCTATATAAGGATATAATGCTTGTGGAATGATAATTTTGCAGATTCCTGGAGTTTATAAGTTAGAGATTTAATAAAAACTTTTTATGAAAACAAAACTTTCAAAAATTTCAGAAAATTAATACCTGACGCCGTCAGGTTGTAAAGCCTGACGCCGTCAGAAATGATCTGACAGAATTCTCATGTTAAGTTTCCGGAAAATTTCTGGAAAAACCTCTACCTTACTTCCTGGAAATCCTGCAAAACATCACTATGACTCGATACAAGCATTTGACTCAAACAATTACTAATATGTATGTTAATTTAATATTATTACGATTCATGTTCATTTGTGTTCTAATAAACCGATTTGGATTTCCCTTACACTTAACTTTTGCAAAATACCTTTATATGTAGTTAAGACGAAGTTAAAAACAAGATAAAGCATTTTCACAATTTAGTTTTGAACATGAATCAATAATAATAAAAATTAAACATACATACGGAAACAAATAAAATCAAACAAACAAATAAACACACAAAGCAAATAAAGCTTGGGTTGCCTCCCAAGAAGCGCTTTTCTTTATTAACGAGTCTTGTAGCTAGACTCAAAGTCCTTCTACCCTATGTAAGTGAGCTCGTCATCGAGGACGTCTTTAGGGTTAAGCTTGGATTGAAGTTTCCTATTGGTCCGCTTAGTACAATATATCTTTTCAAACTTCTCTCCATCCGGGTCATACAATGTCATCTTAATATGCCATGACCCATCTCCATCTTTGGGTGGTTTATCCCAATCCCACTTATGATCATCGTCCTCACAAGTCCACTTATTCATCCCTAGGTTAATTGGCAAAACTCCTAGGAACTCAATCATCTTCCTAAAAACTAGAGGGTCTTCAAATGGATCTAATTCGGTATCCCTAGCCAAGAGTTGCTCTACCGTATGTGTTCGGTTCACAAAGTCCTCTTCTAGGTAAAATGGGCGTTGGGGTCCTATGAAGTCTCTATCGATCCAAGGTCCATATCTAGATGGTCTCCTATTTAATTCTAACCAATGGGGTGTTGGTTCCTCACTAGTATCATAGGCATGTTTCTTCACATTATAGACTGACCAAGTATCACCTTCTCCTACCGCTATCTTTGATTCCTTACAATCAATCATAGCACTAGCGGTCGCCAAAAATCCTCTACCTATCAACAAGGGGCATGTAGGGTCGCTAACCATATCAAGGACGTGGAAATCGGCTAAAATGGTTAGTTTTCCAATGTGTACTAACACGTCTTTGACTACTCCAATCGGGTAAGCAACACTTCAATCCGCTAAGCCTATTATTACCTCGGTTTCTTCAAGTTTTCCTAGTTTTAGAGAGGTGTAGAGAGGTAACGGAAGTAGGTTAAGGCTTGATCCAAGATCGGCTAATGTGTCATAAGCCTCCGAATTACCGATCTTGCAAGGTAAACAAATAAGCCCGGATCATCTAACTTCTTAGGTAGCTTGTTTTGAACAAAGGCGGTCCCTTTTTCACCTAACTTGAGCTTCTTCTCATCCAACACATCAATAACCGGACTTTCAAGGTGGAGCTCCTTGAATTCATTGTCAAGGTTTTGAGTGGGAGGTGTTTCAACTATGTTGTTGACCAATTTGGATATCATAACTTCTTGGTCCTTTTGAACGACTTGGGTTTGTTTGAAACACGAGCTCATGGAATTGACCGAATAATATTGTGGACAAGAACTAGGAGACGAAACTGACGAAATGGCGTTGACGTTTAGTTTCGGGTTCTTGACTGTGTTGCTAGGGAGTGCTCCCATTTCTCGGTCATTGAGGGCTTTCAACAAAGTGTCAATCTTATTGGTCATCTCGCTTTGTTTTTGTTTGAAATCGGCTTCAAACTTGGCCAAACGAGCTTCTTGAGATGCCATAAATTGAGACATCAATCCTTCAAAGTTATTGGTACTACCATTGCTGGAAGGATTGTTGTTGAAAGTACGGTTCGAGTTGGAACCGCTTGATTGGAAACGATTAGGTGGGTTGGACGGATTGGTTTGTTGTGCGTTTTGATTTTGTTTCCAACTAAGGTTTGGGTGATTTTTCCATGAGGGGTTGTATGAATCACCGTAGGGGTTTGGCTCGGGTTTGAAAGTGTACCACTTGTCTCCCGCTCCGTCGGTACGCGAGGATGCGTAGTCCGCAAAAGCTTGTTCGGGGAGTTCCACACAATCACGAGTGTCGTGGGGACCACTACATAATTCACATGAAGAAGTGATTTTGTTCACTTGGCTTGAAGGTTTAGGAGCCTCGTAGGATTTCATAAGAAACTTGACTTGGTCTTCAAGTTCTATGATCCTACGGTCGGAAGTGCTTGAAGTGTTCGAAGGCAAAGATATTGCCTTGACCGTTTTATTCAAATCACGGGGATTACTCCAACTTTCGTTGTCATAAAGAGCAAGATCTTCTAGGAGAGACCATGATTGTTCCGCACTTAGATCACGTAGCTTACCACCGGCCGATTGGTCAATGGTTTGCCTCGTGGAGAGATTGATATGGTCATAGAAGATTTGGACTTGGAGCCAAAGTTCTATGCCATGGTGAGGGACTTTTTGGAGTAAGTCCTTGAATCGAGTCCATGCCTCGTAGAGGGTTTCGCCTTGACGTTGTTGGAACATCAAAATATGATTCCTTAGCTTGGTAGTTCTTCCTGGTGGAAAAAACTGAGCAAGGAAACGAGTGGTGAGATCATCCCAAGAGGTGATGGATCCTGCGGGTAGACGCTCTAGCCATTGACTAGCTTGGTCCCGCAGAGAGAATTGAAAGAGACGCAGTCGGGTCGTCTCTCGAGTGGCAACATCAAGGTCTATAGAATCAACAATTTTGAGAAAGTCCTTGAGATGTTGATTAGGATCTTCGGAACGAAGTTCATGGAATGCGCATCCGCTTTGCACCAACCGGATGGTGTCGGATCGCAAGGGAGTAACATTGGCTCCTTGAGTGAGCTCAATGGTGTTTCGATAGCCATGGTGGCTAGGACGAGAGTAGTCTCCTAAGGTACGGACTCTAGGAGGTGGGTGTTGTTGTGGTGGTGGGTTGTTGGGATCGAGGATATTACCACCTTCCATGATGTCGGATGGTAATGGTTACGAACAAAGAAACGAAGAAAAAAGATAGACTAAAGAAAATCTAGAAAAAATAAAATAAAATCTCACTAGAAAGGAATCTAGTGAGTAGACCTAATAAAATAAAAATTCAACCTAAACAATAACTATTCCCCGGCAGCGGCGCCAAAAACTTGATGCGTGGTTTTGCGACCTTACAACAGGTTTTACCTCTCAAGGGATCTCAAGAGGCTTGCAATCCCCACCAGGCAGTGTACCTGACCGATGTAGTATAGTGAAGTGGCAAGTACCGGGGATTGATCGTTCTCTAGGGGAATAGTGTCGTTAGGATTGAAAAACTATTCTAATAGGTCTAAGGGTGAGGGAAGATTCTTTTTGTATTTTTTATATTTTTTATGAAAGCAAGTAAAATCTCGGGTTTGAAGGAGTGGGCGGAATTAGTTGCTAGTCAACTAACCCAAATAACTACAAATGCAAATAAAATAAAGTAACAGAAAATGAAAAGGTTGTGAAACTTATATGGGGAGAAATGTGTTTACTTAGATTTCCTTACTCCCTAACTATCTTTTACCGGTTGATTAGTGTGTATTAATTGCGTGGATGACGGGTGTATTCCTTAATACCAATCGTGAGGTGGCGTACGTACTTCCCCAACTCTACAAGCTCCTACTTCACTCCTATGTCGAACCGGCTAAGAAGCTCCTAACATGGGATCACTAGAATTCGCTCATGCATTAAATACAACCATAAAAACCTTAGTACGCATTGGTTCATGTTTCTTAAGACGTTCAAGCAAGTTACCGTATAGGAAGTTAGCCAGTTTTCTTAAGCCTAACATCGATAAACAATCATCCAATACAATTAATAACACACTAATAACCGATAATCAATAGTTAGGTTTCATTAGATCTAAGCAAACACAAGATAAATCTAGCCTAGCATGTTAATCAAAAGACAAGAACAAGATATAATCAAACAACACATAGACATATTGATTGATTAAATGAATACTTATCTTCAATTAAACATGGGAGATCTAAGGGTATGAAAACCCTTAAAAATGGCGGAAATTCGTCTTAGGGTTTCTCCTCACAAAGTTGCACACTCATGACAAAAAAATTGCAAAACTATATATAGAACTTAGTAGCTGACGGCGTCACGTTGTAGAT
Organism: Artemisia tridentata subsp. tridentata; assembly: GCA_021014915.2. Lineage (NCBI taxonomy): Eukaryota > Viridiplantae > Streptophyta > Magnoliopsida > Asterales > Asteraceae > Artemisia > Artemisia tridentata. Next base: position 289,727,870 of record CP139501.1, read on the forward strand.
CTTGACGCCGTCACCCTCGCCGTGTCTAGGGTTCCCGGATGGCCTTCTTGACGCCGTCCCTCTTTAGTGCTCCAAAATCCGCTCTGGCTTATCAAAGGTTGACGCCGTCAGAAATGGGCTTGACGCCGTTTCTCTTTAACTTAAACCGTGATGGCCTTGATCACCTTAAAGGGTGACGCCGTCAGACTTCCTTTGTAAAATTCCCTGGCTTATCATGTGTATTTTTCATATCCACCTCTTTTGCCAAGCCATGATGCCGTCAGGAGCAATCCTTAACGCCGTCAAAGGTACTTTTCCAGCCGATTTTGAGACTTTGTCGTTTTCTTCACTTTTATGCTCCAAAAACGTCCAAAATGCTTCCTTTTTCAGATTTCTTCTCCAAAGTACCTAAAATGACAAAAGGAACGATTTAGGGCAATATTTGATCAAATAAATACGATTTAGGGCTTAAATGACCCCCTAAAAGCGGTACACTTTTCGCTTCATCAGTGATAACCCGATCTCAAGTCTATCTTCGAATAAACCGATGAACCTTGCAACTGATCAAATAAATCGTCGATCCTCGGGAGTGGGTACCTATTCTTAATGGTTAGCTTATTCAGCTCCCGATAGTCAATACACATCCTGAAGGATCCATCCTTCTTCTTAACAAACAAGACAGGAGCTCCCCAAGGCGAAGAACTTGGTCTGATGAAACCTTTTCCAGATAGCTCAGCTAACTGATCAGACAACTCCTGTAATTCCGTAGGTGCTAACCGATAGGGTGCTCGCGCTACAGGCGCGGCTCCTGGCACTAAATCGATTTGAAATTCGATTTGTCTGGCCGGTGGGAGTCCAGGTAAGTCTTCTGGAAAATCCCTTACGACTGGCACATCTTCCAATCGTTTCTCTCCGGGCTCCTTTTCCTTCTTTTCAGTCACATGAGCTAAAAAGAGGTGGCATCCTTTCTCGATGTACTTCTGCACCTTCGTACATGAGATGATGCTCAATCTTGACGAACTCGCACGATCGCTCCGATCTCCTTCAATGATCAGAACTTCGTTCCCATAGGGTACTCTGACGATCTTCTCATCACAGACGATGACGGCATGATATTTCGATAGCCAATCCATCCCTATGATGACGTCAAAACTACCCAATTCTACTGGCATCAGGTCAATGTTGAATGGACGGTTCAATAAATTTAGAGTGCAACCTTTTATAATGGTACCTACTCTCTCTAGGTTTCCGTTTGCTAATTCTACGTCTAAGACATTATCTAAGGTGGTTGGGGCTATATCGATTAGAGAACTAAAAGCGGTCGACACAAAACTTCTATCTGCTCCCGTATCAAATAGTACTGAAGCATAACGATTATTTAAGAGAAACGTACCCGTCACCACGTTCGGGTCATCCTGGGCTTCCCTTCTGCCCACAGCATAAACTCTTCCACGGGCTCCTCCTCCATTACCTTGATTTCCATTGTTGACCACTGCTACTTGATTGCCTGGTCCACCACCATTTCCTTGGTTTCGGGGCTTGTTGCACTCATTCCGGTAATGACCCTTTTCACCGCACCCAAAGCAGGTGACTTCCGCCTTACGGTTGTGAGGTGGTGCTGCTTGAGTGGTGGCTAGGGGTCTTGCCCTACAGTTCCTTGCCAAGTGCCATATCCTCTGGCAGTTGTTACACTTCACTGTGCACTGTCCCTTGTGATGTAAATTGCAACAATTACAAAAAGGTGTGTTCTTGTCGTAATCCTTTTTATCACCTGAACCAACTGCATAAGCCTTGGCTACACTCTGCTTTTTGTTCTGAGAGCTGCTGTTACTACCCTTAGAGTAATCTTCCCACTTCCTTTTGTGGTCAGCACTCTTTTCTGGAACATCCTCCAGTTCCTGATCCATTAACTTGTTTGCTATCTCCATGGTCTCGTGGAGATCTGCAGCTCTCGAGGTAGTCACGTCACCTCTTATGGACTTCGATAAACCACCGATATACCTCTCAATCAATCTGACATCAGTCCGAACCATTTCGGGACATAGTAAAGCTAGCTCCTAAAATCTATGGTTGTAAGCAGCTATATTGTTGTCTTGCACCTTCAAATTCCAAAACTCAATCTCCAACTTCTTGATCTCATTTCGTGGGCAATATTTCCTAATCACTAGTTCCTTAAAGTCTTCCCACGGCATGACATAAGCAACATCCATGTTAGCAGATTTCATGTAGTTGTTCCACCAGGTCAAAGCGGCATCCATAAAAGTGAAAGATGCATACTTGACCCTGTCGTCATCGTTACAACAACTGATGTGAAACACGGTTTCTAGCTTCTCAATCCATCTAGTCAAACCAACGGCTCCCTCTGTTCCTCCAAATAATCCAACCATGATTTTTCAGAATTCAGAGTAAGTACAACCACGGCTGTTGGTCACTGGCCTAGATGTTCCGGTGTTGGTGGTCGAATTCTTTACGGCTGCGAGAGCGGCGGCCACACGATCAGCAACAAGCTGATCCAGTGTTGCTTGATTCATCACTGGGGAATTAGCTGCGGCCCTGGTTGGGGCAACATTCTCAGCAGTTTGGCCCTGTGCGGCTCTTATCGGGGCGACATTTTCAGCAGTCCTTCCCCTTACTGACCTTGTCAGGATAGGTGTGTTGACGGTTTGTCCTCGTGTGACTCTGGTTGACTTTCGTTTAGGTGCCATTTATCTGCATCACAAAAAGATGGCGATAAATGAGATTTTTTTATGGGAGGGAAGAATCATATGAATATGTGGATAGCGAAAACAGAATACAAAAATAAAGTCAACCACAGAGGAAAAACGAATAATCGAGTAGGAAAAACTAAGCTTGTTATATATATATTGAAAAGATAAAGGTTCACAAAATTACAAGCTTGGTTAATAGTTAGGTCTGGAATACTACAGAGATACTAGTCATCCTAATGAATACATCATCAACTACTACTACTCTAGGCTCGGTCACTATCTAGGCGCAACTGGTCAAATGCTAAAGTCAATCCTCCAATAGTAGTCTCTAACTGGCCAATACGATCTCTAAGCTCCTGATTCTCTCTCATCACTGCTCCAATAGTGTACTCTGCAGTCATAATCCTCTGCCACTGAGTACGGTCAACACCTCTGGCTAAGCCTATAGCCCTGAAATCCAAACTCCTAAGCTCTCTACCATGCAACCTCTCCAAAGCATCCAATCTAGCTCTCAATCCAATCATCACCCTCCGATCAGAGTACATCTCCTCAAATAGAACACAAGCTGCCCTATCAACAGTCCCAATCCTCCTCTCTACACTCTGAATACGGTCGGACTGCTCCAACCTCCCAATCTGGTCTGAATGCACATCAAGTAAACTGGCCTGATTCGCCAGCTGAATCCAGATCTGCTCCATCTCAGTGGGCTCCTCGAGCTCTGCAAGCGGAGAAACCACTGGTGATGGAAGTGGAGTAGGCATCGGAGATGGAGGCATGAATGAAGGAGATGACAGTGTGTACTCTGGGCTAGCTGCACGTACACCCGTGCTGACATCATAAGCAATATCTATCCACTGACTCTCACTCATACCCTGAATCTCTGCATCCCTGGAACTTTGCCCAACCTCAAACATACCCTGAATCTGTGCATCCCTGGAACTCTTTCCAACCTCAAACATACCCTGAACATCCTCCATGATGCCCTTACCATCCCTCGGCATCATACCCTGATCCAAATCCGTAGGAGTATCCCTGTCCCTGTCATCATCTAAACCGATAGGAGTGTGCTCAGTAGGTGCAGTAACAGCTGGAGTAGGCTCATCTTGAACCTGCTCTGGATCCTCCACTGGATCTTCATTCTCCTCTGAATAGGTCTCAACTGATCTCCTAAGTCTCTGACTAGGTGGGGAATGGTCTGAAGATGATGTGGGTGACTAAGATGGTGATTCAGCAGGGTACCCATATAGCCATAGCGGGTCCTACTGAGAGACGAAGATAACACAGATGATAACTGGAGGCGACGTCCGCGAACTCGCCTATACGAGGCCCGACGTCTAACAGGTGGGGTATCCTGAACATGTTGGGTGAAGGTGTATAGTTGGGCTGGGGATGAACGGTGCGCTGTGGTGTATCTGGGCAAGTATGGTAAGGTAGACACTATAGTGGTGTGTACACGCTGAGCTGGAATGGGTGGTTGAGCAGCAGCTCGGACAATCTCCATCAATGGGTCATCCACAAATGGAACTGGCTGTTGCATCGGAGAAGTGAGTCCAGCAGCAGCTACCTCTGAGTGTGTGCCGAAAGGGAGAGACATAGTCTGTGACAAATATGGTGCGACACGTGTAAGTATATAGAAAATACTTATATCATATATGCTTATTAAAATACACAAATAGCATATCATAACACTTAATCAAATGAAGCAAATAATGCTCAAATCATAGCAAGCTAAACTGGCAGGCATCTGGCGGTCATAAGGAAAAGTTTTTCATAAATCGGTTATAGTTTAAGGTTTTTATAAACCTCGTTCTCTATAACCTAGGCTCTGAATACCAATCTGTAACACCTCCAAAATCATGATATTGCGGAAGCATACACTTTAGGTGCTACTAAATCGATAATCACAACACAAGATATAGGGAACGGATTTGAAATCCGTTTTAAAATACATTACATAAATTTTGTGTAAACGCCACATCTGGCCTTGTGCATCTAACTGCATACATGATAGATCCTACTGCCGAAGCATATGGAACTTTCTTCATGTGTGCCACCTCTTCAGGTGTTGAAGCACATAGTTTGCTACTTAAGCCATGTTCTACTTGCATTGGCGAATATCCCTTCTTGGAATTTTGCATAGTGAATCTCTTCAATATTTTATCAATGTAAGCACTTTGGCTTAATCCAATCAACCGCTTCGATCTATCCCTGTAGATCTTGATTCCAAAGATGTATGCTGCCTCTCCTAAATCCTTCATAAAATTTTTTTACCCAAATAGGAGTTAACCTCATTAAGGCTTGGTATATGATTTCCCATGATTAATATGTCATCGACATATAGGATAAGGAAAATAACATTACTCCCACTAGCTTTGTGATGTACACATGGCTCATCGAAATTCTGAGTAAATCCAAACCTTTTGATTTCTTCGTCAAATTTCTTATTCCATTTTTATGATGCTTGCTTCAATCCATAAATGGATCTTTGAAGTTTGCTGTGACAAATGGCAAATTTGTCCTAATATTAAATGCATGACAATTCGTTTATCGTGACTGAACTATTTGATTTGGCCTTATGTGATTATAGTAGGAAACAGACGTGCACATATTGACACCCGGAAATCTCACTAGGGAACAGTGAAATGAGCACATATTATAATTTGTTCACTATGTTGTATTGAAAATGGGAGGTTATCCCGGTTTCACCCGGACTGACACCACACGCAACCAGGAATAAATTTGAGGTTCAAAGATGTTAGTAAATAATTTAGGACTCAGAAAAATATTCGAGAATTACAAACGCCCATATTTGGAGACGGTTTCAGGACGGACCCGAGTTTGACATAGTTTAACAAAACATAGGTATTAAATCCCCCACCTTAACTAAAATTACTCACAACCCTTAAAATAAATAATACTACCTCCACTAACACATCAACTAAAATCTGCTACCCCATCTTTATTATTTTTTTTCTGCTCCATCTTTTCCCTAGGAAACCATCGAACCATCACCATCCATACCTTCCACCTTTGACCTAGCAATATTGTCGCCTTTAGAAAATCACGGATTGACCTAGGATGAATACTCATAGAAAGAGAAATAGCACCCAAATGGAAGCTTATCACTTCCCCAAACCGAAAGAAGCCATGGATCTACTCTCCAAGAACATCCATAAATTCGGACCTCCAGGAGATAATCGAATCACAAAATCATTCAAAACAAATACCACAATCTCAGAGAAGTTCTCGAAGGAAGGTTAAAGGTGAAAGTTGTGGTTCGATTTGGAGGTTTGGGTTGATTGGATTGGAGCAGTGGATTACCAGGGTCAAGGTTCACTCAAGGAGTTAACCACCTAAAAGTCCTCGTAAGGTTCGAATTCAGTTTATTTAATCTTAGTGATTTTATATATGTTTTTTAGATAATTGAATAGGTTTGGATTGATAATATTACTTATGGGTTCGATTGAAACCCAGAATGGTAGTGTCAATATGTAGGGAATTAGGAGTGATTAGTTGTTAGATAAAGAGAAAAATTTGTTGATGGTCGAATGGAGTTGAAGAACTCCAAGTTGTGTTGATTGTTAGTTTCTCTATTCTAAGGAAAACATTTAAATAGGATCGTGATTAGTTGGTTGAATACATAAGAAGAGAATCAGTTTTGATGTTATTGCTTCTATCGAATAAATACCTAGGTACACCATTGGTGTTGAGGAGAAACTTTAAGTATTGAATGTTAGTTAGGCCGAATGAGGAAGAATCTAAGTACAATGGTGATTGTTGTTCGAATGAGAACTTGGATAAATTATCGATGTTGTTGTCATTAGTAGAAATTAGAATGGTCAAGTTAGGATGGTTAGCTCCAAGAAAGTTGGGTGTTGTTCCCTGTCGAGTGTAAACACAGGACCCCAACAAGTTGGAGAAGAGTTCAATAGGGGATTTAGGAAAACAGTAGTTGTGGTCTATTATTGTTGATGGTGGGATATAGAAATCACTTGTTAGAATCAAATTGATCATGGTTGGGTATGTTCGGACTCAAGAGAAAAGGGGTTATGAACTTGGAAATTTTTGTGAAATCACATAGACCGCTAGACCCTTGTTCATGATGCGTACAAGATGCCTAGGAACCCAATAGGTACGGTTTGAGGTAGAATAGACACCCTAGTGACATGCCAAGATGGACCCGAGAGAGAGACTCATAAGTGATGAACGAAGTAGAGTACTAAGTTAAGACCTTTAGTTCCACCGAATTCGACTTATGTATGAGCCGACGAGATGAACCATAGGACCCTAGCTAATAACCATTTGCAGCCAAGAGGAAACCCCAAGAAAGGCAACAAGTCCCTTAGACTTGTATACGCCTTGTGTAGATGATACCAGACCACAACCATCTAACCAAAGCCCACTTAAGAGACTGAGGTTGAGCCCAACAAGTACCCATTTGTTTCAGTCCATCAGATGGGCTTGTGAACAAAATGTTTCGGCCCACCTGAATCCTGTAGTCATTAGAGATAAAGCCACCAAGCCACGAGTGACTAGCCCCCCTCAGCCCAATAGCAAGCCCAACATGTAGATTGATTTAACAGTTCAATACTAATTAAGCAAAAATGAATGGTACATATGAATACTCGGCGCAAAAATAAAACAAATAAAGTTAAACTCGCAAACATCTCATATCCACACTAACATATGTGTAAAACTAGGAAAGCCGAGAGAGAAAAGGAGAATGAAATTTCGTTATAACTTGCATACAACTTTTAAAATCAAATCATAAAAAGATCAATGACAAAAGATCGACAAGTAAAAGCAACCATAACCGACATCTAGAAATAGCCGAATGGTGAGAAAATGAAATTTATATGTATATATAAAGTAAGATTATAGCAACCAGGAAGGATAGAAAGATATACATGTATTAAAGAAATCTCACGTACCAAAAATATGGCACTCAATTTCGATAAAAATAGATTATAATACACACCGACATATATATGTATATTGACACTTAAAAACATAAAATATAGAATAGCCGCAAATGTAAACACAACGCGAGCAAACTAACAACTAGACTAAATGTACAAAATATACATATATACTTACGTCTTTGGAAATAAGGATAAAATATATATACACGACTAGATTAATGTCAATATATAAGTACACTTTATCGAACAATTAAGTTTACAAACACGTAGGGAAAAGTGTTAACAATATATTTATACTAGGTCAAAAGGGTGAAACAAGGTAAATACGTTAACAATAAGTACACGATAGTGGTGACTGTGACACGTGACGAAATATATATGAAATACGGAAACACTTATTTGACATTAATAACGGATAAACTAAAAGTGAATGTCGCTGACTTATATACGTTTAACTAGGAAATAGTAGATGAAACATAGAACTTTAGGCTAATGTTGAATAAATAAATTATAATACAGAGACAAATTAAATTGCCCAAGTTAACAATATATAGATAATAAACGTCACAAGTGATAACACGAATGTAAAATCAAGCTAAACTAGAACGAGTTAGGCAAAAGATATATTTAAATATGAGCCGTAATGAATTAACTATACTAATACAAACTCAAATTATAAGTTAATCTAAGAATTAACAATATATATAGGTCAATTACTAGCTAGGTAATAAGCACCACAAATGTTTAGTCAAATTTTAAGAATCAACATTAACAGGCATACGAAACAGGTTACACCGTTACAGGATATAGAGATACACGTCCCGACTAGGCTTAAGTTAAATTTGTACCTAGACTATTAGAAATCCAAACCCTTTATTACCCTACCAATAGGTTAGTTGTAGGATTACATCACCATATCCTTGGGAGATCTTAGTAACCACCCTTAAGTGACCATGACTTAAACACACTAAAACATTTAAGATTGGAATCTGAAAAGAACTGAATTTAATACTTGAAACTAAGACATGGTTATTTAATATAGGTTGCGTGTTGGTGCCGATCATTCCCAAATCTCACAGCATTCACTGTTCAGACCAGTAAAGGTGAATTTATAGCCCCGTTTTTACTTTTACTTGTTTTAGGGGAGAAACATGCATAAACCAAATTTTGTGTTGTTAATACTGTTATACAGAGTTATTACGCAGATTAGCCTAAGTTTGATGTGTCCCATACTGCCCGAATTTCATGAACCGTTAATTCCTGCTGGGAAGCGTGAATGTTATAAATTGATCTATTGGGAGTAACGTCCCCGTTGGGTTTGACCGGATAGGCAAACGAACGTATACCATTTCAATATTCAAGTGTCTGGGATAAACACTTGCTAGGGCTTTTATGATTTACATGTTTTAGAGCATGTAGAACTGTTAAAGCTTCGGTTACATGAACTTAGAGCTAGCGTAATAAAACGTATACATGATTTTTGATGAAACTGATGTTATAAATTTGATATAGTTGTTTTAGCTAAAACCTATGAACTCACCAGCTTTTAGCTGACCCTTTTTAGCATGTTTTTCTCAGGTATTGAATGTTGAGCAAAATGGCAAGGAGTAGCAAGGCGGCAGTTTTATACTTGACCAATGAGTTTTAAAATAATGAAAGAGACTTGTTTTTGAGGGACCAAAAATCTGTAAACGATTTTTGACATCTAATGACATATTTTACTTATATGATTTTATGAAATAAGCAACTCTTTTGAAATGTGTAATAGTTTCTTGAAACCGTGTGTTATGATGTCCATTTCAGTAGCACTCCCAATGACATGTATGCTTCCGCAAAAGTGAAAATTTGGGGGTGTTACATTTGCATAAACGGTTTGGAAATTCTGGATTCACAAACCCTTCAGGCTGCGCCATATAGATGTCTTCATCTAGGCGACCATTTAAGGCGGCAGTTTTGACATCCATTTGCCAAATCTCATAGTCATAGTATGCTGCTATAGCTATGAGAATCCTAATAGCTCTAATGTCAGCTACAAGAGAAAAGGTCTCCTCGTAGTCAACACCATATGTTTGGGTAAAGCCTTTAGCTACCAAACGAGCTTTATAGGTGTATACATTGCCATCCATGTCAGTTTTCTTCTTGAAGAGCCACTTAATTCCAACTACCTTATCATTGGGAGGAAGGTCTATTTCAATCCACACTTCGTTGTCTCTCATGGATTGTATTTTCCCATTCATAGCAACCTGCCATTTATCCTTTTCAGGACTATTAATGGAAGCCCTACAAATAGTAGGTTCATCAAGATACCCTAGTATAGTTTTCTCACACTCTACGTTAAGACATAAACGTTCAGGAGCTTTCACAGATCTTGCAGATATTCGAATGGGAACCACTTCAACTTCAGGTGAAGGACCAGACTTTTAGGTTCCACAGGAAGTGTGGGTGCCACCTAACTAGTTATAACTAGCTTATTCTAGATATTTCCTAAATTATTGAGATAGAGAGAGTGAGGCCAGTTATGGAGAAGGAGAAAGGGAGGGAAAAGCTAAATGATGATCTAAGAAGAAGAAAGTAAAGATCAAGTGTTAATAGTCTTCCTTAGCTATGATCCTCACAAGTAAGTATCTATGTTCTTGATGATTAATGAAGTATTAGACTATGGGTTAAGTGGGTTTCATCATATGATCAAGATATGATTATATGATGATGTAGAAAGAAAGATGAGTATGTTTAATGGGTTAAGTAACCCTTGTTTATGCTATCGATCATTGTGTTATTAAGTGTTGTGAATGATGATTATGAACTAGGAAAATGATGGTGATGATGTGTTGATGATGATGATGACTAGTGAGGATGATGATGATGGTGGTGAAATCATGAGTGGTAGATTAGCTTGAAAATGAGGTAACTAACTTTGATTACTATATGCTTAATATGAATGTTCTCATGTTATGTGTTAATGAATGAGTTGGTAGGATTATGCCTTGGATTAGGAAGTGGGTAAATAGAAGGTATGTAAATGAGCTAGGGTCGAGAGATAGGATATGAGGTGGAGAGGTTTAAGGTAAGTTTATGTTGCTTTGTGTATAATGTTGTTGTGTTAATGTGATATGATCATGATGTTGAGATAATAATGGTAATGAAGTCAGTTTGGTTATGAGCCGGATGGTTAAAGGTATTCTTGATGCATATGAATGTGAATGGAAGTATTGATCATGTACTAATCTAGTTACTTACTAAGCGAAAGCTTACATTTTAGTGTTTCAATGTTCTTGTAGGTCTATGCGCGACGAAATGAAAGTACTTGGATTATAGCTTAAGGATTTGGAAGCGGATTGGAAGATAGATTGCAATTAGGAGCTTAGTATAGAATACCGAGCTCAAGTGTCAAGGTTGTACCCCCGAGAGTCTTTTAGTGATTGTAAAGTAAAGTCGGTGTCAAAATGTATATCAAAGAAGTCATAACGATTTGGGAGTCTAACGATGAGTCAAAGCGTGTTTTAAGTGTTTATGAGTAAAGTTAAAGGGGCGTTTGGTTTAGTAGTAAATATACTCATTTTGGGTAGTAAACGGGTCAAGTGTCGTTGGAACATGTTTGATATGTTAAGTTATAGATGTTGGTCGAGTTTGGTGTAAAACGGAAGTTGTATGGATTGTTTGTAGTGAAAATGGGTCAAAACGGGTTATTTGCATAACCCGTCTAAATTGTAAAGTACTATTTCGGAGAGTCGTTCGGTCAATGTTTTTGTATGAAAATGAGCCCATTGGTATACTAAATAAATCTGGAAAGTTTGTTTATGTAACGAGTTCGGGAGGTCGGACTTTTGCGAAGGGATTTTGAAAAGTAGTCGGGCGGACAGAAGGTCTGAACCGCCGCGGTTCAGACCGGATTTTGGCCCTGAACCGGCGGTTGGGAAATCCTAGCCGGCGGTTCAACATTTTTTCAGATTTTGGCGATTTTTGAAAAGTCATATCTTTTAAACCGTAAGTCGTCACGGGTCGTGCCACCCGTCGTTTTGAAGGTAATTGAGTCTACTTTCATTTAAAAATAGTTTCAAGGGCTGAATGTTTATAGATTTTTTTTCAGTTGTCAAAAGAGTAACAGAATGTCGGTAAAAGTCAAGCGTTTTCGCGTGTAAAGTTTTAATTTTTTGTCTAAGCGGGCACGGGGTGTAACACCTTGAAATACCCTATCCTATCTCCATTTATATTTATTGAGAACTTAGTTGTTGAAACACAAGTCATTATCCACTCAACCATCTTACTGTGTAGACCAAATTGTTTCAGAATAGTCCTTAAGAAATCCCAATTTATTGTATCATAGGCCTTTTGGAGATCTATCTTAAATGATGCTTTCTTATCTTTCTGTTTCCAGTTATACCCTCTAAAAAGCTCTTGAGAAAGTAGAATATTATCAGTAATCTGTCTACCAGCTATGAATGCACTCTGGTTTTCATCTACAAGCTTCCCAAGTACTTTCTTAAGCCTATTGGTCAAAACTTTACTTATGCATTTGTATAGTACATTACAACATGCAATGGGCCTAAAGTCTGACACTTTATCAGGGGTAGCAATCTTAGGGACAAGTGACAATAGTGTAGCATTTACCTCTCCAAGCAGCTTCCCATTAACAAAAAACTCTTGAATAGCTTTGCATACATCTTTGCCAATTATACTCCAAGCAGACTTGTAGAATCTTGATGTGAAACCATCTGGCCAGGTGCCTTTGAATCATCAATGTCAAACATGGCATTTTTGATTTCTGCTTCACTAACTGGTTTAACCATCTCAAGTGCCTCTCCTGATGTAAGCTTGTTGGTAAAATCATATCTATCATTGGGGAATTCTGTCACAACCTCTTGCTTGCCCAAAAACTCCTTGAAATGTAGTACAAACTGCTCAGCCACTTTCTCATTCTCAAATCTTTCTCCTCTTTCATTACACACAGACATTACCCTTCCTTTGTGCATTCTACCCTTTATGATTTTATGAAAGAATTTTGTATTCATATCTCCTTCCTTTAGCCATTCTACCTTTGCCTTTTGAAACAACAGATTGTTTTCATCTTTCATAGCCTCATTGAATTCTTCCAAAATCTTACAACTTTCCTTCTTTATCTCAGCATTATGAGGATTCAGATCCACTTCTTTTTGAATATTCTCCAACTTACTTCTAAGACTAACAACTCTTTCAAAGACATTACCATTTTTCCAACTGAGTTGTCTCAATTTTGACTTCATCATTTTCATTTTTTTAACTACTCTATACATTTTAAAGCCTTCAATGTCAGTATTCCATACTTCTTGAACAATGGGGAGGAATTCCTTCTTGTCAGTGATGAAATTAGAGAACCTAAAAGCTTTCCTTGTTTTTATTACCCCCTCTGGGATTGACAAGATAGCAGATGAATGATCTGAAATGATGTATGGTAAAAACTTCCCATGTGCAGAAGGAAATTTATCCAAAAACTCTTCATTGACATTATCCTATCCAGCTTCTTAAGGGTTTTGCACTGTGGATTCTTAAGACTCTTTGTCCAAGTGAAATTGAATCCTAAACTAAGAATATCTTCAACTTCAATAGCAGCAACACATTCTTGCAGATCAATCATCTTACTTGAAATACTTGAACTTCCATTTGAATGCTCACCTACTTTCATAGTAACATTAAAGTCTCCCAGGATGACCCATGGAGTGTCATCAATAATGCTTTTTTGTAAACCGAAGTCATTCCACAATCTTTTCCTTTCACTAGCAAAGTTACTAGCATAAACCACTGTGCAAAAAAAACTTGGTTTTTTTACATATAGTTTCCACTAGTAAAAACATACTCTGTTTTGCTTTAGCTATCATCCATACTTTCAGCTTGTTTTGATTCCATCCCACCATTATTCTGCAACCTGTACCATTATCTTCTCCATTGGTGACAAACTCCCAATTACCAAAGATCTTTTCACCAACTTTTTTGACTTTGTTGTACTTAACATGAGTCTCAATTATGGCACACAGTTGCAACCTTTCTGTATTTATAAGATTCCTTACTTCTATTTGTTTATCTGAGGTGCACAACCCTCTGATATTCCAAACAGCAGCTTTAAGATCCATCTTAAAATGTAAAAAATACTATAACTCTCTTTTCTGTTTTTACGCTCACCAATATCTCTTAATTCTTTTGGCTCACAAAACACTCTGTCTGTTTTTTACACACGGCTCTCTTTCTTTTTTTGGCTCACAATATCTCTCAATTCTTTTTGCTCCCAATACACTCTGTCTGTTTTTTACACACAGCTCTCTTTCTGTTTTTTGGCTCACAAATATCTCTCAATTCTTTTTGCTCCCAAAACACTCTGTCTGTTTTTTACACACAGCTCTCTTTCTGTTTTTGGCTCACAATATCTCTCAATTCTTTTTGCTCCCAATACACTCTGTCTTTTTTTTACACACAGCTCTCTTTCTGTTTTTTGGCTCACAAATATCTCTCAATTCTTTTGCTCACCAACACACTATACACTGTCTGTTTTTATCCCTAAAACTCTATCAATTATGCTACCTAATTCCAAAAAAATTGCTTCAAAAGAAAACAAAGCAACTATATACAGAAACAGAATTCTCAATAACAAAAGGATAACAAGGGGCTTTTAGACAAGAGTATTGCTACCCACCCCCTCTACCTCATTCCTAACAATACAATTCTCTTTTTCTGTGTTTCCCTGAGCTGACTCAAATTCTTCTGACTCGATACTGCTTTGAGGATACAAAATATGTCTAACCTTATTGCAACTTAAACATTTCAAGCCACTGCCATACTCGGCTCAAAATATACCAAGGTTATATGTCCTTCTAAACATGAAAATATATATGCATACGAAATGTTGTATTCGCTCTCGATATCAATATTCTTATTGAAATGCACATAGATATGGAGCATTATATACAAGAGCAGCAGCAGCAAATATATACATACTAAGTACGATGTACCTCATGTAGCAATACTAAAGCTGCCTAATTTCATAAGTGTGAGATATACGAAGAGGAGAATGCTTCAAAACTGGACTTTCTTCAGACCAAAGCTCTAGATTTGTAGTCCAGAAATCCCAAGTAACAAGACACTTGCTAACCTGGTCAATGCTGAACTTGTTCAATAAACCCAACCCAAGGCACTTGTCAATAAGCATCCATTCACCTGAAACGGTAAAAACTTTGAAAATAACATTTTTTGAAAGAAAAAAGAAGTGTTTAGAGTGACTTTTTTAGAGGGAAATTTACCATTAGGACGAAAATCCCCTTCATAGAAGCACTCGCCGGATTCTGGCCACAAATCATGCTTAGACCCATTGATAGAGGTAAATGAGACATATGACTCGGTTGGGTGTGTTAAGCTAAATGTTGGATGTATTCTTAAACATGCAACACTGAGAAATGATAACAATAGGTGTCAAAACTGAATTTATACAAGTTAATGAAATATAACATATAGTAGACCAACCTTGAATACGCTTCCGAACCAGCACCAACTTTGTGTGCTACAAGGCTCGAGTCAATCTTGAAAACTTTAGGGTTATCTTTCAAGATTGATATATTTCTTTGAATAGCTAATCCACCTCCAACATGACCTTCCATCTTTAAAGAGTCTATCTGTCCTACTTGCGCAAGATCTCGACTGTGCATGGGATTAGTATTACAGTATTATAATTTTGACTTGTCAGGGAAGGTGATATAATAAATATTAGGAAGGTTAAGGATTAAGGAGTAACTCACTCGATGAAAACATAATCTTCAGTACATTCAGCTGAACGATACTCAGTACCGCTATATTCTTCATACCCACTAATTTCAACCGGACCACGTAGCCAATGGATTCATGTCATTAAATGAAAATGTATAATTGCAATGTTTGACTACACACATAGTGCAAGAGAAATGTTTGACTATCGAATAAAAATTATAAAAAAACGATTTATACAAATATATCATGTATATTAAGTTTATCAGTAGGAATGTGTTCCAATGAGATAATTCGACTCCCGATCCAAGGAACCACTTTAAGAGCCCATTCACCATATTTGACTTCAACAGGAGATACTGAAAGATCAGTCCCTGTGAGTGACAGTGCAGACGGCTTATCCACATCGGGAATTAGCTTTGCAGTTTCTGCAGTTCACATTAAAAATAACGAAAAAAAATCAATACTTGAAATGGCTATACAACATAAAAGTATCTAGACGATATAAATCTATAATTACCCATCCGGATCTTGTAGTTGTTTCTGCTACTAGAAATTAGTTTTGACATGTCGGTTTCTGATGGCATAGCGATCTGCATAACTTCTCCATCAATGCCCCATGCATCCACCTGTAGATACAAAGTAAGACTACTCGAAACCAGAATAGTGAAAATTATATACATAGGAATATATAAAAATAGAAGACAAACCATAGCTCCTTCGCCTAGCAGTATGTGCACATGTAAGCGGCGATTTGGCCTCTTCCACAACCCTTCAGTCTTGGAAACGCTCAGTGTGATAACTGAAGATCTGAGCTCAGCCACATATGCTGTCAGGAGATAAACTCCATTAATATATTCATAGCTTTCTCCATCATCTTCGAACATAACACCTTCAGCTTTACCTGCAGTTACAACTTGAGCATTATACTTACAAATCAGAAGAGAAAAGTAGAATAGAGGGTTACCATTTTCATCTAAAGCAACAAGCAATGATAGATCATCATTTGGATTAGCTTCGCCAACATGTTGATGAGCCGGACCAAACGGGATAATTGATCCACCACGTAGATACAATGCTGGTAAATCCTGAGGAACCCACAAAATTATGAAACCATCCGTAAACAGTATGAAATTAAACTGACAGAAAAGTCGTTGAGCGGCATCTTACGGGATGTGAATCTTCAAAATCAAAACTCAACCAAATGCCACTAGGCAATTCATGCTTCAGTTCATGAACCCCAAGATCACTCCTGGTGCTGTGACATAAGAACATATTATTAGTACTGCTTGTATGTGTTAAATATCAGGTGTATATGGAATTATATGATCCTTATAAGAAAAGAGAACCTCGCATATACAAGAAGTGGCCCCAACAAGAAGGAATTCTCATTTTTTCTCAATCGGGGATCCTTCGAATCTGTAAAATAGAATATGATGATAAAATGAAGCAAACCAGACTCAAAAGGATAAAATTTGATCTAAAACATAAAGGAATACCAGAAAAAAAGTAGGAGCTGCCATCACTAGAGAACCTTGTGTGTGCGCCAAGTAAAAAAGTGTATATATGTGAGGCATAAGACGGTACCGCCTCTTTAGTGCCAAGCGACAAACTTCCTCACACTGTAGATGTACACAGAATCAGAAGTGGCAATCAGATTTTTTTTTTCATAGTTCAACATTTAAGTCAAGAATTCAGAAAAGGGCCTTACGTCCACCCCGAAAGACTAAGGCTCATGGTCAACGGTTTCCTTCTGAGAATGTCCACGAAAAAATGGAAACATGGCCCTGTTAGGATTTATTTTAAAGTGATGGTCATTCGTCATTGTAATAGTTTAATTAATGTGTCGTTGTTTGAGTTAGTTAGTTTAATCAACGGGCTTGGGCTTAAGCTTGTTAGTTAAATGTTATGATCATGTAATCCATGTATAAGCCTATCTCAAGCCCAAGCCCACCCAAGTCTAGAAAACTATAAATACCCATCCCCTCCTCACTTGGAGGTTGTTGCTTCTAGGGGTATTCTCATCTTTGTATCTCTCATTTCTTTCTCAATCTAATCCATAAGAAGTTACCATCTCCCATCTCCATCTTTCTTCTATTCTTCTATTATTCTCATATTGTTGTTGTGTGATAAAGTAATATTAAGCTATAACAAGTGGTATCAGAGCAAAATATAAAGATCTAGGATTTTTTTTCCCTTCACGATACAGTTCCATTTGTTTTGTTTCTTTTACATTGTTTTTGTATTGATTCACTACTGTCCAATAACAACCTTTCATCATACTTGCTTTTCTTCATTCATTTTCGTTAATATTACATTGGTTTTGTCACGCTACTTTTTCTAATCATATTTGAGGTGTAGTCGAACGAGCAAAGCAAGATAGTCGAACCAACTTTCTATTGATCGAACGAGGATTTCATCGAAGCAGCATCAACATAGTCGAACAAGTTTGTTGATCGAACGAGCATTTTTTAGTCGAACGAGGTTTCTCATCGAACGGGAGCATTCATCGAACGAGACAAGGGTAGTCGAGTTAGACTTACTCTTCCAAATTGATCGAATGAGTTCATTGATCGAACGAACAATCTTGATCGAACCAACCTCATCGAACAACAAGTTGATCGAACCACTCTCATCGAAGCATTTTGATCCAACAACTTTCATCGAACCAATCAACCTAATCGAACCAACACTTTCATCGAACGAGTACCTCATCGAACCAACACTTTCATCGAACGAGTATTCTTCATCGAACCAACACTTTCATCGAACGAGTAACCTTCATCGAACCAACACCTTGATCGAACGAGTTAGTCGAACGAGCAATATAGTCGAACGAGAAGGATAGTCGAACGAGCAATATAGTCGAACGAGAAGGATAGTCGGACGAGCAATATAGTCGAACGAGAAGGATAGTCGAACGACCAGAATGTTTAGTCAAACAAACCAACTTAGTCGAACTTCTTGTAATCAAGAAACCTTGTAGTCGAACAAACCAACTTAGTCGAACTTCTTGTGATCGAAAAACCTTGTAGTCGAACAAATCAACATAGTCGAGCAAGTCTAGTCGAGTAACTAAAATAGTCGAACATACTAGGTGATCGAACAAGAAACTAGTCGAACAAGGAAATTTAGTCGAACATCAAGTGAGTCTATGTTGGTCCACGAATTGTATGTGGATCACTAAGTAGTCTTGAATACCTAGTAGATGGTTAGGATAAATCCGAACCAATCTAAGTGAGAAACTCTAGGTAATTGTTATTGTTAAGGCGGAATTTTAACAAGAACAATGAAGAACACACAGAAATATCACTAACTTCGTATATTGATTATAATCACAATAGTAAACTCGTACAACTCACACACTTTGCTAACAATCTTTAGGGATCCTTTTATAACACAAGGAAACCCTAATACTAACCGACTCAGAAGATATTCACAAATCTTCTATAAAGATACTTACACGTTTTGTATCTTTTCCTAACTTATCTCTAACAAACTTTCCTAACTTCACGACCAGACTTAACATTATAAGTCAACCAGACTTAAACATACTACCAGACTTAACTTTGCATTACCAGACCTAATTACAAAGACAGACCTAACTCCAATATACTACCAGACCTAAGTTGTCTTCTCTTGATTCGTATCATAATTCCCAACAATCCTCCCCTAACTTGATCTTCATGCTCCATGAACTTCAAGTTCTTCTGATTAAGCCTCTTGAGGATTGAATCTTGAACGCTTTGAACTGTATTTAGGTCTTGTTCCTTTCTAGCAGCTTGAATCTTGATAAGCTCTTCTGATATGGTCTTTGCAACAACAATGACTATATGTACATCAAATTCATTTAAGTTTCAAACTATTCTCATCACTTCCAAATGTGTTACCATCTGTGAGAGGTGAATCATTGAAAATGTAATGGATTTGAAATCTCTTTACCAATAGCCATTACCACTGGAGTAGCCAATGTTTTGGTGTGTAAGACCATGGTACATTAATAACCATATGATTTTTAGCAAATCATCAGCTTATCAACGGATTTGTTAAGTCTTTACCAAAAGCCGTTTGCTTCTGGACTAGTCAATTCTTTGATGGAAAAGCACCTCATCATGGTGAATTGATTACCATTTATGGTTTTCCACAGCCTTTACCACAAGCCATAACCTTGTGGGCTAGCCAACTCTTCACTTATCTTAGATATGGTGAGTTGAATACCATACAATTTTTGGCAAATTGTCAGCCATAAACGGATTTGAGCAATCTTTACCTGTTAGCCGTTTGCTCAGGATTAGCCAGTCCTTGTGTTGATGAGACAAGGTGGACTGATAACCTTTTGATGTGTTAGTGCAAAGCACCTCCACCAAGTGAGAAGTTCCAATAGTCTCACTCAACAACTTGTGAAAATTTACTTAAACAGCATTATCTACAAAAGAAATAGAAGACAATTTTTTTTTTTTTTTTTTTTTTTTTTTTTTTTTTTTTTTTTTAATCACAACTAACAGAACTAAAAACAAAACTACAAGACTTAAAAATAACCTAAATGCTGGTAAGTACTCATACTTAACATACTTTACAGATTGACCTCCCCTTAAGCCAAAACTCCCCTTAACTCAAACTAGGGGTTCATCATACCAATGTTAACTACCAGATAATTGAATCTAGGACCATCAAATGCCTTAGTTAACAGGTCAGCAACATTAAAATCTGTATGTATTTTCTCCACTCTAATAAACTTCTTTTCAAAGCAATCTCTAATGAAGTGATGCCTGATTTCTATATGCTTAGTTTTAGAGTGATATACTGGGTTCTTAACAATACAGATAGTACTCTTATTATCTATGTGGATAACAGTATTCATAAAATTCAAACCATAGTCCAGCATCTGATTCTGAATCCACAAAACTTGTCCACAGCAATGTGCAGCTGCTACATACTCAGCCTCAGTAGTTGAATTGGCCACAATTGTCTGCTTCTTGCATTGCCAAGATATCAACCTCCTTCCAAGAAATTGACAACCTCCTGTTGTGGATTTCCTATCCAGGCTTGCACCAGCATAGTCACTGTCTGAATAAGCTGTCAGGTCAAAAGATGACTCCTTAGGATACCAAAGGCCCAAATTTGGTTTGCCCTTTAAGTACCTAAAGATTCTCTTCACAACATGAAGATGTGAAGTCTTTGGTTGTACCTGAAAACGTGAACAAACACAAACTGCATACATAATATCAGGTCTAGAAGCAGTAAGATAAATGAGGGAACCTATCATGGATCTGTAGAGATGCACATTCACATCAGCAGCATCTTCATCCTTTGTTAAAGGCACCTTGTTCTCCATGGGAGTGACTGCTGTCTTCACATTTGAGAACTCAAACTTTCTCAAAATTTCTGCAACATACTTGTCTTGAGAAATAAAGAGTCCATCATCCTTTTGTTTAACTTGCAATCCCAAGAAAAATGTAAGTTCTCCCATTGAGCTCATTTCAAACCTGCTCTTCATTAAACCTTCAAATTCATCACACCAAGACTTTCTTGTTAATCCAAAAATGATATCATCCACATAAATTTGAACAAGAATGATATCCTTCTGGTCTCTCTTAATGAATAAAGTCTTGTCAATTACACCCCTGATGTATCCATGTTCTTCAAGAAACTGTGAAAGAGTTTCATACCAAGCTCTAGGAGCTTGATGAAGACCATATAAAGCTTTAATAACCTTATACACTTGATTGGGGTTAGCAAGATCCTCAAAACCAGGAGGTTGATGTACATACACATCTTCTTCAATAGTGCCATAAAGGAAAGCACTTTTGACATCCATCTGATACACCTTGAATCCCATGTATGATGCATAGGCCAAAAATAATCTGATAGCCTCAATTCTTGCTACAGGAGCAAAAACCTCATCATAATCTATGCCCTCCTCCTGTTTGTATCCTTGTGCTACCAACCTTGCTTTATTCCTTACAACTACCCCTCTTTCATCCCTTTTATTCCTAAAGACCCATTTAGTACCAATAACTTTAGCTCCATTAGGTAGGTCTACAAGAACCCATACTTTCTGTAGCTTGAACTGCAACAACTCTTCTTGCATAGCTTCTACCCAACTTTCCTCCCCTAAAGCTTCAGAAACTGTAGTGGGTTCACTTTGAGAAAGAAAGCAAGCAAATAAGCAATGTTGTTGGTCCTTATGATTGACCCTTTGTTGTTGCTTAATCAGGCTAATGAGTGCAAGTGAATCAGACTGATGTTGCACCCTACTTCTTGTTTGAACAGCAGATTTGGGATTACCAATTATTTGACTCTTGGGATGAATGGTGTAAATCCTGAGAGTGGGAGTTGGACTGACCTCCACTTCAGTGGGTAAGTTGTTGAAATCAGTGACAATGCCTCCTTCATCATAGGAAGCCCCTTCAAAGATACCTTCATTAGGATTTGGAAATACTTCAAGTTCTGGCATCTCAGAATCAGCACAAGCAGTACTTGAAGAAAGGTCTGGTTGAGCACCACTACCAGACTTAAAATGAGAAGTACTGGTAATGTTAGGGGATACTACTTTGCCAGAATCTTGAGATTTGTATTCAGAATCCTTTTCTTGAGAGGAAGAAGTCTTGATTTCTGCTTCAGCTGCAACAGACTTGGTCTCTGTAGATGGAATCACAACAAGCTCAGCCACATCATCAGTGTTCCCTGTATTAGAAGGATCTTTGGTACCTCAATAAGTGTCCTGTTCATTCTCTCAGCAACTCCATTTTGCTGAGGAGTTCTTGCATTACTGAATTGTTGCTTAATTCCTTTATTACCACAGAAGTCTAGTATGCTTTTGTTTTTAAACTCAGTGCCATTATCACTCCTAATGATTTTAACTCTTTTATCAAGAAGGTTTTCAATCTGCCTAATGAAAGTTTGAATCAAAGGAGTAGCTTCATCCTTCCTAGACATAAAGAACACCCAACAATATCTAGTACAATCATCTGTAATGACAAGGCAAAAGCATGCATGATTTATACTATGGACAGATGTAGGGCCAAAAAGATCCATATGTAAGGTATGTAAAGGTTCAATGATTAATCTTTCTAATTTAACCTTACAGGATGCCCTATGTTGTTTTCCCTTGTTGCAAGCCACACAAGTATGATCATTTTTAAACAATTTTGAAGGCAAACCTCTCACAAGGTTATTCTTCACAAGTTTATTCATGTTTTTGAAATTCACATGGCCTAACCTTCTGTGCCACAACTTAGATTCATCCAAAGTAGCTTTTGCAATCAAATAGGTAGCACCTTTTGCAGGATTAGATGCTTTCATATCAAAACTGCACATTTTGTGTTGTCTGGGAACTTTAAGAAGAATCTGATGTTCTTCAGGCATCTTAAAGTCCGGAGTCAACACAAGACAATCAGTTTCAGTAAAAAGCACCTTATGCTGAGTATCACAAATTTGTGATATTGAGAAAAGGTTGAACTGCCCAAGTTCTTTCACAAAGGATACATTGTCAAATTCTATGTTGCCCACAATAATTCTTCCTTTACCAGTTATCTGTCCCTTGCTTCCTCCAAAAGTAACAGAACCTCCTTCGAATTCATGAAAATCATTTAGATAGTTCTTGTTACCAGTCATGTGCCCAGAGCATCCACTGTCAAGAATTCCTCTGTCTTCCATATAGCAAAGTGGATGATCCTGCACAAAAAGAAGAGAAATTAGTTTCTCTTAGGAACCCAGGCCTGAGTAGGCTTGGGTCCGCCTTGTGGATGAACATGCTTAAATTTCTTAATTGAACCTGATCCACTGTTGTTTTGGGATTTATACATTGATTTATTTTTGGTTGAATCCCAAGACATACATGCTGAGGTCTTAACAGCAGACCCCCCATTCCCCTTTAAAGGTTTTGCTTTTTGCTTTACAGCTTGTCTTCTCACAGGTGAATGAGTTTTATAAAAATTATTTCTTTGAAAATTTGCATTCACCTGAGGTTTTTGAAAAGGTTGTTTGGGTCTCACAGAACCAGTGTTCACATTAGATCTCAAAGAATTAACATAACCAGTATTCACATTAGGCCTCATAGAATTAACATTTTGCCTATTCACATTAAAGTTCCTGTAGCCAGACCTAAGATTTTGTCTACCAGAATTAACATAAGAGTTAGGTCTGGTAGAATTATTGAGTTGGACAGGTCTGGGAACAAACTGATTAGCATGATTAATTCTACTAACATTATTCCAAACTAGTTTATTTGAACCATGACCCATATTAACATTCCTTCTCTTTTGCTCAGCCTCTCTTTTCATTCTCTTTTCATGGAAGTCACAATCTCTTATTAAATGACTTAAACTTCCAAACACAAAGCATCTTTTAGGAGCATAAGTATAGCTACTCCTACTTTCTCTGTGAACACTATTGCTTCTAGGTGACTCACTCATTTTAACAGATTCCCTAGGAGTTTTTATGTGATTAACACAACTAGGTTTGACTGTCTTAGCCTTTGGTTCAGTCACTACAGGTTTAGTAACAACAGGTTCACACTTCTTAATAACCTTAGGTTCAGGATTCTCTTTTACCTCACTTTTTGACTCAGACTTAGAGTGATCAGAGGAACCATCAATAGATCCTTCAGAGTCATTGGATTGACAAGAAGAATATCTACTGGATTTGTCCTCTGAGTTGTTTGGTTCAGGCATTTGAGGACCTTTCTTACCATACACAAAGAGTGAATCATCCAACTCTTCTTTTTCAAGAGGAGTATAGTCATCACTCAAAGGTGGTGGTACTCCCTTAAAGTCACCAGTCTTAACAAACCTATTATACAAAGGTTTATCAGTATAGTCCTCTTCTTTATTCTTAAATATAGCCTTATTCTCATTTTCCTCATATCCTAAGCCACATTTTTTATTTGACTTAATTTGAGAATCCCAACACTTAAACAGGTTATTATTTGAATTGTTCCACTGATCTACCCTTTTTCTCAACTCATCCCTCTCCTTCTGAATTTTAAGGCCCAACTGTCTATACCTTTTAAGCTTTTCATCTTGTTCATATATTTTATTAGCTTGAAAGTATAGTTTTTCATTTAAAGCAGCATGTTGGTTTTGAAGGGTGACCTTTTGTGCCTCTAGTGTTTTTACAACATTTTTATGTGCTAATAGATTTACTTCTAGGTCACCTATTTGTTCTAGCTGCTCATCACACAAAGCCTTAACATAATTATATGAGTCAGTGCATAATTTAGAGCATAATGATACCTCATTTCCAATGGCCATGAGAGCATGATCAGACTCCTCATTTACTCTTGGATGCTCACCCCAGTTGACTCCTCCAGCTTCCATTGTCAGCAGGCTCATCTGATTCTTTTCCATCTTCCCATCATCATCTCTCTTCCCATCGGCAGGCTTCTTCTCTGGACAATCTCTTGAAAAATGTCCATGCTTGTGACAGTTGTAGCATTCAACTGTCCTCTTTGTGTATCCCACTGGTGATTTGTTGTTGAAGTTGATGGTCCTTCCATATTGCTTCTGAAATCGTTTGACCCTTAAAGCAACCATGGCAATGTGCCATTTTATGTCCATCTCCTCAACTTCAGCATCATTAATCTGTTCAAGGTCTTCACTAATAAAGCTTTCATCTTCCGTTTGATTGGCAAAGAAAGAATGTATCACCTCATCAGTAAAACTTGAAGCAGACCTTTCACTTGAAGGAGTTTCGTAGATACCAGACCTAACACTACCAGATTTAACCTTGTAAGTACTGCTTTTGTTTTGTGACACAAAAGCAACATTTGATGAACTGGTTGAAGCCTGAGTATTGTTATTGATGTCCCTTTCAAACATCCTGAGATTATTGTATAGGTCATCAGGTGTCATTGAATCGACTTCCTCCTTAATCCTCATCGCCACAGATACATTGCCCCATTCTGATGGTAAAGATCTAAGGAACTTGTGGTTTGCATCCTCATTTGAAACTGCTGCACCATGAACTTCCAGTTGTGTTAACAGATGTTGAAATCTGTCATAGCCCTTCTCCAAACCTTCAGTCTTTGAAACACTGAATGTCTCAAATTGCTGTTTAAGAACAGCCTTTTGCATCTTCTTGGAGTTTGCATTGCCTCCAAATCGTTTCTTGATAGCCTCCCACATCTCCTTAGCATCAAGGATGCCATGAAACCTTTGTAGATGCTCCTTAGGAATAGCCATAAGAAGCAAGGTTCTGGCCTTCTTTTCCTTCTCCACAGCCCTAATCTCTTCAGCAGATACTGGTGGCATTATTCTGATCTGCCCATCATTTCCTTGTGAAATTCTTTTCTTAGAATTTCCTTTTTGAATAACCTTCCATACATCACTATCAATGTATTCCAGATAATGTTCCATCTCCATGGCCCATATATCATACTCTTCTCTTTTCAGTAATGGAAGTTTTATGTTTGAGATTGTGGTTGTGGAAGGGATGGGTTGTTGTTGTGTTTGGGAGTTACTGGTTTCTGTTTTTCCTTCATCTTCATGGTTTGACTTCTCATCCTCACTGTTATGGATTGAGAAAGTTTCAGGCTTATCGAATTCAGACATTGTGAAGGGTGATTTGAGTGAGAATTAGGTTTTTGGGATTTAGTGTTCTTCGAATTCAGAGTCTCTCGCCTTGCTCTGATACCACTTGTTGGTCCACGAATTGTATGTGGATCACTAAGTAGTCTTGAATACCTAGTAGATGGTTAGGATAAATCTGAACCAATCTAAGTGAGAAACTCTAGGTAATTGTTATTGTTAATGCGGAATCTTAACAAGAACAATGAAGAACACACAGAAATATCACTAACTTCGTATATTGATTATAATCACAATAGTGAACTCGTACAACTCACACACTTTGCTAACAATCTTTAGGGATCCTTTTATAACACAAGGAAACCCTAATACTAACCGACTCAGAAGATATTCACAAATCTTCTATAAAGATACTTACACGTTTTGTATCTTTTCCTAACTTATCTCTAACAAACTTTCCTAACTTCACGACCAAACTTAACATTATAAGTCAACCAGACTTAAACATACTACCAGACTTAACTTTGCATTACCAGACCTAATTACAAAGACAGACCTAACTCCAATATACTACCAGACCTAAGTTGTCTTCTCTTGATTCGTATCATAATTCCCAACAGTCTAGTTAGACTATCATCGAACTTCTTGTTTAGTCGAACAAGGTTTTAACCGAGCATCTTCACTTCATCGAACACGTTGATCGAGCAACTTTGTAGTCAAGCATCTATGGTCATCGAGCATCTACTTCAGTTGATCGAAGAACTTTTTCTTGAACAAGTATCTTTTCTTCATAGTTGAGTTGCTTCATAGTTGTGTTTAACTGTGTTTGTGTTTTACTTACATTGGAGTGTGATTGAGTAATCTTACAAATAAGTGCTTTTGAGTCTGCATGTGTAGAGGTGTCTTGTATTTAAGTTTGACGTGTTAAGCATTCGTGCTTTTGATGTGTGATACATTGAGCTTGCATGTGAAGTGAGTTTGCGTGTGAGTTTGTATGTGAGTTTGCTTTTGGTTCCTTATAGCAGTACTCATATTTAGTTGAATTTAACTCTTCAATATATAAACTTTAGGTTATCAACTTTTTCTCAACGACTCTTCAAGGACAACGACAAAGGACTTAAACCAAACAAATCTCGTGAACAGTAACCAACCTTATCCTAGTTCTTTAACCGATCCAACATCAACTTTATCATACCAACAATGTCTTTTCTCACCAATTTCATTTCATCAATTGATATGGATCCTCTCATTCAATTCTTTGCCCCATATCCTCAGACTGAGATAACTGAGACTGAATCTGAGGAAACATGGTATGAGAATGAGAAGCTATCGACTGATAATGAACAAGATGATGAAGAATATGAGCTTCCAGAGCATTTACAATCACTTGAGTTGAGATTTCCAATCACATTTGCTGCACATTGGAAACGATGGTCTGAAATGGATCAAAGTAATAAAGCATGGCTTGAGTCTAAGTCAGATGCAACTGAAAATGCTACAGGTATTCAAATGAAAAATGCAGGGCAGTATGATGGAAATCAGAGGGGTCAGATTGTGAATCAGATCGGGGTCAATCAAAATGAGAATTATTGTTTCATGACTTCTTCTGCAACTCAAAGGAGTGATATAGGTAGAGCTGGAAATGTCAATGCAATGGATAAAGTAGAAAAGCTCCAGTACATGTTTATGCTAGAAAAAAAGGATGATTCGGGAATACCATTGACTAATGAAGAATATGACTTCATGGTTGCAAACTATTCAGCAGAAGTCACTGGAATCTCCGACCCTATGCCTAATCAGCAAGAATCAGCATCATGCAGCAGCGATTCTGACATTCCTCCTACTTATGACAAAGAACCACTCCATGAGACATCAATTTCAAGTAATGAGGTTAATCCGTTTGTTCATCAAAAGTCAAATTATGTGCCTCTCGAACCTACTTATGATACATATATGGACTCGCCAAATTGTAGCAATATTAATTTGGCATCTCCAGATATGAATCCTAACGAAGTTCAAGTTGCACAAAATGACGCTAATGATGAGGAAACTCGTGCTTTATTTGAATCATTACTGAATAACTGTCGCATTGAGATTGAAAAGGTGAAAAAGGTTGATGAACTCAAATAAGTACATTTTATTACTATCATTTATCCTATTAATTTGACTTGTTTTACTATATTATGTATGAGGATTGATACTTAATCGTTTACTTTTGTAATTCTCAGGTAAAAACAAGCATTTGGTGAAACTTAGCGATTATGGACTAAAAACGGAGTAAAATGATCAAGTTTGGAATTGGTTGTTGGAATGAAGAGAATGAAGACCACTGCCTGACTTTGAAGAATGCGCCGCATGGATTTATCCCATGCGCCGCATATGAAACTTTGGTCAACGAAGAATAACCAACTTGTTCTGCTCCAGATGCGCCGCATCTCACTCATTACATGCGCCGCATCACTATCAATATTTCACCAGATACGATCCAAGATACAAGAGGACATGCGCCGCATCCAAAGATGAAGATACGCCGCATCTTCTGGCGGTGTACGAATATTCCTGAATATTATAATCTTGGACCCCACGCGAAGTTAAGTACATGCGCCGCATCTACTTACTAGATGCGCCGCATCTCACCCTCAGACAGAAACTATAAATACCCCAAAGACCAGACGAATTAAGAGGTTAGCTTTAGTTCCGAAGTTTTAACAGAAGACCGAAGACCAGAAACCAAGGACGAATTCAGTCAAGGCAGCAGCACAAGACACACCCAAATCAAAGATACAAGAGCTGTAAGAAGGTGCTGCATGTGTTTAATTCATTAAGTAGTTTTATTTTATTGTGTTAGTAAACTTTAATTCATCAAGATTGGTGGCTTGTGTAATGTGACAACGGAAAGGTTGCACTCCCTTAAAACTGCTTTCTCATCAATTAAAGTTTATATGTTAGTGTCATTGGTGACTTTTATTAGTGCATTGATAACCTCTGTGGCTAGCTGAGCGTTGATCGGGTCGCCATGCCTCTGCCCTCGCCTGTTTATTAGATCGCCTATGTATTCTATGGTCTGTAGAAAAGTAGGAGAAAGATAAACGGGATAGTCATAAGTAATCATTAAGGGTTTACTCGCCGATAAGATTAGAACCAACAAGAAAGGACTTAATCTCGGTGCGTTGCATCGAACTATACACTTCATATAACACTAGCAATAAAACAAGTGACAAACTACTTATCATAAGGACAGCCCTCTTATTGTCTCGAGTATTTATCTGTGTACGTGTGTGCTACTTGCTGATTCGTGCCTATTGGTTTAGTTTATTATTTAATTGCAACCAAATCGTGCCAGTCTCTCAGGCTGAACCCCCTTGCGTTAGATTAGATTGTATAGCTAACTTAATATATTAAAATACTGATTAGAATAACTAGATAATACGTTCCACTCTTAGTGATCGACACTCTACTTACCATTATATTCATACTGACCGGGTACACTGCTCGTTAAGTGTGTGTGTTATTGATAAGTCGGCTAAATATAAATTTAAAACTTGAGTAGGCATTAAAACTGCTAAACCGCAACGACACGCGACACGCATCAAGTTTTTGGCGCCGCTGCCGGGGAGTGAATTGTTATTATCTGTTAATTTGATTAGTATTTTAATTAGGTTTTTAATTTTTATCTAACCGCTAATTTTGTTGTGTATTAGTTTAATTTGCATTCATTGTACTATTTTGCATATTTTCTGTTTTTGTGTGTTATTAATTTGCTTTTATTTGTGTTTATTTTCTTTCGTGTGTTTTTATTTGATTTTATTTTTCGTATTTTGTGTGTTCTGCTATCGTTGTACTGAGCTAAATCGAACGATACGGCGCATCTGATTTATCAGATACGGCGTATTGCGTTCAATTTTTATAAAATACAACGCGTTTAATTAATTCGATACGACGCATCTTTTCCCCAAGATACGGCGTATCTGTTTTTAATAAGAAATTTTTTCTAAGCGATAAAGCGATACGACGCATCTTCTCCCCAAGATACGGCGTATCTGTTTTTGATAAATTTTTTTTCTAAACGTTAACGCCATACGACGCATCTGCTCTTGCAGATACGGCGTATCTATTATTTTAATTAAAAACAGTTTTCGATTAATTAAACAGATACGGCGTATCGATTTTTATCGATACGGCGCATCTTCTGAATCAAAAATCTTATATTTTGAAACGTAACGAAGATACGGCGCATTAACTTTCGTTAATACGACGCATTTAATTTTTAATAAATATCGATTTTTGATTATTAAAATTGATACGGCGCATTCAAATTTCTAAGCGGCGTATCTATTTTCTGAATAAAAGTCTGATTTAATTTTAACGATTATAAGATACGGCGTATCCAACTTTTTGGATACGGCGCATCGTCTGCAGATATCAGCTATTTGTATTCTTATATCCGTTTCTATATTCATTAATTTCTCTTCTAGCGAACAAATCCTACTGATGATTTTACCTTTGATGACAGATTTTGCTATGGAAGACATGTCAGTTAACGGATATCTTGCTATGGAATGCTTGCTTTCAGATTCATTCAATGTGCTCATGATCGATGCAGATTTATTCTCTTGGGAGACCCCTCTTGAAGCTGCTTTTAAGGAATTCATGCGTTTATGCAACATTGACAAAGGGGTATTCTCTTATGATGTATTTGTGAGGTACACTAGGGATGAATTGTCACTCTTATGGCCTATCATTGAATCCAAAAGATTGAACTGGACTACTATCGAAGAAGATGATGGGAAATTCTATCTTGCATACATGGACTCAAGCAACAAAAGCTGTGGTGGAGGCAATACCCAAATTTCTTACATGCCTTATTCCGAACAGTACTGGGGATTAAATGAGAACTATCTGGACGATGACAGAATTTATGCTGTGGCGGAGTTACTATTTCATGGCAAGTTGGTAAGATTAATGGACCTCTCCCTCAATGATTGGCTTGAACTTAAATATGGTAGTCCTAAATTTGCCCCTGCAGATGAAGTCAAGCAGATTATGACTTCATGGTTGACACGGAGTTTTAGGGAGCAATTTAACGAGTTCATGGAGATAAAGAGTAAAATGATTGAAAAGACTTGCTTTGACGTTAACCACGATCCTAACGATGTTGATTTTTCAGAATGGTTGGCTAGTAAGTTTAATAACCATAAGAGCATGGATCGAGCTACTATGGATGCATTATGGGTATATTGGATAAGAGGTGAAGACGAAGAAGTAGAAAGCGATTATGGGTCGTCACTTCATGATTCAACAATCAATGAGGGGATTGAAGAATTATTCAGAATTGACATTGATGTGTTCGATTATGAGACACCCTTGTGCAAGCAGTTCAAGGAATTTAACTACCTTCTTTGAGTCGACGATGATGTGCTTACTGGAGATTTACCAGGATTCCAGACTTATGATGATTTCAAAAACACCTGGTACTATGAATGGAATGACCAAATACCATGGGTTTGGGATAAACCATGGGAATTTGAGCACATTAATCACACCTGTACACCCTTCGTTTTCAAGGATGGGAGTAGTGTTTGGCCGACCTGTGATTATAAGAGTGACGGAACCTGTAATGGGGGAAGTATTATTGGGATGAAACGGGTTGGAAAAGATGTAACCTTTGAAGATTATGAGTGGTACGATAATGTTGAAGACTGCCCACGAAAAACTGAAGCTTTGCAAGAAAAGGGTAGAATTGAATACTTGAAAGGACTTAAAGGTACATCAAATACTACTTTCTGGGAATGGGTGCATGAACAATTTGATGATTACACGAAGCTTAGTCGACAGCTACAATGGGAATTGGAAAGAGAATGGGAGGCAATTCAAGATGATAGCAATGAGTCATTAATCAATGAACTTGATGACTATTTGATTAAGGATCCTTACTTCAAGTTTGTTGATAAAGACGAGGAAGAGTTCACCAAAAGAAAGTGTCAACTACTTGGAATCCCTTATAATAAGCCACCCGTGATTATTTCTGAAAAGTTTAAAATCATCAAATATTCTTTGGGACCAGAGGAAGAGTATGTTGCGACGACGACCAAGAGTTATACTAGATTAAGTCGAACGGAAGAAAACGTCGCAGAACTATACGGGAACATCTTTTGGATGAAGGAAGAAGGATGGACCGTGACAAGAACTAAGTGAAGAGCTGAACGTGAGTCTAACTTGAAGACTCTGGAATAAAGACAAGTGCTTACCGGGAGACAACCCGGATTTATCTTTTTATTATTCTGTTTATGTGTCGAGTCAGTCAGGCCGCCGAGGATACGGCGCATCTCCATTCTGAGATGCGGCGCATCTCCTGCAATGGTCATATCTTATTTTATTTTTCTGCATTTTTTTTTTATTTTCGAATTTAAAACTTTTTATCAGTTTATTTTAAATGCGGCGCATCCCTGGTTAAGGATGCGGCCCATCTTTTATTCTGATCCGTATTTATTCCAGGCTCGATACGGCGTATCTTCTTCCATAAGATACGGCGCATCGACTGACCTGATGATTTTCATTTTTAATTTTTATGTTTTATTTTTACCTAACTACTAATGATTATGCAAGTTTGAACCTTTCTTACCTTAGGTGTGTCTTGAAGCCTTGGTGGTATTATAGATTCTTGCATTTCCTGTGGATACATCGAATATGAAGCTTAAACGTTCTAATCCACAAGAAAGATGATTTTTGCTCTACTACTAATGGAGGATCATACCGAGCAAATCTCAGGGGAGTTTTTCTGTTCTAATTCTTTTATTTTCCAGTTTTTAACCTTTAATACAAACAACGAGGACTGATGAAGCGAAAAGTGTACCGCTTTTAAGGGGTCATTTAAGCCCTAAATCGTATTTATTTGATCAAATATTGCCCTAAATCGTTCCTTTTGTCATTTTAGGTACTTTTGAGGAGAAATATGGAAAAGGAGGCATTTTGGACGTTTTTGGAGCATAAAAGTGAAGAAAACGACAAAGTCTCAAAAATTGGCTAAAAGTTACTCTTGACGGCGTCAGATTCTACTCTGGACGGCGTCATGGCTTGGCAAGAAAAGGTGGATGTGAAATTTACTCATGATAAGCCAGTGAAAATTGCATGTAAATTCTGACGGCATCACGCTTTAACCTGATCAAGGGCGTCACGGCTTAAATCAAAGAGGGACGGCGTCACGTTCAAGAGCTGACGGCGTCAAGCCTTGATAAGCCAGAACGGATTTTGGAGAGCTAAAGAGGGACGGCGTCAAGAAGGTCATCCGGGAACCCTAAAAGCGGCGAGGTGACGGCGTCACACTCCATAAGGTGACGCCGTCAGATCCAAAAGTCTATATATAGTTTTCTAATTTTTTGTCATAAGAGAGAGCTTAGTGTGGAATTTTTGGGAGAAAACCCTAAGACGAATTTAGCTTCTTTTTCAAGGCTTTTTGCCTTGAGATCTTCCATGTTACATTGAAAGATAAGTTATCAATTAATCATTCAATATGTCTATGTGTTGTTTGATTCTATCTTGTTCTTGTCTTTTGTTTAACATGTTAGGCTAGATTTATCTTGTGTTTGCTTAGATCTAATGAAACTTAGCTATTGATTATTGGTTATTAGTGTGTTATTAGTTGTATTGGATGATTGTTTATCTATGTTAGGCTTAAGAAAACTGGCTAACTTCCTATTCGGTAACTTGCTTGAACGTCTTAAGAAACATGAACCAAATGCGTACTAAAGGTTTTTATGGTTGTATTTAATGCACAAGCGAATTCTAGTGATCCCATGTTAGGAGCTTCCTAGCCGGCTCGACATAGGAGTGAAGTAGGAGCTTGTAGAGTTGGGGAAGTACGTACGCCACCCCACGATTGGTATTAAGGAATACACCCGTCATCCACGCGACTAATACACACTAATCAACCGGTAAAAGATAGTTAGGGAGTAAGGAAATCTAAGTAAACACATTTCTCTACACTTAAGTCTTCTCCAACATTTTCATTTTTGTTATTTTATTTTATTTGCATTCGTAGTAATTTGGGTTAGTTGACTAGCAACTAATTCCGCCCACTCCTTCAAAACCGAGATTTTACTTGCTTTCATAAAATTATAAAAACACAAAAAAGAATCTTCCTCAACCTTTAGACCTATTAGAGTAGTCTTTCATACCTAACGAACACTATTCCCTGTGGAGAACGATCAATCCCCCGTACTTACCACTACACTATACTACATCGGTCAGGTACACTGCCTGGTGGGGTTGTAAGCCTCTTGAGATCCCTCGAGAGGTAAAACCTGTTGTAAGGTTGCAAAACCACGCATCAAGTTTTTGGCGCCGCTGCCGGGGAATAGTTATTGTTTAGGTTGAATTTTTATTTTATAGGTCTACTCACTAGATTCCTTTCTAGTGAGATTTTTTGTTTTATTTTTCTAGGTTTTCTTTAGTCTATCTATTTTCTTCGTGTCTTTGTTCGTAACCATACCATCCGACATCATGGAAGATGGTAATATCCTTAATCCCAACAACCCACCACCACAACAACCACCACCTCCTAGAGCCCGTACTTTAGGAGAGTATTCCCGTCCTAGCCACCATGGCTATCGAAACACCATTGAGCTCACTCAAGGAGCCAATATCACACCCTTGCGATCCGACACCATCCGGTTGGTGCAAAGCGGATGCGCATTCCATGGACTTCGTTCTGAAGATCCTAATCAACACCTCAAGGACTTTCTTAAAATCGTTGATTCTATAGACCTTGATGTTGCCACTTGAGAGACGACCCGATTGCGTCTCTTTCAATTCTCTCTGCGGGATCAAGCTAGTCAGTGGCTAGAACGTCAACCCGCAGGATCCATCACCTCTTGGGATGATCTCACCACTCGTTTCCTTGCTCAGTTTTTCCCACCGGGAAGAACTACCAAGCTAAGGAATGATATCTTGATGTTCCAACAACGTCAAGGCGAAACTCTCTACGAGGCATGGACTCGATTCAAGGACTTACTCCAAAAAGTCCCTCACCATGGCATAGAACTTTGGCTCCAAGTCCAAATCTTCTATGACCATATCAATCTCTACACGAGGCAAACCATTGACCAATCGGCCGGTGGCAAGCTACGTGATCTAAGTGCGGAACAATCATGGGCTCTCCTAGAGGATCTTGCTCTTTATGACAACGAAAGTTGGAGTGATCCCCGTGATTTGAATAAAACGGTCAAGGCAATATCCTTGCCTTCGAACAATTCAAGCACTTCCGACCGTAGGATCATAGAACTTGAAGACCAAGTCAAGTTTCTCATGAAATCCTACGAGGTTCCTAAACTTTCAAGCCAAGTGAACAAAATCACTTCTTCATGTGAATTATGTAGTGGTCCCCACGACACTCGTGATTGCATGGAACTCCCCGAACAAGCTTTTGTGGACTACGCATCCTCGCGTACCGACGGAGCGGGAGACAAGTGGTACACTTTCAAACCCGAGCCAAACCCTTATGGTGATTCATACAACCCCTCATGGAAAAATCACCCGAACCTTAGGTGGAAACAAAACCAAAACGCACAACAACCCAATTCTTCCAACCCACCTAATCGTTTCCAATCAAGCGGTTCCAACTCGAACCGTACTTTCAACAACAATCCTTCCGGCAATGGTAGTACCAATAACTTTGAAGGATTGATGTCTCAATTTATGGCATCTCAAGAAGCTCGGATAGCTAGATTCGAATCCGAATTCAATCAACAACAAACAGAGATGACCAACAAAATTGACAACTTGTTGAAAGCCCTCAATAACCAAGTGCTATCACCTCCACATAAGGACGCTAGGAACACAAATAGCGGACCCCAAGTAAAGGACCCCTCTTCATCCAAACACGTCCACTTCGTCAACATCGTCACTATCAAACCAATTGATAGAAATGAGGATAATAGTGAACCTAAGGATGAGGATAAGAAATTCGAGGTTGATAAGGAAGTTAGGACGAATGAGATTGAAGAAGTAGATGATGATGAGGACTACTTCAATAGGCTACCCACTAAGGAAGAGCGCGCATATCATACAAACTTATTCGATGACCCCGAGACACCATACCTCCTGGGTAGACCAATCATTGAAATAGGCGACCCTTCTAATCTCAACATACCATGCAACATCGGACATTTGCATGTGTGGAAAGCCTACATCGACCTTAGATCACCCATAAACATCATGACTAGAGCCCACTACAACTTGATAATGAAAAATCAACTTGGGTATAGGATGCTCCCTGACAAGGGTTGGATGAGTAACTTCACGGGAAGAGTTAAGGGATTACCGGTTTATGTAGGAAACTTCGCCTATGTCACCGACTTTGTAATTGTAGAAGATATCCGCCCAATAGTCGATGCGTCCTTAACTCAAGTGGTTTTTGGAAAACCATTTGTTGAGGTCTCTAGAATGACTTATGAACCTTCCCTAGGGATAGTTAGATTTAAGGATGAGACCGATGAAGTAAACTACCAAATGCCATATAAGATAGAACAATTCCAACACTTGTCAAATGTTGAGAAGGAGCTCAAGCAAGCGGTCTACTATAGGAATGATGAGGATAGAAATAAAGGAGTAGACTATGTTATGGAAAGGATATTCGGTTTCTACAAGGATTGTTTGAAATTAGGACCGGAATATAAAACCGGGAATGAAAATGGCCTAGGAACCGTGACCGATGATGGAGTCACGTAATGTACGAGACTTTGAGTCTAGCTACAAGACTCGTTAATAAAGAAAAGCGCTTCTTGGGAGGCAACCCAAGCTTTATTTTATTTATTTGCTTTGTGTGTTTATTTGTTTGTTTGTTTGTTTTTATTTGTTTCCGTATGTATGTTTAATTTTTATTCCTATTGATTCATGTTAAAAACTAATTTGTGAAAATGCTTTATTTTATTTTTAACTTCGTCTTAACTACATATAAAGGTATTTTGCAAAAGTTAAGTGTAAGGGAAATCTAAATCGGTTTATTAGAACACAAATTAACATGAATCGTAATAATAATAAATTAACATACATATTAGTGTGTGTTTGAGTCAAATGCTTGTATCGAGTCATAATGATGTTTTGCAGGATTTCCAGGAAGTAAGGTAAAGGTTTTTCCAGAAATTTTCCGGAAACTTAAAATGAAAATTTTTGTCAGGTCATTTCTGACGGCGTCAGGGTTTATAACCTGACGGCGTCAGATTTAATTTTCAGAAATTTTTGAAAGTTTTGTTTTCATAAAAGTTTTTATTAAATCTCCAACTTATAATCTCCAGGAATCTGCAAAGTTATCATTCCACAAGCATTATATCCTTATATATAGATTTTATCCTGCCGATGTTATGCAGGTTTTCGTGTTTGTTTTCTCAGGTTTAACAGGTTATTTTGGACAAGGAAATGTTTTTGAATCAAGCTTTTGGCGATGCATTAGTCATGGAGCTTCAACATTACTTTGGAAGAAGATTTAACCGTGTTACTTCATTATCCACCGAGCGAATCAGGGGAGTATTTGATTTCATTCTTTTACTTTATGCTTTTACATCTTGTTATTTGAACATTGGGGACAATGTTCATCTTAAGTGTAAGGGGAGGGTAAAAGTACGATTTTAGAGAATACAATTGTGCTTGATTTTTGTTTGTTTAATATTAGATGTGTAATAAAACTGAGAGAAATACCTGTTAGGGTAATTTTAGTGCCAAAATTAAAATTTTTTACAACATATAGGAGTGAAACTTTGATTCTTAATGAGCGTCTCACGGATAGGAGTTATATGACTAGCACAAAAACCGTACCACTAAAAAATTTTCCACCCCCAAATATGTGAGGTTCGCCCCTAGAATTGGTAGGAAAAGCATTTATGCTATGATGTGTGTACCGGTAGCACTTAGATTCTAGAACTTGCGTTAGGACCATTCCGAGGCCACAAGTGAGACTACATTCGTGTAGTTAGATTTACTACATGATAAGAGGCATTAGGATTAACCCATTGTTTTACACCTGTGTTTTTGTTATAATTACTTTGGCTACATTGGTCAAGTAATTCTCCCACACCCTTTGCGTTGTACTCATTTTTAGTACACGATACCCCTAGTACACCCCTCAGAGCCTATCTTTTCGTTTCAACCTTTAAGCATTTTACTTAAAGGAAGAATTTGTTACACCCCACTTAAATGTACACCCAAATCGCCTTAGCCTACCTTGTATGCACTCATTTTTAGTGCATTATTGTGACAACATTTGTTTAAACCCTTAGTTAATTATCTAATTGATTACATGGTTGCTAAGTCGAGTCATATCCTTGTACATATTGTTTTGGGACGATTGGGACTCATGGGTAAAGTACTAGTGTAATGGAGTAATGGGGAAGAACATCATTTATTACCCCCATATGTGCTAAATATTTTAAAAGTACTCCAAGTTTTTCAATTATCTTAATTCGAGTCATTAGAATAGTTATTTGTAAAGTTATGTAAAAATTCAAGTGTAAGGGGAATGCAACGCCCCTATGATGTATTATTTTGGATGGTAGGGCAAGAGTGTATGAAAAAAAAAAAAAAAAAAAAAAATCGAAAAAAATCAAGAAAAATACAAAAAAAATGAGAAAAAGAAAAATAGAAAAAACATACGGACTACCATCCCGTTTCATTTTATGTTTATTTTTATGTTTTTGTTATTTTGTTATTTTGTTTCTAGCTTAAGATTGAGTCGAGTCTTGGCTTAGCAACATTGTATAGTACATGTAATTAATCAAGATCTTTAACTCGCCACCAGTAAAATATCCTTTATCCAACAAAACCATGTTTTCCTTTTCCCTACACCTAACGTTATAACCCATTTAAAAGCCCTATTTGATAGTTTATCTTAGGTGCTTACGCCTAGTGAAGGAGGTTTTCGATCCTTTCCCAAGCCTATGGTAATCTATTTGCTATGACAGGTAGTGAGAGATAATATCCGTTTTCATTTATGAGATTTATTTTGATGACACTTGAGAGATGTGAGTATCTAAACACTACTTGTGAGGTGCTAGTTTATAATCTCCGTGCTTATTATGATTAAAGTGGAACGATTATTTGTTGTAATTACTTTTATGTTTGCATTAAATGACCCCTAACTTGTATTTTGATTAGAATAAAAGCGCATTTGCTTGAGGACAAGCAAATCTCAAGTGTAAGGGTATTTGATGAAGCGAAAAGTGTACCGCTTTTAAGGGGTCATTTAAGCCCTAAATCGTATTTATTTGATCAAATATTGCCCTAAATCGTTCCTTTTGTCATTTTAGGTACTTTTGAGGAGAAATCTAGAAAAGGAGGCATTTTGGACGTTTTTGGAGCATAAAAGTGAAGAAAACGACAAAGTCTCAAAAATCGGCTAAAAGTTACCCTTGACGGCGTCAGATTCTACTCTGGACGGCGTCATGGCTTGGCAAGAAAAGGTGGATGTGAAATTTACTCATGATAAGCCAGTGAAAATTGCATGTAAATTCTGACGGCGTCACGCTTTAACCTGATCAAGGGCGTCACGGCTTAAATCAAAGAGGGACGGCGTCACGTTCAAGAGCTGACGGCGTCAAGCCTTGATAAGCCAGAACGGATTTTGGAGAGCTAAAGAGGGACGGCGTCAAGAAGGTCATCCGGGAACCCTAAAAGCGGCGAGGTGACGGCGTCACACTCCATAAGGTGACGCCGTCAGATCCAAAAGTCTATATATAGTTTTCTAATTTTTTGTCATAAGAGAGAGCTTAGTGTGGAATTTTTGGGAGAAAACCCTAAGACGAATTTAGCTTCTTTTTCAAGGCTTTTTGCCTTGAGATCTTCCATGTTACATTGAAAGATAAGTTATCAATTAATCATTCAATATGTCTATGTGTTGTTTGATTCTATCTTGTTCTTGTCTTTTGTTTAACATGTTAGGCTAGATTTATCTTGTGTTTGCTTAGATCTAATGAAACTTAGCTATTGATTATTGGTTATTAGTGTGTTATTAGTTGTATTGGATGATTGTTTATCTATGTTAGGCTTAAGAAAACTGGCTAACTTCCTATTCGGTAACTTGCTTGAACGTCTTAAGAAACATGAACCAAATGCGTACTAAAGGTTTTTATGGTTGTATTTAATGCACAAGCGAATTCTAGTGATCCCATGTTAGGAGCTTCCTAGCCGGCTCGACATAGGAGTGAAGTAGGAGCTTGTAGAGTTGGGGAAGTACGTACGCCACCCCACGATTGGTATTAAGGAATACACCCGTCATCCACGCGACTAATACACACTAATCAACCGGTAAAAGATAGTTAGGGAGTAAGGAAATCTAAGTAAACACATTTCTCTACACTTAAGTCTTCTCCAACATTTTCATTTTTGTTATTTTATTTTATTTGCATTCGTAGTAATTTGGGTTAGTTGACTAGCAACTAATTCCGCCCACTCCTTCAAAACCGAGATTTTACTTGCTTTCATAAAATTATAAAAACACAAAAAAGAATCTTCCTCAACCTTTAGACCTATTAGAGTAGTCTTTCATACCTAACGAACACTATTCCCTGTGGAGAACGATCAATCCCCCGTACTTACCACTACACTATACTACATCGGTCAGGTACACTGCCTGGTGGGGTTGTAAGCCTCTTGAGATCCCTCGAGAGGTAAAACCTGTTGTAAGGTTGCAAAACCACGCATCAAGGACGTTGTTTAACTTAAGTGGGGGGATTGGAGAATTAGAACACTTAACATTTAATTGTCCTAAACTTTTCAAAATATGCTTAAAATGTGCTTAATATATCAAAATTTAAAATTTTTAGCAGGTTTTTGTTTAAAGTCTAAGTTGCATAGCTGCACACATGACGTTATTTTCAAAAATTGTGATTTTTCAAAATTCACAAATCTATGAGTGTGCCGGTGACTTGTAAACTTTAGAACTTGGCTTGTATACTATTCGAGACCACCATAAGAAGTATTATTTAATTGGAATGACTTGTCTAAATTGATAAATTTCTAGGATTACACCCAAATAGCCTATTATATGTTATGTGTTATTAGCTAACTACACTGGTTAGTTAACCCCCGTATAAACCCTTTTGTTACTCTCACTTTTAGAGTAAGATACCCCTAGAAAAACACTCAGAGCCATTCCTTTCGTTTCTTACACCTATGTTTAAAATGTTTCGTTACACCCTTACACCTTAGCCTACCCTGTAGATTAGAATCCGTGGTTGGTTAATTGCTATAGGCAAAGTGTGTTTCCTTACATTACCTATGTTCGCGTGCGTAATTCATTATCTATGGTTAGGTCGGGAAATTGCACAATGCAATTGGAGTGAAAGTAAATATTGTATACCTTTGAGTTTATTTTTCGTGTGTTTGCTACTTTCACTATTACCGTTATTTCTGAAGTCATGAAAAGTATGGAAAAATTATCCAGATTTATAGTTATAGTGATGTGGTGAAATTTTACACATCTATGTTTATGTTTCTTAGTAAAAAAAAAAAAAAAAAAAAAAAAAAAAAAAAAAAAAAAAAAAAATCGAAAAAATGAGAAAAGAAAAAGAAAGAAAAGAAGAAAGTTGGATGTTTGTTTTAACCAACGATGTAAAGTTATGTAAGTGGTCGATATCACCACTAATTGTTGTATATTATATCTATGGATTGAATGGAAGTTGGCAGTTATGGGAACGTCAACTAAGGTTTATTCTTTGACTAAGATCTTGTTGAGTATAATTCGTGTCTACCTAAAGCGTGTGTTTCAAGTGTTAAAGCGTGAGTTATTCAATGATATGAGTCTTATTCATGGGATGGTTGGGATAGTGATTAACCACACTTAGGATTTTAATTTATTTGTTTTGTTTATTTTTTATTTTACACC
Organism: Artemisia tridentata subsp. tridentata; assembly: GCA_021014915.2. Taxonomy (NCBI): domain Eukaryota; kingdom Viridiplantae; phylum Streptophyta; class Magnoliopsida; order Asterales; family Asteraceae; genus Artemisia; species Artemisia tridentata. The sequence goes on from CP139501.1 coordinate 289,769,601, forward strand.
AATTTATATCCCAAAAATTATCCATACCCTGTATTATTCTTTATCCAACCAAACCTTTGATTTATTGAGATTAGGGATTTGAGCAATCTTAAGTATCGTAGTCGTGGATTCGGCTATGTATTTATGATTTTGTCGCCCTTTTTGATATACTATTATTGGTGAAGTTTGGACCTATCTTTAGCCTATTCGAGTTAAGGATTTGAGCAATTGCAAGTATCGTGTTCGTGGATTCGATCATGTATTTGTGATTTTGTCGCCTTTTCTGGAATTTGAGATCGATAGTGAATAAGAATAATTAACCCTTAAGCCTAAAAACCCCTTTTACCGCTTTAGACTTGTTATTCCTTAGCTTTAGTGGGGGAGATGTGTATACTTGCCAAGCTTATGATAGAATATTCGTCGCGACTGGACAGTTAAACGATTAGATTTGCTTTTATCAAAATATTTTATCTTACTTCTAATTCGTTAAGTGTTTAGTTGTGTGATTATGACAAAAATGAATACATGCTTAAATATAAAAATAAATCCTAATATCTTTTAGGATACATTTTCATAAGATTAATTCTAAGGTTTACTTGGGGACAAGTAAAGTTCAAGTGGGGGGATATTTGATGAACTCAAATAAGTACATTTTATTACTATCATTTATCCTATTAATTTGACTTGTTTTACTATATTATGTATGAGGATTGATACTTAATCGTTTACTTTTGTAATTCTCAGGTAAAAACAAGCATTTGGTGAAACTTAGCGATTATGGACTAAAAACGGAGTAAAATGATCAAGTTTGGAATTGGTTGTTGGAATGAAGAGAATGAAGACCACTGCCTGACTTTGAAAAATGCGCCGCATGGATTTATCCCATGCGCCGCATATGAAACTTTGGTCAACGAAGAATAACCAACTTGTTCTGCTCCAGATGCGCCGCATCTCACTCATTACATGCGCCGCATCACTATCAATATTTCACCAGATACGATCCAAGATACAAGAGGACATGCGCCGCATCCAAAGATGAAGATACGCCGCATCTTCTGGCGGTGTACGAATATTCCTGAATATTATAATCTTGGACCCCACGCGAAGTTAAGTACATGCGCCGCATCTACTTACTAGATGCGCCGCATCTCACCCTCAGACAGAAACTATAAATACCCCAAAGACCAGACGAATTAAGAGGTTAGCTTTAGTTCCGAAGTTTTAACAGAAGACCGAAGACCAGAAACCAAGGACGAATTCAGTCAAGGCAGCAGCACAAGAACACCCAAATCAAAGATACAAGAGCTGTAAGAAGGTGCTGCATGTGTTTAATTCATTAAGTAGTTTTGTTTTATTGTGTTAGTAAACTTTAATTCATCAAGATTGGTGGCTTGTGTAATGTGACAACGGAAAGGTTGCACTCCCTTAAAACTGCTTTCTCATCAATTAAAGTTTATATGTTAGTGTCATTGGTGACTTTTATTAGTGCATTGATAACCTCTGTGGCTAGCTGAGCGTTGATCGGGTCGCCATGCCTCTGCCCTCGCCTGTTTATTAGATCGCCTATGTATTCTATGGTCTGTAGAAAAGTAGGAGAAAGATAAACGGGATAGTCATAAGTAATCATTAAGGGTTTACTCGCCGATAAGATTAGAACCAACAAGAAAGGACTTAATCTCGGTGCGTTGCATCGAACTATACACTTCATATAACACTAGCAATAAAACAAGTGACAAACTACTTATCATAAGGACAGCCCTCTTATTGTCTCGAGTATTTATCTGTGTACGTGTGTGCTACTTGCTGATTCGTGCCTATTGGCTTAGTTTATTATTTAATTGCAACCAAATCGTGCCAGTCTCTCAGGCTGAACCCCCTTGCGTTAGATTAGATTGTATAGCTAACTTAATATATTAAAATACTGATTAGAATAACTAGATAATACGTTCCACTCTTAGTGATCGACACTCTACTTACCATTATATTCATACTGACCGGGTACACTGCTCGTTAAGTGTGTGTGTTATTGATAAGTCGGCTAAATATAAATTTAAAACTTGAGTAGGCATTAAAACTGCTAAACCGCAATGACACGCGACACGCATCAAAGGTCAATAGCGATCTTAAGACCGCGAATCTGAAATTGACCGCTGAGCTTGAGAGATATAAGGTAAACGAAAAAGCTTTTGAATTTCACCACAAACGACTATCAGAACTTGAAAATGGTTACAGTGATTCTGTTTCAAGGGAGAAACATTTGCAAATCAAATACGACACTCTTGATGTTAAATTGAATATGCAAATTAAATCCTTAAAAGCAGAAATTTATGATCTAACCAACCAACTTTCTAAACAAAAATCAATTTGTTCTGATCTTGAAAAAGAAAAGAACGAGTTGCATTCAAAGTTTTCAAAACGAGAAGATGAACTTCTTGATGAAGTACTTGACAAACAGGAAACTATTAAAAAGTTGGAAGAAATTCTTGTAAAAACGGGTCATTCAACTCAAACGATTAATATGTTAATTAACGACAAAAACCCGATTTTATATACAAGAAAGAAAATGGCTCTCGGTTGTGAAAACCCTTGTTATCTCAAGAAAGCTCAGCAAAAATAGAATGTGCTATTTAATGGTAATCTTATAAATGATGTACACGATCCACCTGCTTGTTATGATTCGCATGAAACGATTGAGCTTACGAAAGAGAGTCGAAACAAAATGAGACAATTGAATAGAGAAATCAAACCGATTGATTATAATGAAGCCAACAAACTTGCTGGTGTTCATCTTGTTAAAAAGGAGTCACCTTTGTTTTTCAAAAAACCAGTGGCTGCCTCAAAGTTCAAAGTTGTGTCAAAACATCTTTCTAACATCGAACAAATGTACTCTACCGACACTTCCGCAAGTGAAGCTAGAATACTTTTGGCCGATCTTAAAAGGAGAGTTGAAATGCTTCAAGATGTTGTGGCAACCAAAACTAATGCTAAAATCAACGATTGGTTTTCAAGTTTTCAAACTGAACAGAAAAAGATGTTCGAAACAGAGATTACTCCCATTTTTCTGGCATACATGCAAGAGCAATTCATGTTGAGAACGCAATTATCAAAGAAGTAACTGAATTTGTCAAGGACCACACATCCTTGGTAATTGAAGCCAATGAAAACATTGAAAAAATCAAAGTTTTGGAAAAACAAAATGACGCACTCTCTGAAGAAGCTCTTTCAACTGATATTATGTCCATTATTTATCAAATGTATTCTGTCGAAGATGATGAAAGACTTCGAGCTGAGACTTCCGAAATTGTTTCAAAATATGAAAAGGCGCTTATTAAGCTTGAAAAACAAAATGTAACATATTTTAAACAACTTGATCAGAAAAAAGAAGAATGCAAGTATGACAAATTGTCGTATGAGCGTTCTTACAAAAACATGCAAGAACAAATTGATCTTTTGAAGTCTCAGCTTGATAGTCAAAAAGGAAAGGGTGAGGAAAATAAGTCTGCTAGACCAAAAAAGTCCATTTCCACACCCTTGCCTAAGGAAAACGAGAAAGGAAAAGGAAAAGCTGTTGTCGAACACTCAAATGTGATAGCACCTGATCTTGATAGGATTAGTCCCACTACTGCGTCTACCTCTACATCTCAAACACATAGGGCGTTAGACTTATGTGCAAAAGATAATCCAAAAGAGTCTAGGAATGCTACTACAAATTCAAAGGACAACAAGTTGAATCCTAATGTGTGTGCTCCCAGGAATAGCTCACCAAATGTGACCATAAATACTGTTAAAGAATCTGTTGGTTCAAACAACATGGTCCACAATTCCTATCTAGAAAAAGCTAGGAAAAAGGCACAGATTCGAAAAGATGGAATTTTAGGAACACCGTCTACGGTGATGAATTCTACAACATTACAAGGCACTGCTAGTAGTTGTAAACCACTACCTAGGAACTCTCAACAAAAGACTAGGGATTGGCCTGCATCTAAGAGTAGTTGCGAAAAAGAAAATGTTAAACAAGTAGAATGCAACACTAAGAATTCCTCTTCGAACAGAAAACAAGCTTCAAATGACTGTAGTGACAAAGTTAAGGTTGCTGTTTTGAACAAGAATGTTGAATTTGTCTGTCCTACATGTCAAAAATGTGTCTTTTCAGCTAATCATGATGCATGTGTGGCACAGTATATCAAGAAAGCAAATTTGCGTGCTAAGGCACAATCCTCTAAGACACCAAATAGAAACACACCCGTTGATAAGAAGCAAAAAGCTGAGAATTCTACCAAGTGGATCCCTACAGGACGTAGTTTTTCTCAAAATGAGACTTCCGCTGTATCTGAAAAGAAAACAACTCCTAGATCCTGCCTTAGGTGGATTCCCACGGGAAAAGTTTTTAAAACAGTCGGTCTTAGATGGATTCCCACGGGAAAGATTCTTGATAGTCGCACCACAACAAGTAGTAGTGAAAATCATCAGGATAAGGATGAAGAAACCACTACAACCATTGATAGTGAACACCCTCAGAGTGATGATTCATGTGCTGCTAACACTACTATTTGTGCATATTCTTCTTTTATGGATTTTGTGAATGCAGGAACTTGTGAAAGTGCAGATGGTTCATACAACCAATGTGGAAAAGAAGAACTCTATGCCAACATCGCATTTGGAAATCCTGGTATTATTCCTCTCTTAACTCCACTTCTACTTGTTCATACTTAATTCTTCTTTGTGAATACATTTTTTTTAGAAAAAATCAAAAACAAAATACAAAATTTGAAAAACCAACAAAAGCAAAATATAAAAATAGAAAATTTCCAAAAAGACAAAAACAATATAAAATATAAAATTCAAAAATATTCTTCTCTGGCATGTCTCTCGTATAATCGATATTCTGTACGTACCTAGAAATGTCATTCAACAATGATACGGGCATGTACAGATGCTTGAGCGAGAGTTCATTTAAATGTTTTCAAAACATGTCGTTTCTCAAAATTTCTTCTCATAATGGCTTCTAATCATATCGGATTAGGACCCGTGCTTCAATGATGGCTTCGAAACAACTCAGTTCGAGTACGAAACCCGCGCTTAACCCAATGGCTTCGGAACATTTCAGTTTCGGACCCGAGCCTAAAAGAAAGGAAAGTGCTCAATCAAAACTTTTTCGAGCACTTATCCTAAAAATCTTCACTACGGCTTTCGTACATTTCAGTATGGAACCCGAGCTACAATGATGACTTCTGATTATTTCTGATCAGGACTCGCATTGTTAATGGCAAAACAAAACAAACCTTGAGCACATGATCAAGATTTTTCAAAAAAGATTTTTCAAAATCTTTCTCAAATTCTGTGCTCAAGATTCTTCAAAAGTGCAAACTCCCTCTATACCCTTAAATGATTTTTAAACTCAAATGTTTAAAGAATATGCTTTATTTAAGGGGGAGTATAAAATTCAAAAGAAAAAATGTTCCAATTTCATGCTAAAATCCGTCGTTCTCTCCAAAAGGTTTCATTTTAATCAGTTGATATCAAAAATATCAATTCATGCTATTTTTGAGGGGGAGAAGACGTGATTAAAATGTGATCAAAAGGTTTAAAGTTCGTGGAATCTCAAAGTATGCTCACCAGACAGACTCAGTTCTAACCCTCGAATTGACGAAATCTAAATGTCCGTTATCGAAAAGACTTGTCCTGGACGGGTAATAATTTCAAGCTGGTTTTCCAGTGATGTAAGCGTGTCTCGCAAAGGACTTGTCTGAGTAGAATGTACCAATTCGAGAGATAATCAATGAATATGACCGGGACGGGCAATAATTTCAAGCTAGTCTATCTAGTGATGTAAGCGTGTCTCGCAAAGGTCATGTTCTCTGAAAGTCAATCAATTCAAAATGTGCGAACTCTACCCAACATGTGCAATTCTTTCTTAAATCTCATGAGCACATGTGAAGGGGGAGTATTTCAAAAATGCAAAACTCTCAAAGTGTTATCTAAATGTGCTTTTATTCATAAACACTTTGAGAGATTTTCAAAAGGTTTATGGAATGTGATCAACTAATCTAGGATAATCATGGAGTAATAAGGTGATTATGGTTAGGTTATGTCCTATGATCCGCCAGAGCCGGAGGGATCTACCCAAGGACAATTCCAATAGATTAGAATTAGAAGTCCTTAGGTAAGATTGAAAAAAGGAGTAAATGAGAAAGGGAAAGAAGGGGTTGAAGAATTAAAAAAAAAAAGTTGAATGAAAGGGTGAAAAGAAATAGCCCTCCATGAAAACTTAGGGCAGAAACCGGGTCAATACATCTACTATCGGTATTCACTAAGGTGATACTGATATTGAAGACAAGACGTCATGGACCCAGTGACGCACTGCACCACCCCTCCTAGCCACTCAGATATCTCTCAAAAGATATTTGTTTCATTTCTCACGGAGAACACTGCATAATCTATCGGCCTCTCATTCCGAGATGTGTTGATATTGAAAAGGTGGCACACTGCTCCATGCCTCCGATGACTAAAAACCAAAACGCACATTATAGAGTCTAGAGCCATGAGATTCACTAAAAGATCTCTTAGGAACACTTCCATTTTAATACCCTTGTGTTCACCAAAAAGGACACAAGGTTTACAAGAGTTTTAATGAGATCTACTGATCTTGCCATTTGTATCATGATGGTTACATGCTTCAAACGGTCTACAGTCGTAGGGTGATCTCTAGCGACTCACTGAATCGTGGGTGCACTTCGGTGTATCCGTGTAAGCCCTCTCGGGGGTATCCGGTTCAGAACGGCCTGGGGAAGGATTTTGAGAAAGTTTTCACACTATGCTGATGACGATCTCAAAGTCACAACCTGTAAGCGCTGGATGATTATTACTAACGGTTTTATGCAGCTACCTATAAACATCCATTAACCATCACCACATACATCAATCATCTTCACCTCAGCATACTCATACTTATGAAGAACATCCTCATCAAAGCTCAAATGTAAAAGTTCAAGACAAAGAAGATCAAGTTAAAGACAATGTCAAGAAGCTAATCAAGATGTCAAGAACAAGTTCATATGATGAAAGATCATGGGGAAATTGTTAGCATAAGTATAATGTCCAAGATGTATGAGTATGTTGGAGGACACGACACATCATCTCATGAAGATGTTGATCGAAGGCAAGAACAACCTCAAAGACGATACTTTGAAGATCACATAGCATGAAGGAACCAAAAACAAAAACTGCTATACAACGACACTCAAAGCTCAAAGACATTGAAGACGAAAGACCATCTCACATGGAGCATCATTTGAATGACCATCCCTTAGGGGGAGATTGTTAGGATTTATTTTAAAGTGATGGTCATTCGTCATTGTAATAGTTTAATTAATGTGTCGTTGTTTGAGTTAGTTAGTTTAATCAACGGGCTTGGGCTTAAGCTTGTTAGTTAAATGTTATGATCATGTAATCCTTGTATAAGCCCATCTCAAGCCCAAGCCCACCCAAGTCTAGAAAACTATAAATACCCATCCCCTCGTCACTTGGAGGTTGTTGCTTCTAGGGGTATTCTCATCTTTGTATCTCTCATTTCTTTCTCAATCTAATCTCTAAGAAGTGACCATCTCCCATCTTCATCTTTCTTCTATTCTTCTACTATTCTCATATTGTTGTTGTGTGATAAAGTAATATTAAGCTATAACAGGTTCCAATACCGAACCATCTTCCGAATAACTTGGGTGTTGCATTGCCATCAAATCCACCAATGTCGGGCCCAGAAAGTGGTTGTCCACTAAGCCCCTGAATGGTAATGGAATCATGTTTTAAACCATGCTAAAATCAAGGTTAAAGGTATAGATACTTACCAGTTGGAGTACCATCGAGATGCTCATATGTAGGTGTACCCATGTAGAAAAATTATCACCTGTCCACGTAGCAGCATACCTCTGACTACCTATAAACCCGACTCGAGGAAGAACAAATGGGCGTTTATTTGGGTTAGCCAGTTTCATTCCTTCGTATGTTGCTCTTGCCATAAGCATACCATAAACCTAAACGAGAATATATATATATATATATATATATATATATATATATATATATATATATATATATATATATATATATATATATATATTAGTAAAAACGATTTAAAATTTAACGACGACAAATGAAGTAGCTTACATTGTGATAGTCTGAATGATTCTGATGACCGCCAAGTTCAGCATCTCCCCTATGAATATTACTTTCAGGCATTGTTGTTGTTGACTGGCGAAATAAGACAAAATCCAGTGAGATATTAATTATTTAACCAAAAAGATTAATGTAAAGGAAAAGGCGTAAACATAACTGTGAAAACAACTGGTTCGTTCATATCGTTCCATATGCCATCCACACCGTTAGATACATAGTCTTTGACTAGATTAGCTCACCATGAACGAGCTTTTTCTTGAGTATAGTTGGGAAAAACACAAGGTCCTGGCCATACTTCACCTGTACTAATAGAGACGCAGCTTCTGTGAACCGTTTTAAAACCAATTATACAGTAAATCTGATATACATACCAACAAAGGGCTCTCCGTCTGCTGTTTGAACCCATACGTCATTTTCAGACCCCGTATCATAAACAAAGTAACCTTTTTCAAACTTGATTCTAGGCTCGACCATCCATATGGCTTTGAAACCAATACCATGAAGATCATCTGCTAGAGATTTTGGACTAGGAAAATTCTCCTAAAACAATTTAAAAATGCATTAGTTGCAAAATGAGATGCATTCCAATTCAAGACGTATATACCTGATCAAATGTGAAAGAACGAAAGCCATCCATGTGATCAACATCCATCCATATGACATCACAAGGTATACCTTTTTCCCTAAATGTCTTCGCAATCTGTGCAGTATAAAGGAACTTAAAATCATATGTTCACAATAATAAACGTTTAGAGTCACATCTAGCAAAGTTTAACATACCTCACGAACTAGCAAATCAGAGTCATAGCTCCAACGACACTGATGGTATCCCAGTGACCACTTTGGTGGCATGAACACAGTTCCTATCAACAAAAATACCACATGAGTCGTCCAAAGGAGTTTGCATGATTATTATAAATAAGTAGATAATTCATAAATGCGTGGTTCAGCAAATTACCAATTGCATGTGATCATGATGTCAAAACAACATTTGCTGAAACGAATGGCCCGAATGTAATCACAGGAAAAGTAGGAGTGGCAGTAAACTTTACTATTGATTCTTTACGCAAATCAATCTATTGAATATATCAAAAACAAAACATGTGTATGAGACTATAATATCAAATTAGTTGTTAGGAATATGAATATTCAGTTGAAGACTCGGTCACCCCGAGTACTTATTAGCACATCATAGCTCATAGTGTTGGGTCTTATAGATTTGATGAGACAAAACAAGAAGAGTGAAAACAAGAAGGACCTGAAGTGACAAGGAAGAATTCTTCAATTAATGAAGAATAAAAGACAAGGGACTTGCTTGTTAAAGAATATTTATTTATTAGTCCCTCGTAGTATTTTGTAAACCCTTATATCTCTCTATATAAAGAGATCAAGGGTGTAGGGTTTCATGAAGTAAGGTCTTCCATAATGTAGTCGACTAAAAGGTGTGTGTGTGTAACCTAGACATAAGTTATAAACGTCTAGGGTTTTAGTTAGTTAGTTAGTTAGTTCAGCCTCAAGGTCGAGTCCTTGATCCCTGTTACAAGGCGTGTAACATGTTCTACCTTGATCAAGTAGAATTGGGGCTGTAGATGATTATTAGTGTTAGTATTAGAGATCACAAAGTAAAAACCTTGTTCAATAATAAAGATGTTTTACTTATTCCGTTGTGCATGATTGTTGTCTTTGTTATTGTTTAACCCTAGTGCTCTAAACGGTCCAAGGAGTCTAACAAACTCCACATGTGGTATCAAAGCGGGGGGCTCTCGATCTAGGGATGTCACAAGGTTTTGTTGTCGAATAGAAGCAGATTTGAAGAAGGATCAGACTGGTTCTTAAAGGTATCGATTTTTGATTTGTTTCTGTGTACGACAAGATACTATATGGAAACATTATTTATTCTACTTACCTCGTACTGATCGAATGATGATTGGTGGTTAATTCTCGTATTGATTAAAGATTGATGATAGTGGGGTCGGTATATCAATTTGTATATCTATTGCTATATTTAATCAGTTATTTGATTTGATTGCACATGGGTCGCTTATGGGACGAATTGTTTAATATTGTTCTATCGAGAATTATATGAGGAGAATTGGGAATTGGTGTTGGTCAAAGATGCTTTGTCATTTCTTGCTATTCGATTGAGGATCTGATATTATCACGTGGCCAAACAGATTTGTGATATATTAAGTATTGATTGGTAAGTGGAATTGGTAGCATGCGTGGGTCAGTCAAATTGTTTGTCGATTAGTGAATTAAAGTGGTGTTTGGTATGATCGAACAGTGATATATTAAATAGAAGATTTGGCTTATGAATGCAAAGTACTGTTAGTCCAAGGTACTGCTCGTCCAACGTACTGCTATGTCCAAAGTACTGCTCGTCCAACGTACTGCTATGTACAAAGTACTGATCGAGAACATACTGCTGCTCGACTAAAGAACTGCTATGCTCCAAGGTACTGTTATATTCAAAGTAATGCTGCGTTTAGATGATTTATGGAGACAATGCATGATTTACAAGCAGTGAGGGGAAGTCGAGATGTTAATTATGAGCAGTTTGTTAGATTACACACACAGGTTATTAGTTTCACACACACAGGAAGGAGTTTGGTTTTTGTTCTTGAAAGATTAAAGGCTCGTTGGGGATTATTTGAAGAAGACGATTGGATATTATCTATTTGATGTTGTAGTTGAGTTTCACAGGTGCGCGTTCTTATGTTTGTGTTATTGCGGTGACAAAGACTTGATGAATCTAGCAAGGATGTGTGATCTATAAACTTAAGGTGCTGAATACACACATTTGCTATCACTTAAAGGAGTTACATTGTAGTGCTCAGTGTCTCATATAATTGAGGATTTATCGAGAGCTAAGTAGTTAAGGACAAAAATTTCGGTGTTTCGGTCAAGGACCGAGATACGAAATTTTTGGTATTTCGGTGGTATTTCGGTAATTTTAAATATTAATATTTTATATATTTTATATAATATATCTATAGTTTTTTAATATATAGAAGTTTGCATATAATATTTTATGTATTTTATATAATATATCTATATTAAAAAGTTTGTTTTATTATGTTTGGCCAAAAAAAGTAAAAAAAAAAAAAAAAAACTGGTATACCACTGAAATTTCGGTCAAAAAAGTCAAATTTTCGGTCAAATTTCGGTCAATATCGCCGATAATTTCGGTTTGACTTTTTTTGAAATTTCGGTCAACTGGTATTTCGGTGGACCTCCGAAATCCGAAATTTCGGTGGTATACCAGTGGTATACCACCGAAATTGATAACACAGATAGTTGAGGATTTATCGAGAGGTCCTAGTAGCCTACTTCTAAGATAAGTTTGGAGTCACATAGAGACGTGGATAGTGCAAGATATAAGACGAAGGTTTGGGAAATTCAACTTCTTCATCAAGTTCGTCATATTTGGTTTTCTTCATCAGTAATCATTACAAGGAGCTTACAGAATTGAAGATTCAAGAGATGGTAAACATATTAGTTTCAGGGGAAGCTTATTGTTTAATTGTTTAACCATCTACATGCACCACTCAAGGGGAAGTGTTTGATTCTTACTACCGTTGTTCATTATTACTACTGCTAGTTGGAGTTTTCTACTGTTTTGGATTCATTTTTAGTAAGCATTTTGGTGTTCTTCATGGAGGGCAATTTGAAACATTAGAAGGCTTTGATTCGAAGTGTGGTACTGGTTAATGGTGGTTAAGATCGTATTTACATATATTCCCTATTTGTTGATAACAAAAAGGGGAAGAGATGTTAGAAGAGATTTGGAGTGGTATGGCATGACTTAAGGGGAAGACAAGACTTGTTTCATTCATGGCGAGATTTAATTATCTCAACTTCTCTACTTCGTCTAGGGAAGTTCGTACAAGAATGTCTTTGTTTTGTCATCATCAAATAGGGGAAGATTGTTGGGTATTATAGATTTGATGAGACAAAACAAGAAGAGTGAAAACAAGAAGGACCTGAAGTGACAAGGAAGAATTCTTCAATTAATGAAGAATAAAAGATAAGGGACTTGCTTGTTAAAGAATATTTATTTATTAGTCCCTCGTAGTATTTTGTAAACCCTTATATCTCTCTATATAAAGAGATCAAGGGTGTAGGGTTTCATGAAGTAAGGTCTTCCATAATGTAGTCGACTAAAAGGTGTGTGTGTGTAACCTAGACGTAAGTTATAAACGTCTAGGGTTTTAGTTAGTTAGTTAGTTAGTTCAGCCTCAAGGTCGAGTCCTTGATCCCTGTTACAAGGCGTGTAACATGTTCTACCTTGATCAAGTAGAATTGGGGCTGTAGATGATTATTAGTGTTAGTATTAGAGATCACAAAGTAAAAACCTTGTTCAATAATAAAGATGTTTTACTTATTCCGCTGTGCATGATTGTTGTCTTTGTTATTGTTTAACCCTAGTGCTCTAAACGGTCCAAGGAGTCTAACAAACTCCACACATAGGATTATCAGTATTATTATTAGTAGTTTAGTTATTATTAGTATTGTGGAGTGGGTCGGGTCTTTACCCTCTGTCAGCTCGCTCTACAGCCCGCTAGGGCCACAATATGTATGTAGTATAAATACCCCTTCCCACACTTGGGAAGGGTTGGACCTTTCAAGCTAATAGATTACAAGTTACTTTGTCTCACTAAAGGCTCCCACTTTCTCTCTCTAACTCATCTCTTATTCGATCCATATCTTGCCTCAAACTAGTGTTTATGTGATAGTGAATATCCTACAATTGTGTAGTTTGGGGCTGTTTTTGGTTCGAATAGTTTGCTCTAAAAAATCCATTTTACGCTTTGTTTAGAGGTTAAAAGTTGTTAAATCTTATACTTTCTAGCTTAGGGATTACATAGGAGTAGTGTTTGGTGTTTGGAATCACAGATCTAGGCGTTGTGTGGCGGTTTTTGGAAGATTAGAAGGTTGTTCGTAGTGGAGGTTTGTCTCACGGTAAAAAGTTCTTCATGGCGATTTGTGTCTGGCTGGGAAAGAAAGGTAGCGATTTGTGTCTTTCTCGAGTTAGGGATTTGTCCCTTTACCGGATTTGGCAAAAAATGACAAACTGCTATGATAGCGACTTGTTTGGCGTTTTGTGGCTGGCTTTTTGTCCCTGATAGTGACTGTTCTGTTTTTTAGCAACTTAGCGATTTGTGTCTGGCGTTTTGTGTCAAAGTAGTGACTTGTCCAAGTTTCAGAAAGTGGCGTTTTTGTTGGATCGATATACTCTGACCAAACTAACTTGTAGCTTGTCTACGGTTTAACAACTTTGAATGAATTCAAAACTATTAATAATGAAACACTGATATACTTTGCTAAGTATGCGGAATCTACTTCAACAAAGCTAAGAAGAACAACTTCGAATATTATTAAAACCTTGAACCTGCTTTCTTACACAGATTCACTAACAAACTCTAATCACTAATACTTCTAACAATCGACTAATACTTTTCTCTAATCGCTTATATTCGTATATCTAAAATCGTATCTCTAATGCCAACCTAGGGATCCTTTTATAGGCACAAGGAAAACCCTAGTCGGTTTACAAACTTGAATGATAAGTAATTCTAATTATAACTCTAATCTAATACGAACATTCTAGAATTACACATTAGTCCTTAAACTATTTGCATAGCAGTCCTTCAACGAGCAGCAGTACTTTAGTCGAACAGCAGTACTTTGACTTGAGTAGCAGTACTTTGACTTTCAGCAGTACTTTGATATTTCATAGCCCAACAATCCTCCCCTAACTTGAATTCTACTTGCTTGATTTCAAGTTCCTTTGTATGTCTTTAACTTTAACACTTTATCTTCAAGGAAAGGTTGTATCTTTGAAATCTGTCTCGTTGTTGTTTTGTCATCATCAATGCAATCAGTATCTTCAATCTTCATCAGCAACAATTCTTTTCAGCATCATATCTTTTCAGCAACTCAGCATCATATTGACAATAGGTACATCAGATCTTAAAAGTTTCATACTATTCTCATCACTTCCAGGTGTGTTAACTCCTGTGAGAGGTGAATCATCGAAAACTTAATGGATTTTGATGTCTCTTTACCAAAGCCATTAACTCTGGAGTAGCCAATGTTTAGATTTAGGAAAAACCATGGTACATTGATAACCATATGATTTTTAGCAAATCATCAGCTATCAACGGATTTGAGTAGTCTTTACCAAATAGCCGTTTGCTTTTGGACTAGCTAGTTCTTTTAGTACAATCACTACCATGGTGAACTAATTACCATATAATGGTTTTCCACAGCCTTTACCACAAAGCCATTATCTTGTGGGCTAGCCAACTCTTCACTAATATAGATATGGTGAGTTGAAAACCATACAATTTTTAGTAAATTGTCAACTAAAAACGGATTTGATAATCACATCAGAGCCGTACCCTCATGATGAGTCAAACTCTTTCTTGTTTATTAAACATGGTGAGTTGATTACCATTTGTTGTGTAGTACAAGTACTAACACCATGCTGTTGCTTTCAAAACCATTTGTTGCTGTTTAATCTTTGTGCTTCAAAATGTTTTTGCACTTATCAAAAATTACTGATTTTATCAAAAGACTTTACTGGTTTTATGCTGCAAGCAGTACTTTGAGAAAGTACTGTCTGACTAGCAGTACTTTGAAGAAAGTACTTATTTTTCAAAAGATTTATATAATATTTAAACCATACCAGTAGTTATGCATTAATCTTCAGATTCAGTTGTCCACTTGATAAACAATTTTATGACCATCAATGCTACTTCATCTTCTTGTTCCACTTCCATGCCATGCTCAAGCATCCTGATCATCAGATCTCTTGTGAGTGGATATCTCTGTTCTGCTAGCATATGAATCATAGTGCCATCTTCTAACTCCAAAACATGTATTCCAACTAATTCAAAGAATCTCCATCTGTTAATCTCCCAATTGTCTTGATTTTCCCACAAAGTACTGTCCTTTGTTTCCACTGTCTCCCAGATTATTGTGAGATCTCCTAACAATACCAAACCTACTCCTTGTGGTGGAATATGCTCAAAATAAGTTTGTACTTGGAGATATAACTGAAGCATATCATCTCTATCAATCAGATGTAATATATCCCACAATGAATTGAACACTCTAAAACTTCCATCTTGTCTATGAAAGATCAGATAATTTCCTTCTTGTGATTCTACAACTGAAAAAGTAGATATCTTGGACTTCTTATCAGCATCTTCTTTCAATTTTGGATTTTCAAAGTCAACAACTCTAAGATAATTCCTGAGCTCATCAACTGTGTTTGTTCTTAATTCAACAGCTTCCTTGAACTTCTTTGATGGCTGTTCATCGGTTGTTCTTTTCCTCTTTGAGCTCCTTGTAACAGCTCTTTTCTTTCTTTTATCTTCAAGCTCCTTATCTTCAAAAGAAATAATGCTTGCAAGATCTTTTTGAATAGCTTCTCTAACAGCATCATACAGATCCTTCATCTCTGTATATGTCAATCTGACTAAACCTGTATATCCTCGACCTTTCAAATAAGCCATCATATCATTCCTTTCTCTAGCTTTACTAATTGGCCTTTGTGATTGAACAATCTTCCTTGATTCTTCAGCATCTATCTGAGCTTGCAATAGTCTAGCTGCTTCTTCACCTTTGGCAATCTGAATTTCTCTTAATTGTGCCAAAGTCATCTTCTTCTTCTTCTTTTCTACCAAAATCCCTTTACCTTTATCTTTTGGATCTATCTCTTGTGTAGGTTGAGAAGAAGTATGATGTTGTTGTTGTTGTTCAACCTCATGAATACTGATGCCTCTTTGACTTGACATATTAAGCATAATGTCAGCAATTGTTTCATCATCACTGTTAGTATGAGCTATAACATCTTCTTCCTGAGCTGGTTTAGAAGGGCCAACTTCCTCTTGAACTTGTCTTGAAGGACCAATATCTTCTTCAAAATCCAAAGTTCTAGGTGTAATAGTAAATTGCCTCTCAGTACCTTGTTGAGCAGTACTTTCAGCTTCAGCTCCTTCCAAATTTATTTCCTCAGTATCACCACTTCTTACTTCAACAGTAGCTTCTTCCAAATTGATTTGCTCTGTTTCATCACTCTTCCTCTCAGCAGTATGTTGAGGAATATGTTCAGGTGGTGTCCTCTGAGTGTCATCCATAAATCCAGCATCTTGTTCAAAATCTTGTTCAAAACCAGCATCATCTTCATTCAAATTCTCTAAATTCCTCCCCAATTGGAATGAAGAATGCTTCTTTGACTTTTTCTTCTTTGACTGAGAAGACTTCTTAGATTTCTGACCACTCTGCTTCTGAGACTTTACCCATAATCTATGATGTTGAACTAGTGGCCAAACAAACTTCTTCAATCTTTGAAACTTAGTCTTTAACTTGACTATCTTAGCAGCTTGAGCCTCACTCTCCTTTTTCAGCCTCTTTAACTCCCTTGTTAAAGCATAATTATCCAACTCTGTCTCTTCTTCTTCAAATTGCTTAGACATATTTGTGGAAGAATAATCATTAGGAGATGGTGGTTGATTCATACCTTGGTCTGACTCCTCATGAGTAGGAATGTCCATAGGAGCAGTATCTTCCCGAGTAGCAGAATGTGGAGAAGCAGTATGATGAGAAGCAGTAGGTTGAGGAATACTAACTTCTCTAGAAACTGGAGACTCTTGGCTTGCTGATTCAGAATTTGCTTCTTGCTCTTGCTCTGCATCTCTAACAACTTGTGCAACTCCCAATATATGAGCAGTCAAAGGTGTGTTGGTTCCAGAAAACTTGACACTTTGTTTAGAGAGAAAAGTAAACACCTTTGGTGGAAGTTTGACAGTGGGTAAAAAACTTTGAGGTTTAGGGACATCCTCAAGTTGATTGTTCAAAAATAACTGAACAAACCTTGGATACATTAAGAATGGCGAACCATTAGCAATATGTGTAAGCATACCATCAAGAATTAGTCTTGAAAAGTTGAATCTTTGATCGGTAGCCAAACCCACTAATGCAGATGCAATATTTTGACCAAATTGATCAAAAGAAGTACTCTTGGGACTTAAACAATGAAGTAAGACGTGAATGAGGTACTTCCAATGAGAACAAAACAAAGGCTTTTGAAAAGTAAGTTTCGTCAGATCTCCTTCATAACCTATATCACTTAAAGTGTCCCAAAGCACTTGTTTTTCAAAACGAACAGCCCCCCTTCATCATTGAACATCAAAACATCCCTAATCGTGGCCTCAGAAATCCGAATAGTGCGTCCAGCAACCGTAGCCCTAATCAACGAATCATCTTCAATCGTTGCAGTATGCCAAAATTCTTGCATCCAGGGACCAATAACATCAGGGTCAACTAAAATAGAGTAGTTGATGGAAGACCCAGTTAAGAAATCAATGATCGCATGAAAATCAACATTATCCCTTGTCTTGTCCAAGTTAGCGATCATATTGTGTTTGCTAACAGTGAGTCGATTAGCCATGATGAGTGGTAGAGAATAATTCGCTTTGAGTGTGTGTTTCGTTAAAAAGATTGTGGTGTAAAAGCGAATGAGGGATCTCAAATATGGTAAAGGGCGGGGAAATAGGGAGAGTTTCCTTAAATAGGATGGAAACAAATCAAACTCTAAATAATAAAGTTACCGTTTTGATTAACTTATTATCTCCGCCGTAAGGAATTAATTAACCATAGCCCCACAATTTTTGACCGTTGGAACAGTACATCCACGTAAGCAGTACGTTGAAGCAGTACTTTGCTGAGGCAGTACTTTAAGAAACAAAGCAGTACGTTCCATCTTCTTATCCACAATTAACACTCCAAACTAAAACCAAGAACTTGTAAATGGTTCATGCTTAAGTTCTAACTAATAGCTTATGTTGCCTCCCCTCAAATACAACATATAGGCTAAACTAAATTACTAAAAACCAATATTTTCATTAAGAACTAAAAGAAAGTATACTAACTAATACTAAAGCCTCCCCTCAAATGTAGCCTAGTAGTTAATCATCCCAATGCTCACAACTAAGTGGTTGAATCTTGAAACATCAAATCCCTTAGTGAGTAGATCAGCTACATTATCATCTGTGTGAACCTTGACCACATTTATAAGCCTGTGCTCATAACAATCCCGAATGAAGTGATGCCTAATCTGAATATGCTTGGTCTTGGAGTGATAAACTGGATTCTTTACAATGCAGATGGTACTCTCATTATCAATATTGATAGGAGTATTTTTGAAGTTGAATCCATAATCCAAGAGTTGATTTTGCATCCACAAAACTTGTCCACAACAGCTTGCAGCAGCAACATATTCTGCTTCAGTAGAGGAGGTTGCAGCAATGGTTTGCTTCTTACATTGCTAGGAAACTAATCTTCTTCCAAGATATTGTCATCCTCCTGAGGTTGATCTTCTATCATAGTTATCTCCTGCATAGTCACTATCTGAAAAAGCTTCCAAGTGAAAAGGTGACTCCTTAGGATACCATAATCCTAACTTTGGTTGATGCTTGAGATATCGAAAAATCCTCTTGACTGCATACATATGTGAAACCTTGGGTGTAACCTGATATCTTGCACACAAACATACAACAAACATGATGTCAGGTCTTGATGCAGTTAAGTACATAAGACAACCAATCATAGATCTATAAAGCTTGACATCCACAGCTTGTCCATCTTCATCCTTGCCTAAGGGTTTATGGTTATCAATGGGTGTGGTGGCAGGCCTGAGATTAGGAAGGTCAAATCTTTTAAGTATGTCTGCAACATACTTTTCTTGGTTAATGAAGATTCCATCTTTTGTTTGTTTAACTTGAAGTCCCAAAAAGAAGGTTAATTCTCCCATAGAACTCATTTGAAACTCCTTCTGCATAAGATCTTCAAATTCTTTCACCATAGACTTCTTTGTTGCTCCAAATATAATATCATCCACATATACTTGGACTAACATAATGTCTTTCTTATCCCTTTTGATAAACAAAGTCTTATCAATTGCTCCTCTCCTATAACCATGTTGTGATAGAAAATTTGAGAGTCTCTCATACCAAGCTCTGGGAGCTTGATGAAGGCCATATAGTGCCTTGATCACCTTATAGACTTTGTTTGGATGTGCAGGATCTTCAAAACCAAGAGGTTGTTTAACATAAACTTCCTCAGAAATTATGCCATAAAGAAAATCACTTTTCACATCCATTTGGTAGACAGGAAATCCCATGTATGATGCAAAGGCAAGAAATAACCGTATTGCCTCTATCCTTGCAACAGGAGCAAAAACTTCATCATAATCTACTCCTTCTTCTTGGCGATATCCTTGTGCAACCAATCTAGCTTTATTTTTGATAACATTCCCTCGTTCATCTCTTTTGATTCTGAAAACCCATCTTGTACCAATGACTCTTTTGCCATCTGGTAAATCACATAATACCCAGACTTCTTGAAGCTTGAATTGTAGAAGCTCCTCTTGCATGGCTTCAACCCAACTTTCATCAGCTAAAGCTTGAGCTACCTTCTTGGGTTCTTCTTGAGATAGAAAGCAAGCAAACAGGCATGTTTGTTGATCCTTGTGATTCATCCTGTTTTGTTTGTAAACAAAGCTAAGGAAAGCAGTATGTTGCTTAGAAAGTCCTTTAACTTTGTTCCTTGTAACCACTCCTGAAGAGGGTGATCCAATAATATTACTTTGAGGATGAGCTTTATGAACTCTCAATGTAGGAGTTGGTGGTACTGGAAGATCAGACTCCAAGTTAGTAAAATCAATGCCTTCATTGGAGAAAATACCTTCTGGATTAAGCTCATCATCAACTTCTTCTAATCCAGGAATGTTAGCATTATCCAAATCATCATCATCAACATTGGAATTATCAGCATTGTTCCAATTTGATTGCTCTAACACACCAGAAGTACTATCAAAAGGATCATCAGTACCTTGATCAAAAGTACTGTGAACAGTATCTTGAAATACACTCTTTTTCTTTGCAGCTTCATAAGCCTTCCTTTGTTCATCTTCATAGGATTGTGCTATAGTTTCTTGAAAAAGCATCCTATTAAGTTCATCTTGTATGGCTTGATCTTCATCAGATACTGTATTAATTGGGTGAGCAGTACTTTGTTCCTCATCAGTAACTTCAGGTTCTTTGTCAGGAACATCTTCTGGTGTAACATTGACTCCATGAACAATGTACTGTGAATCATCTTCTTTGTGATTAGCCTGATTCTCTTCTCTAACAGGAACATAATTCATAGATGGAGTGAACTTGAGATCAAGATCAAACATCCAATCAGGACCTTTACCTTTTTGAGTTTCCTTATCTTCCAAAAATTCAACATGAAGACAATCTTGTACCTTTTTGGTATTCCTGTTATAAACTCTAAAACCTTTGCTATTTGTACAATAACCCAATAGATATCCTTCATCTGACTTACCATCAAATTTTCCCAGAGAGTCAATGGTATTTAGAATAGTCAGAGAGCAGCCAAAAGGTTTTAGAAAACGAATGTTTGGTTTCTTTCCCATTAGTAACTCATAAGGTGTCTTCATCTGAGGTTTAGTTACTGAAACTCTATTTAACACATAGCAAGCAGTACTTATGGCTTCAGCCCAAAAGAGAATAGGTAATTGGGAATCTGCAAGCATTGTTCTAGCTGCTTCTATCAAAGTCCTGTTCTTTCTTTTTGCAACACCATTTTGCTGGGGTGTTCTAGCAATGCTAAACTCTCTCTTGATCCCTTTCTTGGCACAGAATTCATCCATATGCTTGTTCTTGAATTCTGTTCCATTATCACATCTAATACCTCTAACTTTGAGTCTTAATTGATTTTCAAGGGCTACTATCAGGTCATGAATAGCATCAAAGGTTTCATCTTTGAATCCCAAGAAAAAGACCCAACTAAATCTGCTACAATCATCTGTCACAACCAAGCAGTACTTCTTCTTGTTTAAACTCTCTACTGAAACTGGTCCAAATAGATCCATGTGTAGCAACTCCAAAGGTTCTCTAATATCTCTTTCCCCAAGCTTCTTACATGAAGCTTTATGTTGTTTACCCTTCTTGCAAGCCAAACATGAATGATCAGTCTTGAATGTTTTGGAAGGTAAACCTCTAACTAAATTTCCTTTGACCAGCTTGTTGATGTTCTTAAAATTAACATGACCTAGTCTTCTGTGCCACAGATGTGCTTCTTCCAATGATGCCTTTGCTACTAAACATGTTGCTCTTCCAGCAGAATTGAGACTCTTTAAGTCTAAACTGTACACATCATTGGTTCTTGGTACTCTCAATGTTACCAAGTGATCATCAACAAATTTGAACTCAGGGGAGAGAATGAGACATTTTGTATCAGTGAACAGAATTGGGTACTTCTTGTCACAAATTTGAGATACTGACAATAGGTTGAACTTGAGCTCCTTCACATATCTAACATTCTCAAAATCAATACATCCAGCCTTGATTGTTCCTTTGCCAGTGATTCTGTGGAACGTTTGTTCTGTTTGTTTGAGATATTTATGTATTGAATGTGTTTAGCATGCGGAATCTACTACAACACACTTAAAAGAACACAAGGTGGTGAGTTTAAGTAAACGTGAGAATGCAATGAACAAAGAACACAACTTTGGTTAACACAAAATGATTCAATATTATTGATGAAATAATACGGATGATCTAAATATCACCGGGATTACAAAGTAATCTTGAATCTATGATTGTAAAAAGGATTTGTGAATTGAAGTAACTAAGTTACTTGAGAGATAGTTTGGTTTTTGGTTAATAGTTGGTAAAGATGCATGCATGAAGTGGTGACTAAGATATCCTTTTATAAGATAAGGATATCTTATTACAAGATTGTCAAGTGGTTGAATATAAAACTATACTTTGACTATATTGGCGCCTACAATTAAATACAACTACCAATGTACAACTCTGCCATATTCTTCTGTGAACCACAGTGGACTACACTACTTCTACATAACGTATAACAATGTACAAAGACTAATAATTCAACTAAATATCTATTACAAAATATCTAATCGACTTGACATAAGCTTGGCAGGCTCTTCATCAGCTAGCAGTACCTTCTACCCAGAAGGTACTGGTAGAACATCTTCGTACTCTTCAAAATCAACTAGCAGGCTCTTTAACATCTTTGGCAGGCTCTTTGACTTGAACATTTTATTCCCAACAATCCTCCCCTAAACTTGTTATTTCCATTAAAATACACAAGTTTCTGATGAATTAAATATATACCTTGAGGATTTGAGAGAACTCTTCCAAAAACCTTCACTCTCTGTTCTTCCTTTTTCTTTCATATTGCTCAGATATGCTCCTCAGCAAACTCTGAACAATTTCTGAGTTCTCATCATCTTTGTCACACCTTCCTCCCCTTTTTGGAAGAGTGACCTATCCTATCAGCATCTGACTGTGAAGAACTAGATAAAACAACCTTTGCATACTTTTTACCCTTTAGCTTCTTCACTTCACCCTCCAATCTCATTACCCTCTTTACTAATTTGATGTTGATCTCAGAAAACTTCTTGCTTTGACTTTTAAGAGCATCTTCTAAGAACTTCACCTTGTCTTTCAGTTCTTGCATTGTCTGAGGTGATTGGGTTTGTGATACATGATGTGATGATGTTGGTGGTGTTGCTGATGGTACTGGAGATGGTATTGGTGATGTTTGATGTGTTGGGGAAATGTAACCATGTGAAGAACTAGATGATGGTGTATCAGCTGATGGTGTTGGTTGTTGGGAATTATGATGCGTATCAAGAGCAGACAACTTAGGTCTGGTAGTTAATCTAAGTTAGGTCTGTTTGTGTTATTAGGTCTGGTAATGTAATGTTAAGTCTGGTAGCATATTTAAGTCTGGTTGACTTATAAAGTTAAGTCTGGTCGTAAAGATAGGAAAGTCTGTTAGAGTTATGTTAGGAAAAGATACAATGCGTGTATGTATCTTTATAGAAGATTTGTGTATATCTTCTGTGTCGTCTAGGGTTTCCTTGTGTTATAAAAGGATCCCTAAAGATTGTTAGTTGGTGCGAGATTTGTACGAATTCATTATAGTGAATATCAATATACGAAGTTAGTGATATCCCTGCTTGTGTTCTTAATTGTTCTTGTTAAGATTCCGCATTAACAATAACAATCACTTAGGGTTTCTCACTTAGATTGGTTCGGATTTATCCTAACCATCTACTAGGTATTCAAGACTACTTAGTGATCCATATACAATTTGTGGACCAACAAGTGGTATCAGAGCAAGGGAGAGACTCTGAATTCGAAGAACACTAAATCTCAAAAACCTAATTCTCACTCAAATCACCCTACAAAATGTCTGAATCCGATAAGCCTGTTTTCACTGAAACTTTCTCAATCCATAACAGTGAGGATGAGAAATCAAACCATGAAGATGAAGGAAAAACCGATACCAGTAACTCCCAATCACAACAACAACCCATCCCTTCCACAACCACAATCTCAAACATAAAACTTCCATTACTGAAGAGAGAAGAGTATGATATATGGGCCATGGAGATGGAACATTATCTGGAATACATTGATAGCGATGTATGGAAGGTGATTCAAAAGGGAAATTCTAAGAAGAGAATTTCACAAGGGAATGATGGGCAGCTCAGAATAATGCCACCAGTATCTGCTGAGGAGATTAGGGCTGTGGAGAAGGAAAAGAAGGCCAGAACCTTGCTTCTTATGGCTATTCCTAAGGAGCATCTACAAAGGTTTCATGGCATTCTTGATACTAAGGAGATGTGGGAAGCTATCAAGAAACGATTTGGAGGTAATGCTAACTCCAAAAAGATGCAAAAGGCTGTTCTTAAACAGCAATTTGAAACATTCAGTGTTTCAAAGACTGAAGGTTTGGAGAAGGGCTATGACAGATTTCAACATCTGTTAACACAACTGGAAGTTCATGGTGCAGCAGTCTCGAATGAGGATGCAAATCACAAATTCCTTAGATCTTTACCATCAGAATGGGGCAATGTATCTGTGGCGATGAGGATTAAGGAGGAAGTAGATTCTATGACACCTGATGACCTATACAATAATCTCAGGATGTTTGAAAGGGACATCAGTAACAACACTCAGGCTTCAACCAGTTCATCAAATGTTGCTTTTGTGTCTCAAAACAAAAGCAGTACTTACAAGGTTAGATCTGGTGGTGTTAGGTCTGGTAACTATGAAACTCCTTCAAGTGAAAGGTCTGCTTCAAGTTTTACTGATGAGGTGATACATTCTTTCTTTGCCAATCAAACGGAAGATGAAAGCTTTATTAGTGAAGACCTTGAACAGATTAATGATGCTGAAGTTGAAGAGATGGACATAAAATGGCACATTACCATGGTTGCTTTAAGGGTCAAACGATTTCAGAAGCAATATGGTAGGACTATCAACTTCAACAACAAATCACCAGTGGGATACACAAAGAGGACTGTTGAATGCTACAACTGTCACAAGCATGGGCATTTTTCAAGAGATTGTCCAGAGAAGAAGTCTGCTGATAAGAAAAGAGTTGAAGATGGGAAGATGGAAAAGAATCAGATGAGCCTGCTGACAATGGAAGCTGGAGGAGTCAATTGGGGTGAGCATCCAAGAGTAAATGAGGAGTCTGATCATGCTCTCATGGCCATTGGTAATGAGGTATCATTATGCTCTAAATTATGTACTGACTCATATAATCATGTTAAGGCTTTATGTGATGAGCAGCAAGAACAAATAGGTGATCTAGAAGTAAATTTATTAGCACATAAAAATGCTGTAAAAACTTTAGAGGCACAAAAGGTCACCCTTCAAAACCAACATGCTGCTTTAAATGAAAAACTATACTTTCAAGCTAATAAGATATATGAACAAGATGAGAAGCTTAAAAGGTATAGACAATTAGGGCTTAAAATTCAGAAGGAAAGGGATGAGCTGAGAAAAAGGGTAGATCAATGGAACAGTTCAAATAATAACCTGTTTAAGTGTTGGGATTCTCAAATTAAGTCAAATAAAAAATGTGGCTTAGGATATGAGGAAAATGAGAATAGGGCTATATTTAAGAATAGAGAAGAGGACTATGCTGATAAGCCTTTGTATAATACGTTTGTTAAGACTGGTGACTTTAAGGGAGTACCACCACCTTTGAGTGATGACTATACTCCTCTTGAAAAAGAAGAGTTGGATGATTCACTCTTTGTGTATGGTAAGAAAGGTCCTCAAGTGCCTGAACCAACTACCTCAGAGGACAAATCCAGTAGATATTCTTCTTGTCAATCCAATGACTCTGAAGGATCTATTGATGGTTCCTCTGATCACTCTAAGTCTGAGTCAAACAATGAGGAAAAAGAAAATCCTGAACCTAAGGTTATTGAGAAGTGTGAACCTGTTGTTGCTAAACCTGTAGTGACTAAACAAAAGGCTGAGACAGTTAAACCTAGTTGTGTCAATCACATAAAAACTCCTAGGGAATCTGTTAAATTGAATGAGTCACCTAGAAGCAATAGTGTTCACAGAGAAAGTAGGAGTAGTTATACTTATGCTCCTAAAAGATGCTTTGTGTGTGGAAGTTTGAGTCATTTAATAAGAGATTGTGACTTCCATGAAAAGAGAATGAAAAGAGAGGCTGAGCAAAAGAGAATGAATGTTAATAAGGTTCATGGTTCAAATAAACCAGTTTGGAATAATGCTAGTAGAGTTAATCATGCTAACCAGTTTGTTCCCAGACCTGTACAACTAAATAACACTACCAGACCTAACTCTTTTGTTAATTCTGGTAGACCAAATTTTGGGTCTGGCTACAGAAATTTTAATGTGAATAGGCAAAATGTTAACTTTATGAGGCCTAAAGTGAATACTGGTTATGTTAATTCTGTGAGACCTAATATGAACACTGGTTTTGTAAGACCCAAGCAACCTTTTCAAAAACCTCAGGTGAATGCAAATTTTCAAAGAAATAATTTTTACAAAGCTCATTCACCTGTAAGGAGACAAACAAATGGGGGTTCTGCTGATAATTTCTCTGATTGCTGGACTTGGAATCCATTTAAAAATGAATTTACCTATAAGTCCAAACATGGTTTCACTGGAGCAAGTTCATACAAGACCTATAAGTATGTTGCTCCACAGAAAGGACTCAAGCCCACTCAGGCCTGGGTTGTTAAGAAAAACTGATCTTCTTTCTTAACTTTGTATAGTTTGTATATTTGTTTGTTCTTTATCTTGCTACTCTTCTTGGTTATTCTTATTTTCAGTAGTTAATTTGTTTTCTGCTTTCTATAGTATGTGTGTTTGGTATTTTGTGCTTAACTTTGTTTTGCAGTTGTTAGCTCTTTTCTATTTGCAAGTAATTCATATGTGGAAAATTAAAACATCAGAACCAAAGAGCTTTTTATTTATTAACAAGAAATTGCATTCTAGGATGCAAGTTACAATGCTTCATAAGACAAAAGCTTTAACCCAAACCAGCTAAACATCACCACCTACACTTTCTGCTTCCCTTTACCCATGAAGTCAGGAATGGTCTTCTTGGCTCCTCTGCCACCAAACTGATTCCATGCTTTTGGGCATGGAAGTGCAAGAATCACGCTGCTTGGTGGGGGACGTGGCACAGAACCACTTCTCAGGGAAGGCACAATCTTCGAAGGAAAGGTCTCTTCATCATCCTTGGAGGGGTCTTCTTCTTTGGCACTTTTATCATCTACATCAGAAGGAGGAGTTGGTCTTGAAGTTTTTGGTGCTTCATTGTCTGGTTCCTTTTCAGAAAGGTCATAAGCAGCTAGCCATTGTTTCAGAGTTGCTTCTCTCAATGTCTTGTTTCTTGTGATTGATGAATACCCTGGTGGGAAGTATCCACCCCATCCTCCTGATGATGTATCAGAAGATGAGTCATTTGGATCCCAAGAATCGGATGAAATCTCTATGGTTTTTAAGTTGGATGGATCCATTATGCTTATAAGGTTTTATTTGGGTTTGTGATGATTTTTATGATAAAACAATGGGTGGTTTTATAGGGAAAATCAAGGTTTAATGTCTTTTAATGCTTGGTTGGTGTATGAGTTAATACTTGCAGGGAAAGAGTTATTAATTGTGTTTTTGGAAAGTTGACCTTCGTCTTTATTTTGGTTAAGTATTTATTAGTGATAAAAAAAAAAAAAAAAAAAAAAAAAAAAAAAAAAAGAAAAAAAAAAAAGGTAGATTTACACTTAAGGGGAGGTAATGTACATTTAAGGGGAGGCAAATGTACAAGTTTTAAATGTTTTTAAATCGGGTAACCTTAAGTGTTAAATCTGGTAGCTCATGTGTCTTGCAAAAATTGGTTGTTGTCTCCTCTTTCTTGTTGTTTCAACTAATTCTTGCAGAAAAGATTGGAATGAGGTGATGCAAAGCTTTGCATTCGCTATAGTCAGTGTGTAAGTCCACTCTCTTGGTTAGGTCTGGTAAGTTCATGATTCGGCCTGGTTGACCTTTTAGGTCGGGTAGTGTTAATTTTATGACCGTTAGATCTGGTCAGAGTAAATAAAGATTTTACTAATATATTACCGTTGCACTATTTTCGGTAAAACAAGATATTTATGAAGTATATAAGATTAAAATTTGATATTATTTATCTTCTTTTATTCTTTATTTGCTTCCAAATTTAAAATCATCTTTATTTCTCACGACTCTGTTTCTACGCAAATATTCTTCAAAACCCTACCTCTCTTGTCAACCAGACCTAAATCATTAACTCATCCATGGCTAATCTCAAGTTTGTGGACAAGCATAATCAAGTTGGTTTCTTGAAGAAGCCAGATCAAAGTGCAGGTTTCGAGCAGATTGTGGATTTCCTAAAAGGTTCTTACATTTGTTATTCATTAACTCATAATCCTACTATTTATCAGTCCCTTGTCAAGCAGTTCTGGAGGTCGGTTACCTCTGAGACTCTTGATGATGGGACACCATGTTTAAGGGCAATCATAGATAAAAATGGTTTTACCATTACTGAAGCATCGATTAGGGACAGTCTCCAATTGGATGATGCTTTAGGAGAATTTGATTTGTCTAGTGAGGATATTTTGGAGGGTTTGAATAGCATTGGGTACCCCACAGATGGAAGTTTTACCTTTTGGAAAAGTCATTTTTCACCTCAGTGGAGGTTCTTAGTACATCATTTACTTCAGAGCTTAAGTCCCAAGAGTGGTGGATGGGATCAATTTGGAAGCAGAATTGCTTCTGCATTGGTCTGTTTATCATTTGGAAGGAAATTTAACTTTTCAAAATTAATTTTTGAAGGAATGGTGAAAAATGCTAAGGACCCAAAATTTTTAATGTATCCAAGATTTTTGCAAATGATCTTGAATTTTGAAACTAAGGATAAAGTGCCTTACATCAGTGTGGCCTTTACTCCCAAACTTTTTGCAAATCTAAAAAGGAGTTTTCAAGGGACAGACAAACCTTTGCTTGCTGCTATGCTTGGTACTAACAATGCAGGTACTTCTGGAGCTGCACAAGTGGACCCTGATGAAGCACAAGACCAAGCATCATCTAGGTCTGCTACACCTAGGTCTTCTCCAATTCCATCACCTCAACCAGGTCCCTCACCATCTGTTGAAAGATCATCTACACCTATCCAACAATCTTCACCTCCACAACCAACTGTTCCAAGTCCTGAAAGGGAGGAGGAACATGATCCCATAACTGTGGAAAATCTTCTTATCATTGTTCCTCAACTACAAAAGAAGATTGGTATTTTGGAAAAGTCTAATGAGGCACTCAGAAAAGCTTATGTGACTTTGGTGAAGAAAGTAAAGAAAATGGGAGTAGCAATGAAGAAAAAGGGTGTTTCTTTTGATGATGAGGAAGATGAAGGTGAAAATTCTTCCAAACAGGGGAGGAATTTGGAGCAAGAACAGGAAAATATTCTTCAAACACCAGTTCAAGAACCACTTGTTCAAGATAATGTCACCACAATTAGTCCAGAGACACTGGAAGTTGCAGAGACTTTGGCTCAATCAATGGGCAAAATTAAACAAGATAGGAAGAGAAGAAGGTTAATTTTGTCTGCTGAGGAAGAGGTTGACAAGTTTGGAACTATATCTGATGAAAAGTCTGGTGAAGAAAAGTCTGGTAATGAAGAACAACAATCTGCACTAAGAAAGGGAAAGCAGGTCATGGAGGAAACTTCATTGCCAAAGAAGTCTAAAAGAAAAACAAGAGAAGAACTTGCATCTGAGGCTGAAATTGAGAGGATTAAGGCTCAAGATATTGCTGATGAAGAAAGACAAAAGATGCTAGATGCAGTCTATGCAAGACAATTGGCTGAAGAATCTGATGATTTTACAAAACTGCTCAATGTTGATGATGAAGTGAGAGCAAAGTATGAAGAGCTGCTAACTATTGAAGGTTTAACTGCTGATGAACGAGCCAAACAGTTAGCTGACTTCATTAATGCAAGAAGTAATGATGATACATTGGGTGGATTCTTGGAAAAGTTCAAGCTTCAGAAGAAATCAAAGATTTCCAAGAAGATGTCTATGGCAGAAAAGAAGTATGACATGAAGATGTATCTTAAGAATCAAATGCATCTTTCTTTGGAACAGATGAAAAGGAAGTCATATGAAGAAATACAAGTAGCATATCTCAAGGCATTTGAGAGAGATCAAGGTTACAAAGCTACTGATTATGATGATGTGCAGAAATATTGCTTTCAAGGTAGAAAGGCTAAAGAGACTGAACTAGTCATTGAACCTGATAAAGTGATTGATATACAATCTGAAGCTGGTAAGTCAACAGAAGAAGTGCAAGATGAAGTAATTAAGCCTATTGTGTTTCAAAGAAGAAAAGGTTTGGAAAGGAAGAGTAAATCCAAGAAAGTAGTTGTTGAAGAGGAATTAGATGAAGAACCTTCATCTGAAGGAGCTACAATGGGAACTATTGAAAGCACTAAGGAACCTACTAAGGTTGTCAAGTATCAACTTATCATGACTGGTGGGAGGGCTGCATATCAAATAATAAGAGAAGATAATTCTGACATTGTCTATATGAATTTTGCTGGAATTTTAATTGATGTGAATAGGGAGGATCTTCAAGAACTTTATCAGTTGGTGAACATTAAATATGGAGATCATCCACCTGAAGATGAATTTGAAAGAGTCTTTTGGGGAAATTTGAAGGTGATGTTTGAGCCACCAACTGAGTCTGATATAGTGTGGAAACTTCCTGAAGAGCATAACATTGTCAGCTGGAGATATTTTCATACCTGCAAGGTACATTGTGTTTCATTAAAGAATGTTGATATTTATATGCTTGCAGAGGTGGAATATCCTTTATCATCAAGTGTTTGCAAGGAAATGATGAGCAAAAAGTTGTATGCTAGTAAAAAGGATGAAGGATATGAGATGTTATTGGATTTGATTAAGAAGCAGTCTTTGAAGGATGTAGCCTAAGGGTGTTTGAAAGAATTTTCACAAGTTGTTGAGTGAGACTATTGGAACTTCTCACTTGGTGGAGGTGCTTTGCACTAACACATCAAAAGGTTATCAGTCCACCTTGTCTCATCAACATAAGGACTGGCTAATCCTGAGCAAACGGCTAACAGGTAAAGATTGCTCAAATCCGTTTATGGCTGACAATTTGCCAAAAATTGTATGGTATTCAACTCACCATATCTAAGATAAGTGAAGAGTTGGCTAGCCCACAAGGTTATGGCTTGTGGTAAAGGCTGTGGAAAACCATAAATGGTAATCAATTCACCATGATGAGGTGCTTTTCCATCAAAGAATTGACTAGTCCAGAAGCAAACGGCTTTTGGTAAAGACTTAACAAATCCGTTGATAAGCTGATGATTTGCTTAAAATCATATGGTTATCAGTGTACCATGGTCTTACACACCAAAACATTTGGCTACTCCAGTAGTGATGGCTATTGGTAAAGAGACATCAAATCCATTAAATTTCAATGATTCACCTCTCACAGGAGTTAACACACCTGGAAGTGATGAGAATAGATATGAAACTTAATATGAATTGATGTACATATAGTCAATGTTGCTGCAAAGACCATATCAGAAGAGCTTATCAAGATTCAAGCTGCTAGAAAGGAACAAGACCTAAATACAGTTCAAAGTGTTCAAGATTCAATCCTCAGAAGGTTTAATCAGAAGAACTTGAAGTTCATGGAGCATGAAGATCAAGTTAGGGGAGGATTGTTGGGAATTATGATGCGTATCAAGAGCAGACAACTTAGGTCTGGTAGTTAATCTAAGTTAGGTCTGTTTGTGTTATTAGGTCTGGTAATGTAATGTTAAGTCTGGTAGCATATTTAAGTCTGGTTGACTTATAAAGTTAAGTCTGGTCGTAAAGATAGGAAAGTCTGTTAGAGTTATGTTAGGAAAAGATACAATGCGTGTATGTATCTTTATAGAAGATTTGTGTATATCTTCTGTGTCGTCTAGGGTTTCCTTGTGTTATAAAAGGATCCCTAAAGATTGTTAGTTGGTGCGAGAGTTGTACGAATTCATTATAGTGAATATCAATATACGAAGTTAGTGATATCCCTGCTTGTGTTCTTAATTGTTCTTGTTAAGATTCCGCATTAACAATAACAATCACTTAGGGTTTCTCACTTAGATTGGTTCGGATTTATCCTAACCATCTACTAGGTATTCAAGACTACTTAGTGATCCATATACAATTTGTGGACCAACATTGGTTCTTCTGGATGTTGTGGTAACATTTCATCAAAAAGTGGTATTTCTTCCCCTCTAAAACCAATTCTCATATTTGAAAATACTTTGTGAGAAAGTTTTGGTGTGTCATAAATTGAGTCTGTAGGAAGTAACAAATGTTTTAATTTTGCAATGATGCACCCAATAAATCTTGGATACATCAAAAACTTTGTTTCACTTTTCACATTTTTAATCAATCCTTCAAAAATATGTTTTGAAAAATTGTATTTTCTGTTTGTGGCTAAGCAAATGAGAGCAGAAGCCATGTTTCCACTAAATTGCTCCCAAGAGGTTTTCTTCTGGCTCAAACAGTGAAGGATTGTGTGAATAAAAAATCTCCATTGTGGAGTAAGATGCTTTTTCAGAAAAGTGAGTTTGTTGGACTCAGCATGATACCCCATTCTTTGTAAATTTTCAAAAATTTCAGTATCTGGTAACTGACTAATACCATCAGAATCATCCAAATGAAGATGTCTTCTTATGGATGACTCAGTAAGAGTCAAATGTTTACCATCCACTTTGGCCTTAATTCTTTGTTCCCCATTTTCAGAAGTTTTAATTTTAGCAGATTGCCAAAATTGTAAAATTTGTGTTTCATAAATAGTGGGATTGACTAGCAAAGCAAACCTGATGTAGGAGTTGTTTAAAAAGTCCACTACTTGATGAAATGAGGCATTATCCTCTGACTTCTCCAAAAATGCTAACTGATTGTGACGTTGGACAAAATCTAGAACAACTGTGGAAGCCATAATGAAAATTTTGAAAATGATGGTGGGATTTGTTGGTAGTACTAGTAGAAGATGAAAGGTGTATATGTATTATGATAATGACTGATGAAAGAAGATATGAGAGAATTACTTTTAACCGACAATAAGAAAGATTATAATAAGTAAATGTATAGGCGGTTAAAAAGATCTTTTATATGTGAAATATAATATAATATAATCATCAGTAATTTACATAACTATCCCAACGGCTAATTTTAACTACCAGGCCTAATGGCTAAAACTTTTTCTGACAGGCTCAACGGCTATATAGCAGTACCTTTTTATACTAGCAGTACCAATTTTGAACTACCAGTACCTTTGAAAGTTTTATTAAAATCCCTTATAGTTTTTAGCAAACTACCAGCTATCAACGGATTTGAGTTGTCTTTACCAAAAGCCGTTTGCTTAAGGACTAGCTAACTATTTACAATTAAGTATGGTTAGTTAACAACCATATAGTTTTTGGTAAACTATCAACCATCAACGGATTTGATTTGTCTTTACCAAAAGCCGTTTGCTTAAGGACTAGCCAACTCTTTAGTTTGTAAAAACTTGGTGAGTGGAATACCAAAAGCCATGATGACCCAAAGATGGTGCAATTTCCTTGGATGGAGGAAATTTAAAAAGGCAATGATGCTGTGTATCTTGGATGATTGGTTCAACAAGTGAAATCATCTAATGTTATGCCTTTGAGTTGAAACTTTCCTTAGTTTGATCTAGATAGAACTTTCTCCTTGAGAAATGCTTCATCCCTTCTAGATATGTGATCTAACTTTCTCTTTTTCAACTTTGCATCATCTTGTATGCTCTTGTCTTTCCTTTCATTAATTGGTTTTTCTTCCATTCTGGGCTATCAATTCCTCCTCTGAGATTGTTATCTCTCCTGAAATGAATATAACTTTTGTTGCTCCTTTCTGTTTGGAAGAACTCTTGTTTTGTTATCAACCTGAAATGTGTTAGTTGCAAACCAAAAGAACAAAGTGCAAAGCACTTGATCTAAAGCATTTTAAACATTCAAGCCTTTATATGAACAAAACATAGCAATTTTATATCAGCAGGACCAATTATGAATTAACAGGACCTTTTGACTAACTAGCAGTACCATGTTTAAAATCCAATACCAGTTAATTTTATGAACAAAAACATATGATTTTCAAAGATTTATCATTCCAATACCTCCTACAAGATATTTGAATCTACCTAAATCAAAAGCTTTGGTGAGAAGGTCTGCATAATTCTTTTCAGAATCAATTTTAACTACTTGAATTAACCTCTTCTCATTGCAATCCCTTATGAAATGGTGTCTGATTTCAATATGTTTTGTTTTTGAGTGTTGAACTGGGTTTTTAATGATACAAATAGTACTGCTATTGTCAATATAAATAATGGTGTTAAGAAAATTGTACCCATAGTCAAGCATTTGATTTTGGATCCAAAGAACTTGCCCACAACAACTTGCACCAGCAACATATTCTGCTTCAGTTGTAGAATTGGCCACCATTGTTTGTTTCTTGCATTGCCAAGAGATTAGTCTGCAACCAAGAAATTGACATCCACCAGTTGTGGATTTTCTGTCTAGAGTTGCACCAGCATAGTCACTATCCGAATAAGCCACCAATTCAAAAGGTGATTCCCTTGGATACCAAAGACCCAACCTTGGTTGACCCTTAAGATATCTAAAGATTCTTTTGACTGTTGTGAGGTGAGAGATCTTGGGATGTATTTGAAACCTTGCACATACACATACTGAGAACATGATATCTGGTCTTGATGATGTAAGGTACATCAAAGACCCAATCATTGATCTATAATTGTGCAAATCCATATCTTCTCCTTCAGCATCCTTGAGTAGCCCTTTGTCTGGATCCATTGGTGTACTTGCAACCTTAGAATCAGCAAAATTAAATTTCCTTAGGATCTCTGCTACATACTTATCTTGGCTGATAAATATGCCTTCTTTGGATTGTTTCACTTGGAGACCCAAAAAGAAAGTAAGTTCCCCCATGGAACTCATTTCAAACTTACTATGCATAAGTTTTTCAAATTGTACACACAAGTCTTGGTTTGTTGATCCAAAGATAATGTCATCAACATAAATCTGCACTAGCAAGATGTCTTTCTTTGTTCTTTTGATGAACAAAGTTGGATCAATCCTGCCTCTTTGGAATCCACTTTCTAGTAGAAAACAAGCCAATGTTTCATACCATGCCCTAGGAGCTTGGTGTAGGCCATACAAAGCCTTGGTAACCTTGTAAACTTTGTCTGGATACTCTGCATCTATGAAGCCTGGAGGTTGAGATACATATACTGGTTCTTCAATTTCACCATATAAAAATGCACTCTTAACATCCATTTGATAGACAGTGAAGCCTATGAATGAAGCATAGGCCAAGAAAAGCCTAATTGCTTCAAGTCTTGCAACTGGAGCAAACACTTCTTCATAATCTACCCCTTCTTCTTGAGTATATCCTTGTGCTACCAATCTAGCCTTGTTTCTGATCACTATACCCCTTTCATCTTTCTTGTTTCTGAACACCCATTTGGTTCCAATTGCCCTATGACGTCTGGGCAAATCAACCAATATCCAAACCTTCTGAATCTTGAATTGGAGAAGCTCTTCTTGCATAGCTTCCACCCAACTTGCATCATCTAAAGCTTTGTTTATGTTTTTGGGTTCAGCCTGAGATAGAAAACATGAAAACAGGCATATATTGGAAGTATCATTATTCTTTTCTTCATAAATAGAGGAGATAAACCCTTCTTCATCTGAAGATAAGACTTGAGATAAACCAACTTGAGATCTTGTTCTAACACCAGAAGTTATGCTTCCAATCACATCATCAGTTGAGTGATCTTTGAGAATTCTAGTGTTTGGTGTTTTAGGAACTTCATAAGTAGTTGGTAGATTGCTAATCCCCACTTCTTCTTGAAAAGAATCATCTATTTGAACATTCAATGGCTCAGCAGTACCAATACTTGAACTAGCAGGACCATCTGGTGAACTAGCAGTACCATTGTCATTAGCACCACTTTCTTGATTCTCTTGATTCTGAGTTCCTTGATCCTCTTCATTGCCTTCATTTGTTGTGTTTGAAGGTCCTTCTTGACTTGAAGATAGATCCATACTTTTCCAAATTGGCATCCAGATGTAATCTTGATCTTTAGGAGTTTCAACATTGTCTTCAAAACCTGCATCATCATTAGTATTTGTACCTGAAACAGGCACATAATTCATAGATTCTGAAAGCCTATCAACATCAAACATCCAATCTGGTCCAATTCCTTTCACATTTGTTAGTTTCTCTTGAAACTCTATGTGAAGATTTTCTTCTACTAGCCTAGTGCAAGTGTTAAACACTCTATAGGCCTTACTCTGCAAGGAATACCCTATCAAATAGCCAACATCTGCTTTTCCATCAAATTTGCCTAAATGATCTTTGGTATTGAGAATAGTGACATGACAACCAAAAGGTCTCATAAAACTTAAAGATGGTTTTCTACCAAAGAAAAGTTCATAAGGTGTCTTTCTATGTGGCTTTGTCACAAGAACCCTGTTTTGTACATAACAAGCAGTACCAACTGCTTCAGCCCAAAATGAAATAGGCAACTTAGAGTCTACTAACATAGTTCTAGCAGCCTCTATAAGTGTTCTATTCTTTCTTTCTGCTACTCCATTTTGCTGAGGTGTTCTAGCTACACTAAACTCTCTTTTTATGCCTTTTTCCTTGCAAAAGTCATCCATAACTCTATTCTTGAACTCTGTCCCATTGTCACATCTGATGACTTTGACCTTCTTATCAGATTGGTTTTCTACCTCAGTGATATATGTTTTAAGTATCTCACTAGTTTCATGTTTAGATCTTAAGAAGAAAACCCATGAAAATCTGCTATAATCATCAGTAACAACCAGACAATATCTTTTTCCATTCAAGCTGCACACATTAGTAGGACCAAAGAGATCCATATGAAGCATATGTAAAGCCTGAGAAATAGAGTTTTAGGTCTTGGGCTTACAAGAAGCTCTATGTTGTTTGCCTTTTAGACAGTCAACACAGGATTGGTCGTGTTGGAAAATCTTTTTGGGTAAACCTCTTACTAAATCATATTTTGCAATAGTGTTGATTGTTTTAAAGTTTACATGACCAAGCCTTTTATGCCAAAGCATAGATTCATCCAATGAGGCCTTTGCTACCAAACAAGTTAGACTCTCCTTAGGATCAATGTTCTTTAAATTGACACTGTACATATTGTTCCTTTTTGGAATTTTAAGAAGGATCTGACTCTCATCAGGCATCTTAAAATCAGAAGAAAGAACCATACATTCATTGTCAGTAAAGAGAACATTGTTCTTTTTGTCACACATTTGTGAGACACTAAGAAGATTAAACTGAAGTTCTTTCACAAAATACACATTTTCAAAATCTAGTTTACTGGTTTTGATGGTACCTTTACCAGTGATCTTTCCTTTTATTCCTCCCCCAAAGGTAACATATCCTCCATCAAAAGTTTTGAAGTCTGAGAGGAATGACATGTTGCCTGTCATGTGCCTTGAACATCCATTATCAACATATCCTTGATCTTCAATATCAGTTGAATGTTCCTGCACATGAATAAACATATTAGTTTCCTTGGGGTACCCAAGCCATGACAGACTTGGGTTTGCCTCTTGCATAAATGAAATCAAACCTTTTCAGGATTGTTGATGCACCTTTTGATTGGATTGGTTTCCAAATCCAACATGCTGAGGACTTAACAGCACTTTCCCTTTTAATCCATTGTGTGGTCTTTGGTCTATCAGTACCAATTTTGGTAATACCAATCTTGGCAGTACCATTTGGTCTAGCAGGACCTTTTGGTCTAGCAGGACCTTTGGTTTTTGGTTTCCAAATTTGTGTTTTGACCACAGATTTCTTTTGAATAGGACTATTCACAACTTTTGGCACACATTTGAAAGTGTTTCTTGTACCCTTATCAGTTGGTTTTATAATAACAGACTTATTTTGTTTAACAGTATGTTTAACATTTGTGGTGTTAGACTTAACAAAACTTTTTCTGGGGTGAGTAACATTTGTTTTAGACTTTGATTTACTCCCAGAAACCCATTTATTACAATAAGCATGAAGATGATTAAAGCTACCACAATAATAACAAGCCTTATTGAACATAACAAAGTCATCACCTAGTTGTTGTGACTTAAGGTTGTTCCAATTTCTTTGGCTTCCCCTAGGTTTGTTATTACAATTTTTACAACTTTCAACTGTTTTCAAAACAGCTTTAGCCTTAGCTTTAACTTCTACTTTCTTAAGACTTAATGGTCCTACTTTGATTCCTTTGATAGGAGTAGTCTCATCTTCATCATCATCAGATATCCAATCTTCAATAATTAGGACATCTGGTCTTTTATCAGTGAGCACCTTAGAGAGTGGGGCATTCTTAGCATTCTCAGATGGTTCACTTATCGCTACAGGTTTAGCCAATGGTTTAATGACTTCATGCACACCTGATTCAGCAAGATCTGATCCTGGAGGACAAGGAATTCCTCTATAAGGAGGTGGACATTCATTGTATCCTATCCCTGATTTTATTCTCTTATTCATCTGATTCTCTACTATGCTCCTAGTACACGCAGAAGCATTTTCCAATTTAGTAACAGTCAGTTGAATATTATCTCTAGCCAATGTAACTTTAGTACACTCATTCCTTACCATTTCTATTTCTGAATCTTTCAAAAATATTTGTCTATTAAGAGCAGCTTTAGCATCAGAAAATGTGAGTTCATTTTCTCTATAGTGAATGATTTGTTTTTCTAGTTTGGCCATACCGCATTGATGGTTAAATAAGGTTTGTTGGGTTTTTCTTTCTTCTATTTTTAGCTCATCATAAGATTTTCTTATAACTTCTAATTCTTTAAGAAATTCACAATTGCTAGAACATTTGATAGTTTGTACCTCAGGAGTGGAGAATGCCATCAAAGCCAATTCATTAGAAGTTGACTCATCTTCACCCATGAAACTCCAATCAAAACCCATGCCATCAATAGCAACCATTGCTTTTGGCTCAGCAACTTCAACAACCTTACTCTTGCTTTCAAAGCTTCCTTTCTTCTCAAAGCTTCCTTTATTCCTGTTTTCAAACCCTCTACCCTTGTCATCCTGCTTCTTAGGTCTTCTACACTCTCTAGAGTAGTGACCCATCATGTGGCAGTTGTAACACTCCACTTTTGACTTATCATAGCCAGCAGGCTCATTTCCATTTATCATTATCTTCTTGCCAGTCCTCATCAACAACTTCTTAGCTCTAATGCTTAAAAGTGAAAGTTGCCACTTTATGTCCATCACTTCAAGATCATCAGGATGAATCTCTTGAAGGTCTTCAAAAGTTAATACGGACCCATTGTGTTGAGATGTAAGAAAAGCACACCCAATTGTTTCATCTAAAATGGATTTGGTACTACTAGAAGTACTAGCAGTACCAAAGGTTGTACTGGCAGTACCTTCTTCTCTGCCACCATTTTCTTCATTATCAACCTTTGAGATGCTTGGGGATGAAACAAAAGCCATATTTCCTGAACTTGACCCAGTAGTCTTCTTTACTTCATGTTCTACAATTTTGAAATTGTTGTAGAGATCATTGAGACTCATCTGGTCAATATCTGGCTTGTTTTTCCAGACAATGACATGTATAGACCATTCTAAAGGTAAACTCCTAAGAAATTTAGAGTTCAGGTCTTCTTGAGTTATCATCACTTCATGGATGGCTAACTGACTTGCAAGCTTCTGAAGTCTATTGAACATACTTTCCAAAGACTCATTGGTTGTGGCTGTAAAGTTCTCAAATTGTTGTTTGAGAAGTGTTTTCTGTGTTTTCTTGGTAGCATCATTACCACCAAACCTAGCCACAATAGCTTCAAAAAGGGTTTTGGCATCTTTGTATTTGTTAAAGATCAGAAGTTGATCATTTATAATAGTCATCAGTAACATACTCCTTGCTTTTAGATCATTTCTCTTCTGAATCTTTTCATCTGCATTTGATGGTTGGTCTTGTATTCTTGTTACAAGAGCATCATTTACTGTTGTAGTGGTGATTTGGGGTTTAAATGAATTGCCTTGTTCAATGATCTCCCAAAGTGCATAGTCCTGCACTTGAAAGTATTGTTCAACCCTTAGTCTCCACATTTCAAACTCATTTTGCTTAAGTAATGGAAGTTTAGCTGCAACATTTGTTTGAATATGTTCAACATCCATTGTTCTTTTAAATTAGTAAATATCAAGCCTAGCTCTGATACCACTTGTGGAACGTTTGTTCTGTTTGTTTGAGATATTTATGTATTGAATGTGTTTAGCATGCGGAATCTACTACAACACACTTAAAAGAACACAAGGTGGTGAGTTTAAGTAAACGTGAGAATGCAATGAACAAAGAACACAACTTTGGTTAACACAAAACGATTCAATATTATTGATGAAATAATACGGATGATCTAAATATCACCGGGATTACAAAGTAATCTTGAATCTAAGATTGTAAAAAGGATTTGTGAATTGAAGTAACTAAGTTACTTGAGAGATAGTTTGGTTTTTGGTTAATAGTTGGTAAAGATGCATGCATGAAGTGGTGACTAAGATATCCTTTTATAAGATAAGGATATCTTATTACAAGATTGTCAAGTGGTTGAATATAAAACTATACTTTGACTATATTGGCGCCTACAATTAAATACAACTACCAATGTACAACTCTGCCATATTCTTCTGTGAACCACAGAGGACTACACTACTTCTACATAACGTATAACAATGTACAAAGACTAATAATTCAACTAAATATCTATTACAAAATATCTAATCGACTTGACATAAGCTTGGCAGGCTCTTCATCAGCTAGCAGTACCTTCTACCCAGAAGGTACTGGTAGAACATCTTCGTACTCTTCAAAATCAACTAGCAGGCTCTTTAACATCTTTGGCAGGCTCTTTGACTTGAACATTTTATTCCCAATAGATTCTTCCTCCATCAGGATCATTACCAAATGCAACTCTTCCTCCATAATATGCCTTAAAATCTGACAGGATCTCCTTGTCCCCTGTCATGCTGCCAGAGCAACCACTATCAACAATAATATGATCTTTAAGCTCCTCCTCTGGGTTGCCCTGCACAGTAAAAGAAAGGGTTAGTTTCTTTTAGGAACCCAAGCCATTACTGACTTGTGTTCCCCTTGTGGAGTGACATACTTGAATTCCTTCAGTATGTAATCTCCACTGGTTTTAAAGGCATGGTCAATGATTATTTGAGTTGGTCCCATGTCCTGTGTTGTATTATCAACAACACTCCCTGTTTCACCCTTATCTGATGAAAGTACTTCTTGTTCCCCATCAGTACTTTCTTTCTTAACCCAATTTCGTTTGACCTTAGGTTTCTCTGATCTAGGTACTCTGCTTGAGGTGTAAGACCTTTTATATGAATTGAATCTCTTAGGTCTTCTATGTGAAAAAGTGTTAGCAGTACCATGAGTGGGTGAAAACTTATCAGTCCTTTGAGAAGGTACTGGTGATTTGGAAAACATTATTTTCTAGTGAGGGTACCTATAGTCTTTTGAGAAGTTACTATGGTTGACCCTATTTGAGTGATTCCAAACTGGTCTAGTCTCTCTTGGCTTATGGGTGGTAGATCTATTCTTTGGAAACTGACTTAAGTATTCTGAGTGTAAGTCACAGTGCTTAATCAAGTGATCAGGACTATAGCATACATAACATAACTTTCTCTCCATATTCCCAAATCCTCTTCTATGATTAAAAGATTTCCTATAGTGAGCAGTATTTTGAAAAGTTTCTCTTGGAGGTACTGCTGAATGTCCAGCAGTACTTTGAAAAGTTTTTGGAGGTACTGCTTGTTTTTGAAAGGCTGTAGGAAACTTTTGATCATTACCCCTTTGAAAATCATTCTTAGGTTTCTCAGAACTAGTAATCTTCTTCCTAAACTCTAGGTTGTCTACACCATAACGAGAAACATCTGTCCTAAGTGGTTGAAACTGACCAGTGGGTGGAGGAACTGAGTGGTACTCCTTATCTTTCTTAAACTTAGGAGGTGATTCACTAATTGGTTCCTCATTCCTAGATGTGTTTTCTTCTGAGCTTGTAAGGTCATCATCACTAGGTGGAATCTCTTCCTTAGCACTAGGTGGGGTCGCTTCCTTATCACTAGGTGAGGTCTCATCTGAACTACTATCTTCACCATAACCTAGTCCAGCTCTACTGTTTATGACTCTTTGTTTTTCAACAAATTGAACATGTGATAGACCAGCCTGTTTAATACTACCAAGTTTTTCTAACAAAGTATCTCTTTCCTTAGTAATCTTTTCTAATTCAGACACCTTACATCCTAACTTCCATTCACTTAATTTCAATTGGTAATCTTGTTGCTCATATTTTTCTGCCCAAGCCATTTCATTATTTTCATGTGTTAATATTTTGGCTTCCATTGACTCTAAAGTTAATTGATAACCAGCTACCTCAGACCTAGCTGTTCTACAATTATCTCTTTCAGTCACATATTCTTTAAGCAACTTTTGATAAACATCATTACACTTAGAGCATACCTCAGAGACATTGGATGAACTTGGTGAAGTAGCTACCATAGCAATCTGAACAGGTTCATCTTCATCCTCCAAGCTCCAGTCAAAGCTTCCAAGACCATCTCTTGATTCCAAAGCAGCATATCCAGGTTCCTCATCAAAAGCTGTGCCCCAATCAAACTCTTCCATTGCAACCATAGAATAGGTTACAGGTTCATCATCAAATTCAGCACTCCAGTCAATCTCTGCTAAATTTTCTTGAGCCACCAAAGCTTTTGGTTGTGATTCAGTAATAGGAATCTCCTTTCTTTCAACCTTGGGTTGTTCAATCATCCTGTTTGCCTGAAATTTTGCAAACTTGCATTCCCTTGCAAAGTGTCCAAGCTTTTGACAATTGAAACATTCAATCTTGGATTTGTCAAAAGTTATACCTTGTTTGGCTTTGAAATCAATTCCCCTTCCTGTCTTGTTCATGAACTTCTTGATCCTTGCAGTGATCATAGCTACTTGCCATCTTATGTCAATCTCCTCTAAAGCATCTTCTTCAATCTGCAACAAGTCTTCTTGATAGGTAACAGGTAAAGTGGCTTGTTGTGCAAAGAAGGAACATACAACTTCATCAGAATTGGTGTTGTTTGTTGGTGATGGGATGGGAGTAGTTGAGGTTGTGCAAACATGCTGTGAATCACCAACAGTACTTTGAGAAGGATAAGCAGTACTTTTAGTGGAAGTACTGCTTCTGTTTTCAGAAGACACAAAAGCTATGTTGTGAGTTTTCTGAGAACTGTGACCATTCATCTCTTGCTCGTACACTTTCAAATTGTTATAGAGATCATCAAAGTCCATAGACTCCAATCCAGGTTGTCCTCTAATCATAGTAGCAACCACATGCCAGACAGATGGCAAACTCCTTAAGAACTTCAAATTTGCATCTTCAACAGATACCTCTGCTCCATACAATTCTAGCATACTAAGTAGATTTTGGAATCTGTCATAGGCAGCATCAAGACCTTCTCTTTCTCCAACAGTGAAGGTTTCAAACTGCTGCTTCAATAAGTTTCTATGCATCTTCTTTGAAGCATCATTACCTCCAAATCTTGTCTTGATCGCAGCCCACAATTGCTTTGCATCCTTAGCATCATGGAACTTCAGTAGGTGACCATCAGGAATAGCAGACAACAGTATGTTGAGAGCCTTATCTTGATTTCTCTTTGTAGCTGCTGGCAAGGTTGGTTGAGGTGGTTTGGGTTGTCCTTCAACTTGTAAAGGTTCATCAAGAACAACATTACCATTGACAATTACATCCCATAGAGCATGGTCAGTAATAGCAAGGTACTGTCTCATCTTTATGCTCCAGAGATCATATTCTCCCTTCTTGATGATAGGAATTTTGAGTGAGGTGATGGATGGGATAGGTGCAGCTTCAGTCGACATTGTTGAGGGTTTGTTGATAAATCGGTTTTAAGGGTTTCTTCTTAATCAGAGTCTCCACACAAGCTCTGATACCACTTGTTGGATCGATATACTCTAACCAAACTAACTTGTAGCTTGTCTACGGTTTAACAACTTTGAATGAATTCAAAACTATTAATAATGAAACACTGATATACTTTGCTAAGTATGCGGAATCTACTTCAACAAAGCTAAGAAGAACAACTTCGAATATTATTAAAACCTTGAACCTGCTTTCTTACACAGATTCACTAACAAACTCTAATCACTAATACTTCTAACAATCGACTAATACTTTTCTCTAATCGCTTATATTCGTATATCTAAAATCGTATCTCTAATGCCAACCTAGGGATCCTTTTATAGGCACAAGGAAAACCCTAGTCGGTTTACAAACTTGAATGATAAGTAATTCTAATTATAACTCTAATCTAATA
Organism: Artemisia tridentata subsp. tridentata; assembly: GCA_021014915.2. Classification (NCBI taxonomy): domain Eukaryota; kingdom Viridiplantae; phylum Streptophyta; class Magnoliopsida; order Asterales; family Asteraceae; genus Artemisia; species Artemisia tridentata. The sequence continues at coordinate 289,813,651 of CP139501.1, forward strand.
CGAACATTCTAGAATTACACATTAGTCCTTAAACTATTTGCATAGCAGTCCTTCAACGAGCAGCAGTACTTTAGTCGAACAGCAGTACTTTGACTTGAGTAGCAGTACTTTGACTTTCAGCAGTACTTTGATATTTCATAGCCCAACAGTTTTGTGTGTAGCGACTTGTCTCTGTCAAGATAGCGATTTGTCCTAGTTCTAAAAGTAGCGACTTGTCTCGTGACTGGCGTTTTATCCTGATTCCAAAAGTTGGCGTTTTGTGTCTGGCGACTTGTGTCAAAATAGCGATTTGTCCTATTTCCAAAAGTAGCGATTTGTGTGTAGTGATTTGTGTCAATCAAGAATAGGGTAAATGTTGCAAATGAATCAAATCCCAACAATGACCACTACTTCAGACTCCTTCATATCGGAGGTACTTAAATTGTACGATGCTAATGAGGATCATGGGAATTCTAATTACACACTTCAAACAGAAGCAAGTGATTCTGATTCGGCTGGAACAAATGAGTCATGTTCGCAATCACTCATGAAAGAATGTCTTCAGGCGATGCAGTTGGCCAATGAAAAGGAAAGTCAAGTTACATGCTTCTGTACACTTCAATCACATATCAAGGCTCTGTTTAAAAAATCTGAATACGTGATGGGGTACACACGGGCTTTCGCGACACTCTTTGGTCAGGAAGTACATGATTTCACAGTCAAAATGACACTATATCTGGATCAACTAGAACAGGAACTGGACAAGGAAGAATTTTCTGAAGAAAAATCCAGAGCCGCTCTCAATGTGATCAACAATCAACTCCAAGTGTTTATTGGCTCTCAATACACTCTGGACTATGATTATGATAGTCAAATGACTAAAGAGTGTTTCACTAAATACACTGGGTCAGAGATTGCAATGTTCAAAACGACACTGCTACTACTGATAAGGGATGTTAATGGGTTCATTGAGGAAAAAGCTGAACAAGTTGGGAATGGAACAAGATCAGACAAGATTGATGATGGTGACAGCACAGGAGGTGATTGCACAAGATGTGAGAATGCATGCTACGAACCTGAAAATCACCAAGCACAGTCTGCTGTGGTACATCTGTCTTATCTAGATAATGCTTTTTCTAATGAACAACAACATACTGATCAACTTAAACCTATGTATGACACATATCTGTTGGAAAAGACTGATAGCAATATTACCTCTGATTCAACAAATATGAGTCATAAGGGGGGAGAAATTGATCAGGGTGCTGAACATGAACATGATAATACGTCGAGTTCTTTTCCTACGGCTGAGTTTTTCAAATCACATGATATGATTGAAAAAAGGGTTTACGATGAACTTTTAAAAGGATTTTCACAACTGGAAAAACATTGTGTTGATCTCGAAATTTCAATGCAACAAATAAAAGAAAGGTTTCAAATTAACCTTCCCACAAAAAATCCATAATTACCTGACATTCGGGAATTTTTTATGATAAACGAGTTGAAAGATCAGCTAGTGGCCAAGAACTTGACCATTAACAAATTAAAAACCAGACTAATTGAATTACAAGATAAGTTCAATGATGATAAAACCACTCATGATACTAAAGCAGTTGAGTTACAGACTGAAAATGATATATTAAAATTGCAATATAAACAACTGTATGATTCCGTCAAGGCTACCAAATCCAAGGGGATTGACCCAACAAAATCCTTGATAGCTGAAAATGTTCACCTCCAAGCACAAACCCTAAGGAAGAGTTTCACTATAGCTACCTGTAGGAAGGACTTGAAAAATTCGGCCAAGAACAGTGTGAACACTAAGTTTGACAAACCACCAGTCTTGGGAACACCTGCATCTGATCGAAGGTGTGCTCCACAAGTTGATGAGACTCAGAGTTTGCCAAAACCAGTCACTTCACAACATAGACATGAGGGAAAATTAGCTAAGTGTCACTTTCAGGATAAGTCTCACAATACACATACAAAGGAAGTCAATGATCATGTCACCGTGTCCTCTACTACGACCAAGAACCACAATAGGCCTGTAGAACTGATGAAGCACCCTAAGAAGCCTGATAGATCTAGTGCTGAAAGATAAGAAAATCCCTCTTGTAAGAACACTAAGGTGCTTAAGAAACATAGTCCATCTAGAATGTGCCTAAGATGGTTGCCAACTGGTAGAATCTTTAAGAAAATTGGTCTTAAGTGGATACCTACTGACACAGAAAATGCTTCCAAGAATGTCTGCAAGAAACTACAGAGGCAGGACCCCATTGTCACTAACCAATACATATGCGAACATAATCTTTTTGATAGTGCAGGGAAACGGTTTCTGAGTGCAACTACTTTCACAGAATGCTTCAAGAAGAAACTCAAAGTGTGGCTACCAAAGGGGATGTCAACTCCCAAAGTGGAGGTTCAGAAAACCCATCTGTGATGTACGGTGACAATGATTTTTGAACAAATCAGTTCAAAACTCGTATTGATAGTATGAATAGAATCTCAAGTATCCTTTTGTATATAGTTTCTTTTATTCTGTAGGTATATGTTTTATCTGTATATAGTAATATGTGTTTTGAATAGGGTGTGGCATGTCTTCTGGATATCGATAGCATTTACGACCCTAGAAATGTCATTCAATAATGACACGGGGTTTTAAATGAAGCTCGAACAGAAGTTGATCCTAATAAGTAAATCATGTCTCTGAGGCTTGCTATTACTTTAGATAGCAACCCGCGTTCCTAGTTAAGAACAGCTTGTCGCCATAATGACAACTATCCTTCGAGGTGAAGTTCACCTGAGCATGGATTACTTTATATTCATGCTCATTCATACTGGTGCTCCTATGTTGCCTAAAAAAAAACTCTCACTGTTGGACTCACCAAGTGATAAATTGCTTTACAATCAATGTCTATATTTCTATACAGAAATTAAGTCATTGATTGAGGGGGAGAGCAATAGCAATTTATGGCATCTGTCAGGGCTTTCATTAAGACTTTAGGGACTTATAGGCATATGTCAGGACTTTCATTAAGACATTAGGGATTCATTGTGCCTTAGCTGAAAACATGACTAGAACTTCTCTTGCTAGGAAAGTCAGGGACTCAAAGTGATATATCTTGAAAGAAGTTATATAGCTAATAAGGACAGGGACCAAATGTGTCATTCATTGAAAGTAGTAAAAATATAAAGCCTTGAAAAACTGGCGACTTGTCATAACTCCACTCTCTCACCTCAATCAAATCGCCTCTACTAAGTTTCTCTCTAAACCATTACTGTGGATCGATCTATCCAATTGAGCCCCATCCTAGGTAATTAACAAGCATCTTTATGATTAGAAAGGTACTCTTGATTCATAACTAGCCTCTAACTTATATCATTTCACTATCAAGGTTGATTCGTACGATCCCTCAATCGGTCCTAGGTAAGTGTGATGTTCTTGGTCTTGTTTTATTGGTGGGTCTTGTATCTAAATGTGTTATGATGCTTGTTGCGTGCTTTCATGGCTTCATTTTTCGGTCTATAATTGTGATTGTTGATTTTATCGAATGAAGTTTGACTTTAAAAGTCAAAGTCATTAACGAGCCTAGGTATGGATCATTTGGTGATAAACTTGTGAATTACTGGTGGTGTGCGATTGATTTTCACTAGATCTTTTGGGAATCAGATCTATTAGGTCGCTAGTGATTGTAAATTATTGATGCATTTGTCCCTCGATAATGCGCCTAATGAGTGTGTTTAGTTTTAGATGCCTCGGATTGACTTGCTGAAAGCGTTTGTCTCATACATAGAGTAGTTACTTCATGGGAGGAGTGATTGGGTGACTTTTTGAGTGCACATTCATTGTGGCGTTTTTGTCTGTTCTAAGTAGCAATTTGTCTATCTGCTCTACGTGGCGTTTTGTCCATCTGATGGCTGTAGCATTTTGTCTATCTGATAGTTATATCGTTTTGTCTATCTGCTCAATATGGCGTTTTGTCTATATTGACGGTTGTAGCGATTTGTCTAACTGATCATTGTGGCGTTTTGTCTATCTGCTCAATGTGGCGTTTTGTCTAACTGATGGTTGTAGCGATTTGTCTATCTGATGCTTGTAGCGATTTGTCTGTTTGATCAAGTAGCATTTTGTCTATCTGCTCAATGTGGCGTTTTGTCTGATTGAAGGTTGTAGCGATTTGTCTAACTGATCATTGTGGCATTTTGTCTATCTGCTCAATGTGGCGTTTTGTCTATCTGATGGTTGTAGCAATTTGCCTGTCTGATCATTGTTGTGCTTGTCTGCCTGTTCACTGCTGCGATGTGTATACATTTGCTTCTTGTGTTAGTGCATACTTGCATATAGAATCTAATGCCATATAATGTGTTTCATGTATGCTACAATGTGTGATTTGGCCAATTAATTGCAACTTGATTGATTGAGGTCATATTAATACTCATATCCATGCTCATATCGTATGTATGCCACTATATGCTTCATGCTTATAGAAGGCGAGCCCATTCTCAATCAGTAGCCATCTATGATATCATATAATGTGTAATAACCTCGAGCATTGGCTCATATCTAACTAAGCACATGTATGTTGGCTCTTTTGTGTATATGTGTGTGCAGATTTAAAATGGCTGACACTGTGATCAATGTTTCCTCTGAACAAGCCCAGGTGGTCCCAACTCCAGTTCGTTCCGACGAACAAATTCTCCCATTTGACAACTGGGTACCTATTGGAAAGAGCAACTGTTATGTAGATATGGGAAAGCCTCAACCTAGTTCCATTTACAAGATAGCAATTGATATACTGAAGGAAACCACATTCTTCAGAGCATTCACAGCCTGTGCAACCATACCGTCAATATACATTCAGCAGTTCTGGAATACAATTAATCTCAACAATGACACTGGGAACTACCGATGTCAATTAGATGAACAATGGTTTGAGCTAACCAAAGACACCCTCAGAGAGGCACTTCAAATCTCACCGGTCATCAAGGATAAGCCCTTTACTCAACCACCTTCATCCGCGGCTCTAATCTATTTCGTAAATGACTTAGGCTATCCCACAAATGTCAACAAGCTGTCATCAGTAGTCACCCATGATATGTATCAACCATGGAGAGCGATTATCACTATCATCAACTTATGTCTTACCGAGAAGACTTCAGGGTTCGAAAAGATCAGGGCTCCTGTGCTTCAAATTCTGTGGGGGGTTGTAAAACATGCGAACATTGATTACGCTGAGAGGATTTGGGAAGAGTTTACCCACTCCATTCACACCTTCTTGGATGACAAAGTTAAACTGGAAGCAACTCAGATCAGCAAGAAATCAGTCAGAAAGTTGATAATTCCAAGCATCTGATTCTCTAAAATGATCATTCACCATCTTTACTCTCTTCACAAGTTTCATCCAAGAACTGACTCTCCTCTCCATCTCCCTTCCAATGAACACATTCTAGGAAATCTCAAGTGGACTGCTAAAGGAACCAAACAAGAAGTCTTTGGAATGCTTATTCCTGAGTCTCTCCTATCTGATGATATTCGACAAGCTTCCTACTATGAGGATTATCTGAGTAAAGTTGAGGCTTATCAAAAGACTCTTTCGGATAAGTTAAGTGGTGAAGCTGAAACCCCAGAACCAGTAACCCAGAAATCAAAATCAAAATCAATGAAAAGAAAGGATGCACCCACTGAAGTTGAGGTTCTTATGAAAACTAAGAAACTCAAAAGGAAGGCTTCAACCAAGAAGCTGGGATCAAAGAGAACCAAGACTAAAGGTCAAGTTGGTAACGAAGATGTGGTGGTACCTGAACTAGCTCTAAGAGATGAAGAAGATTCTGATTTACAACAAGCTTTGGAGGTCAGTGCTAAAGAACATGCTGAAGCAACAAGGCATGCCACAAAAGGTGTAGTCCTTAGAGAACCTGATGCTGGAAGTAGTGAACCATTACCTACAGTTGAGGGCAAGGGTAAAGGGATAGCTACAGCAGTACAAGCTGCTAATACTCTTCTTACCATCTCATCTCCTGCACCCAAGACAACAACCAAGTTCATACTAAAAAAACGTGGTCCGGAATCGTCCAAAGCACTTGACCTTTCTGAGGGTGCACAGGAGGAATCACCAAGTTTAGAAGTTGAACTGGATTCCAGTGATACGGAAAGCGATGAGAATTTGACCATGGAGAAGGATGCTGAGATGGAGGTCACACATACTGAAATAGAGAATCCACAAGACCAAAAAGATATCCCACAAGATCAAGTTCATAAAGAAGCTGAGCCTGAAAATACTGTTGATGAAACTCAAGTCCAGGAAACAAAGACCACCACAGAACCTCCACATGAACTGCAACATGAAGAATTTGTGGCTTCAGCGTACCCTGGTGTGCATGAGAATCTGAAAATGAAAAATGATGAGCAGTCTCACCTTAATGAACCAGCGGAGTCTACGGGCACCCTGTCTTCTCAGAAAAACCTTGAAACCGACTTCAACTATGGTGATCAATTCCTCATGGATAATGCCAACGACAACGCTACGGAGACTGAAAAACCACAGGATGACAAGGAAGTTGAGTCAATGGTGTCGGTGCCAATTGAACAAGACATGTCTGGTATTAGACCTATGATGGCTCCTGTCTCCACAACAGCAACCGTCATAGTAAATTCCTCACCAGAAGCAACCACAGCTGAACCCATCCCTCCAGAACCACCATCAAATTTAGCATCACAGCTAACTACAGCCTCAAAGCTCCTTGTCGACATGACACAAAAGATGAAAAGTTATGAGCAGAGATTGCTGAAGTTGGAAAAGCTTGATATTGAACAAAAGGTCATAGTTGCTGTTGATGCTCATGTAGAAGAGGCGGTCAAATGGGCAATGGAAGCTCCTATGAAAACATGATTCAGAGATCTTCCTACAGCTGATATGAAAACAGTTCTCTACGACAGAATGTTTGAAAGCGGTCAGTTTCAAGGTCATGAAGATCATCGAAAGCTATACGAAGCCTTGGAAAAATCGATAGACCGTGATAATCGGGATTACCTTTTGGCTGAACTAAAAGAACAACAGAAGAAGAAGAAAAGGAGTCAAGATAAACCCCGTACACCTCCTGGATCTCCACCTCATCCTCCTCCACCTCCTCCACCAGATGGCAGGTCTGGAGCAGCAGGACTTTCAAGAGCTTCAGGTTCATCCCAAGCTCAAGCTCATCATCACCCCTCTGCATCCTCTGCTGGAAATGATCAAGCTCTACCCTCTTCGAGTCCTAGCCCATCAAAGAATGTCTCTGCTCTTGGATTTCTTGCATGGACTACCATTGACACTCAATTCAAGCCTTCATTTCCACCCGTTCCAGAGGAACTTGTCATGAATGAGGAGTCGGTTGCTGAAGATGTTGGTTCTTACACTGATGAAGAGGTTGACACAGCGAATACTCATATTCCAAAGGTTAATCCTAACCAAGCTTGGTGGAGAGAATTCATGAGAACAGACGAACCTGATGACTCAGGCTCCACAAGAAATCCTCCCACCAGGGAAGAAATGAAAACCTGGTGGAAACCATCATCTGAGGAAGAACAGGCCTCGATTCCTGAACCTGATTGGTCTGTTCCATCATCAGACACCATAGTTCCAGAAAACAACTGGGCAGTAGCAATCGCATCACAACACGAATCTCCTCCTGAAAACTCACCGCTGGCAAAAACTGGTGATATGGGGTCTTTCATCAATTGGTTTTGTAAAAAGAAAGGGATCTCAAGTCTCACTCCTCAGGATCTAGAAGGCCCAGCTTATGAGATTGTCAAAGTGTTTCACACTGATATGCAGCATCTTTAATACCAGATGGAAGAATGCCACAAATTACTTACTGATCAAGTTGACAACCGGATTCTCTCCTACAACCTCAGCGGACCTCTTCCATTAGAAGGACCACCAGGTCATCGTACTATTCAAGCGGACTTCTTCTTCAATAACGACCTAGATTATCTTCGGTTTGGGGATAAAGGTGGGAGACAGGCGATTTCTATTACCAAGATGAAGGCGGCTCACCACCCTGACATTGAGCTAGAACAAATGGTGCCTGATAAGATATGGTCAAATGAAGAACACAAGTTCGATATAGCTGCATCTTATGGGATCACACATTGGTGGTTTCACAAGAAGCAGTTTTATATTGAAAGGCACGCTGCAGAAGGTAGACGTAGGGATGTTCGCTCTTATCTGAAAATCTTAAGTGTCATTAAAGTTGAAATTCAACATATGTACGGATATGATTATCTCAAAAGAATTGTGCTTCGTCGGGCTGATCAGAATGAGTACGTTATTGCCGAAAGCGACTTCAAACATCTACTTCCAGGTGACTTCGAGGATCTTTTCCTACTGAATCTTCAAGGACACCTGGATCATCTCCCTCCCCGTGAGAGGAAGCTTCTATCGGCTGCTGTTAATCTATGGATCAGGGGACTTGTCATCAGGCAAAGGGTAGGTGACTTTTAACTTGGGCTTGAGAGTTACCAGACCAAACTTAATCGTACAAAACCGAACTGGGGAGGTGAGGGTCTCGAGTTCATACACGACTTCAAAGTGATTGAATCTCCAAGAGCCGTCAAATTAACTAACAAGCATGGGGCTCCAATGATGGTGCGACTCAGTGAGATTCACAAGTTCAGTGATGGAACCCTGAGAATGATCGATGAGGCACTGGGTGTTAGGGTGAAAGAAGTCAAAATCAATCCACAAAACCCAAGATTCAAAACTCGATTCTGGACTGATATGGATGTACGGAGAAGTGAAGAGTTTATGAGAGCCATCGAGAGACGGTTGAAAACTAGAAGAATCTTTCGTAACCTGGAAAGCTACGTTGGTGGCAGAGTTCGAGAAGGAGACTACCGTCTGCTAGAAAGAACAAGATGAATAGAATCTCTCTATGTGTGTTGATGTGTCCCCTTTTGAACACATGAAACTATACATTATGATATTTATCTTGCACTGATCTTGTAATAATCTATATGTGATGTGTATATAATCAGCAGTAAATCCCTCTCTTAGTTTAAAGAGGAACCTTGTATGTCTCATTATCAGTAAACATTTAATCGGACACATTTTCTCCCAGAATTTTCTAACTAATTTAAATCAATTGGGATCACAAATCTCAAAGGGTTTGAAATTTTTGATCGGGGGAGAGAATGTGATTTAAATATGAAATCTGATAAAATGTGATGTTTTGGACATATATGTAAGCTCTCCCATATGTGCTAAACTCTTTCGTATATCGATGCACATATTGAGGGGGAGCAAATGGTTTGTGGTAATAAAAAGGATTTGGCATCTCATGTGAGCATGGCTCAAACTTCACCAATGAATTGATGAAACACAAACTGTCATTAATCGAAAGGACTTGACCAGGCCGGGTAATAATTTCAAGCTGGTCTAACTAGTGATGTAAGCGTGTCTCGAATCGGTCATGTTCACTGAAAGTTGATCAATTCAAAAAGTGCGAGCTCTACCTAACATGTGCAAATTTATAAAACAATCAACCGAGCACATGTTGAGGGGGAGCATTTGAAAAATATAAAACTCTCAAGTGTTTGCAAAAATGTGTTTCAGAATCATGAACACTTTGAGAGATTTTTCAAAGATTTGGTTTGGCAATCGTGGATGAATACCAAAGACCGGCCATTTTAATTAATGCATGGAGTTATAAGGATGGTTAGGTTAGGCTCAAGTTCCCACGATCCCGCCAGAGCCGGAGGGATCTACCCAGGGACAATCCACTAGTTAGTGTAGAAGTCCTTAGGTATGATGAAAAAGGAGATAAGTGGATAAGGGAAGAGTGCCGACTGAGATGGAGCTAGTACTGGAACAAACCCAACAAGGTACAAGTAATGAAGTCTCGGTAAGCACTGAAGGGGTTGAAGAATGAAAAAGAAATGTAAAGATAAAGGGTGAAAAGAAAGAAGCCCTCCTTACACTTTAGGCAGAAACCGGGTCAATACATATGCTATCAGAATCACTTAGTTGATTGCTGGCATTGAAGACAAAGTATCATGGACCCAGTGATACGCTGCACAACCCTCCCTAGCCACTCAAGGTCCCTCAAAGGACTCTTGTTTCAATTATCACGGAGTACAATACGTTTCTATCGTCTCTCTCACTCCGAGTTAGATGATATTGAAAAGGTGGCAGTCCTCTCCAGCCTCCGATCACCAAATCAAAACGCACAATCGAGTCTAGAGCCACGAGATGCATAATAAGATCTCATAGGAACACGAATTATTTCTACACTGGTTGTTCAACATTAAGGACACCAGTTGTAAACTCATGAGTCCTACGCAGATCTTAGCAATCTGCCAGAACATTTATGAGAGAATTTACAAATGTAATTCTCAATGATTGAATGGAAATTCCTGCCAGGGTCAACATCAAACAGCCCTGAAAGCAGGTCACTTCGGTAATTCTTTATGGATTACGCTTAGTGATCACGGCGGTTTCAAGCGGTCTACAGTCGTGGAGTGATCTCCAGCGACTCACCTAATCGTTGATTTACTACGGTAAGATCTTAAAAGGCCCTCTGTGGGTTTTCGATTAGGAACGGTCTTGGTAAGGATTAGAGAGAGTTTTCACACTATGCTGTTAACTATCTCAAAGTCCAAACCTGTAAGTACCGGACGCTTTATTGCTAACTGTTGTATGCAGGAACTTCTGGCGGTTGAAGCTGATTGCTGTTGCAGCCGATGCAGTTGTAGCAGATTAATGAACAAGATGCCATTCCACCACCACATGTTCACACTACAACATCATCTTTAACAAAGAAGTCATGATCAATCGAAAAGACCTTCAATACTGCTTCCGCAACTCTGAAGCTGAAGATCATGATCCAGAAAAGTGTGAGCATGTTGACACAACAAACACAATTCTTTACCACGTGTTTACTCTACACCATCATCTTACTCAAAGAAATCATGACAAACTAAAAGACCTTCAACACTGCTGCTGGTAACTCTGATGCTGAATGTCATGACCCAAAATAGAGTGAACACGTCGGTTTAAAGAATACCTCATCACATGAAGACATTCTGCGGAAAAGATGACCTGGAGACATATGTGGGATGATGACATCAAAGAATCACCAAACATCACCCAAGACAAAAGAAGTCATTTAAAGTTCACTGCTGTATGCACAAGGATCTATGATATTGAAGAATCAATGTTTACGAGCTATGAAGTCAAGATCCAAGGATGAAGTGCTAGAATTCAGAACATTACTTCCGGGGTGACCTCCCTTAGGGGGAGATTGTTAGGAATATGAATATTCAGTTGAAGACTCGGTCACCTCGAGTACTTATTAGCACATCATAGCTCATAGGATTATCAGTATTATTATTAGTAGTTTAGTTATTATTAGTATTGTGGAGTGGGTCGGGTCTTTACCCTCTGTCAGCTCGCTCCACAGCCCGCTAGGGGCACAATATGTATGTACTATAAATACCCCTTCCCACCCTTGGGAAGGGTTGGACCTTTCAAGCTAATAGATTACAAGTTACTTTCTCTCACTAAAGGCTCCCACTTTCTCTCTCTAACTCATCTCTTATTCGATCCATATCTTGCCTCAAACTAGTGTTTATGTGATAGTGAATGATCCTATAATATCAAATTATTTGATAAGGTGGACACTGATAATAAGTTATGAATTTCAAGCACCTCACAACGCGTTGTTGTATCAGCAAGAATCCCTAATGCCTCTCCATTAGGGAGAACGGCGAGAACCCAAGGATGTGACTGGTACAAAGACACAGTTCCGCTCCCATACCACCAGGCATCGGTATTCCAAGTAAAAACCTGCATGTATAGCATCCATTATTAAACGAAAAATGGATGAGTCCATAAATTAGCTAGTTTTTCAAAAACTAAAAATGTGGCGAAACCTACTCTTTTCCCAGTTCTTTCAAGCTGTCCACTAACTTCACCTGTTCCATACAGCGAGGTGCCGGCTGGAAGCTAATTACCATATTCACTAGACTTAGTAACAGATATAAACAGCATACTTCTAGACTTATATGTTGGAATATGTGAATCATAAAAAACTATAAACACATAAACATCACAAGTACACACAGCGGAAAGATCTACACTAACATGTAATATAATTAACTAAAAACTAAATAGAAAGCGTACCTTATTTGATTCCTAGCAAGAACAAGGAATCACGTGCTTCAAGAACAAAATTATATAAACCCTAATAAGGTTTATATGGATTGATCTAGGGCAAAACACACAAGCTAAAATAAACTTGTTACTCGTTCTTGTACACACGTAATGATAGCGTTCCAATGGGAAAAGCCAGGTTCAAATCACGAAACAAACCAAATGCTTTATAAGCTTAACCTTGGATCAGCAATACCTAGTGGTATTAAAAAGAGGCCGATCGGATTTGTAGCTTAGAGAGGAAGAGAGAAGAGAAGTTTGGCTTGTAGGGGATTCAAGATTAGGGAAAAACCAAACACAATGAATTGTATTTATAGGCTAACCCTGGCTTGTTCCCCACTCCACCCAAAACCGACTCCCATACCCTAATGGGTTGGATCGACCGGATTTTAGAACCCAAAGTGGTTCTAGATCCTTCTCTTCCTACTTTGCATAATTAGTCCTTTAACGGTCGTTATCTCTAACTCCGTTAAGTACTAACTGTCGTTAAGTATTTGTTTTGTGAAATGAATAAATATAAATATAAAATATATTTAATTTATTCAAACCATTGGAACTCTCACGTATTGTGTGCAATCCCGAGTCTCGGGTTCGAAACCGGACATACAAATATTAATAATTATACATAAACTCTAACAGCTCCCACTTGGATAACTATTAATATAGTAATGACATGGGCTAGTCTAGCTTAACAGATCCCAATGCCCCCAGCTCGATCCGAGTATGGTTTTCCTGGAAAAACCACGTGATGAATTTAATCATCATACTTATCCTTTTGTTGCTAATACCGCGTTAATATGGATATGGATCTTGGTCATTCCATAATTAACAATTAGTTTCTCGTTTATACATAATTGATCAAGATTACCAAAACATCTGAACGTCTTCCAGATAGACTTTGGGCGTGCGCACGCAAACATCTTGTCAATCCTACGAGTGGCCAAGCAGTATTAAACTTCAACACAAAGTTGAAGGAACAAATCCTTTATTGACTACGAGCATAACCCTCGAACTTCGCATCACTTCCGAAAATAGCCCTTATAACTACCTTTTACGGATAGCGTTAGACTACCTTACAGAAAATGAGCTACATCCTCGGCAGTTACCTGGTATCTCAAGTCTGAGGATAAATATTCATGATATACTTAATGACTATGATCCATAAAGTATAATCATGTGGTTGGGATAAGTCCTATATTCAATTTATCCAATATTGAATATCATGTGACATTGGTGTCTCAACCTTACAGTACATTCTACCAATCCTCACATTTGTCTTAGTTCAATAATATTCCCATATTATTAATTGACAACGGACTATTTAGAATAAATTAATTTATTCACGGATTTAAACATGCAAATATAGGACACAAATATTAATAATGAGAATAAACGTTATCCGCACTTTATTTCATTAAAATAATAATTGTTTACACGTCCCTATCCAAAATACTAATCATCAGATTTACATGAAACTATCGGCTAAACGAAGACCAATACCCTGAGCATGTCGAGTAAACGTTTCCTTAGGTAATGCCTTCGTGAAAGGATCAGCCAGATTGTCATCTGTGTAAACTTTGAGTACATTGATTTCACCCAGTTCGACTTGTTCTTGAACATAGTGATATTTCCTACAAAAATGTCTGGCGCCTTTTATAACTCCAGGTTCATTGGCGAATGTGATTGCAGCAGAGTTGTCGCAATACACATTTATAGGTAATTTATTTGACGGCATCACTCCAAGATCCGAAATAAATTTCCTTATCCAAACAGCTTCTTGTGCAGCTTTCGATGCAGCAATATACTCAGCTTCTGTAGCAAACATGGCCTTTGTACTCTGCTTTTTGCTCTTCCAGTCTACAGCTCCTCCATTTATGACAAAAACGTAACCCGTCTGAGACTTCATATCATCTTTATCAGTCTGAAAGGACGCATCGCAGTAACCTGTAACATTCAGTTCTGCGTCTGGATTTCCCCCGAAAACTAGAAACATATCTTTAGTATTCCTTAAATACTTAAGAATGTTCTTTACAGCATGCCAGTGATCTTTTCCTGGGTTTTGCTGATAACGACTGGTCAAATTTTGTGCGAATGCCACATCTGGCCTTGTACATCTAACTGCATACATGATAGATCCTACTGCCGAAGCATACAGAACTTTCTTCATGTATGCCACCTCTTCAGGTGTAGAAGCACACATTTCGCTACTTAAGCCGTGCTCTACTTGCATGGGCAAATATCCCTTCTTGGAATTTTGCATATTGAATCTCTTCAATATTTTATCCATGTAAGCACTTTGGCTTAAACCGATCAACCGCTTAGATCTGTCTCTATAGATCTTGATTCCAAGGATGTAAGCTGCTTCTCCTAAATCCTTCATGGAAAAACACTTACCAAGATAATCCTTAACTTCATTAAGACTTGGTATATCATTTCCCAAGATTAATATGTCATCGACATATAGGACAAGAAAAGTAGTGTTACTCCCACTAACTTTGTGGTATACACATGGCTCATCGAAATTTTGAGTAAATCCAAACTTCTTGATTTCCTCATCAAATTTCTTATTCCATTGCCTGGATGCTTGCTTTAATCCATAAATGGATCTTTGAAGCTTGCATACACGCTCAGGAAATTGCGGATTCACAAACCCCTCAGGTTGCGCCATATAGATGTCTTAATCTAGGCGACCATTTAGAAAAGTGGTTTTGACATCCATCTACCAAATCTCATAGTCATAGTAGGCAGCTATGGCTATAAGAATCCTAATAGCTCTAATGTTGGCCACAGGAGAAAATGTCTCCTCATAGTCAACACCGTATGTTTGGGTAAAGCCTTTAGCCACCAAACGAGCTTTGTAGGTGTGTACATTGCCATCCATGTCTGTTTTCTTTTTGAAGAGCCACTTGCTCCCAACTACCTTAGCATTGGGAGGAAGGTCTACTTCAATCCAGACTTTATTGTCTTTCATGGATTGCATTTCCCCATCCATAGCTACCTGCCATTTATCCTTTTCAGGACTATTAATGGCAGCCCTATAACTAGTTGGCTCATCGAGATCCACTAGTATAGAATCCTCATCCTCTATGTTTAAACATAGACGATCAGGAGCTTTTGTAGATCTTGAAGATCTACGGATGGGTACCTGATGAACTCAAATAAGTATATTTTATTATCATCATTTATCCTATTTATTTGACTTGTTTTATTATATTATATATGAGAATCGATACATTAATGTTTACTTTAGTAATTCTCAGGTAAAAACAAGCATTACGTGAAACTTGGCGATTTTGGACTAATTATGGAGCAAAACAAGTGAGATGCTAAAAGTCTAATGAAATCCAAAAGATGCGCCATATCTCACTCAACAGATACGACGCAATATCATACTTAGATGAATTCGAAGACCATTTCCTGACTTTGAAGAATGCGCCGCATGCAATTCTGTCATGCGCCGCATATGAAACTTTGGTCAAAGAAGAAGATCAAGCTCGTTCTACTCCAGATACGCCGCAGTATATTTCTAACATACGGCGTATCACTATCAATATTTCACCAGTTACAATCCAAGACAGCTAAAGTACATGCGCCGCATACAAAGATCAAGATACGCCACATCTGAAGACGGTGTACAAATATTCCTGAATATATTAATCTTGGACCCCACGCGAAGTTAAGTCAATGCGCCGCATCTAACAACTCAATGCGCTGCATCGATCCCTCAGACAGAAACTATAAATACCCCAAGGACAGACGAATTCCAAAGCTCTCGAAGACTACACACCGAAGAGAGACATAACCCTAGAGCCGAATTTAGACGACCAAGCAGCACAAGACACACCTTAAACAAAGATACAAGAGTTGTAAGAAGGTCCTGCATGTATTCAATTCATTAAGTAGTTTTGTTTTATTGTTTTAGTACACTTTAATTCATCAGGATTGATGGGCTTGTGTCATGTGACTACGGAAGATCATGCACTCCCCTTAATATTGCTTTCCCATTAATTAAAGTTTATATGTTGATGTCTTTGGTGACTTTTATTAGTGCATTGATAACCTCTGTGTCTAGCTGAGTCTTGCTTGGGTCGCCATGCCCCTTCCTCGCCTATTTATTAGAGACGCTTAAATAAATAGGATAGACATAAGTAATCATTAAGGGTTTACTCGCCGATAAGATTAGAGCCAACGAGAAAGGTTTAATTATATACAATTCATATAAAACTAGCAATAAAACAAGTGACAAGCTATTTAATTATCAGGACAGGTCTTCTTATTGTCTCGAGTATCTATCTGTGTACGTGTGTGCTAATCGCTGATTCGTGCTCATTAGTTTAGTTTTCAATTTAATTATAACCAAACCGTGCCAGTCTCTCAGGCTGAACCCCCTTGCGTTAGATTAGGTTGTATAGCTAACTTAGGATATTAAAATACTGATTAGAATAACTAGATAATACGTTCCACTCTTAGTGATCGACACTCTACTTACCATTATATTCATACTGACCGGGTACACTGCTCGTTAAGTGTGTGTGTTATTGATAAGTCGGCTAAATATAAATTTAAAACTTGAGTAGGCATTAATACTGCTAAACCGCAACGACACATCACGCTGCATCAAGTTTTTGGCGCCGTTGCCGGGGAGTGAATTGTTATTATCTGTTAATTTGATTTAGTATTTTAATTAGGTTTTTCTTTTTAGTTTTTTTTTAGATTCTAACCACTAACCCTGTTGTATATTAGATAGATTGCATTCTTTGTATTATTTGCATATTTTCTGTTTTTGTGTGTTTTTGTTTTCTGTAATTTTTGTTTCTTTTTGTTTGTTTTTATTTTTGTTTTTCTTTTTTCTATTTTTCTGCATTCTGTTGTCGTTGTATTGTGCTGATTCAAACGATACGGCGCATATATTTTCATAGATACGGCGTATTGCGTTTAATTTTTACAAAATACAACGAGTTTAATAAATTCGAGTACGACGCATCTTTCCCCAAGATACGGCGTATTCTGTTTTTAATAAGAAATTTTTCTAAACCCTAACGCCATACGACGCATCTGTTTTAACAGATACGGCGTATTTTCTATTTAAATTAAAAACAGTTTTTTTTCGAATTATTAAACAGAAGCGACGCATCGATCTTTATCGATACGGCGCATCTACTAAATCAAAAATCTTGTATTTTGAAACGTAACGAAAATACGGCGCATTAGCTTTTGTTAATACGACGCATTTAATTTTAATAAATATAATCGATTTTTGATAATTTAAACCTGATACGGCGCATTCTAATTCATAAGCGGTGTATCTGTTTTCTGAATAAAAGTCTGATTAAATTTTAATGAAATAAGATACGGCGTATCCAACTTTCTGGATACGGCGCATCGTTTGCAGATATCAGCGACTTTTATTTTTCGTATTCCATTTTCGTTGTTAATTTTCTGATATCATACTTTCTTGAACATACCCTACTGATGCTTTTGTGATGATTTCAGGAAGTGCATGACCAGGAGTTCAACTAAGAACTTGATTAAACCTTTCAAAGATCCTGAACGAGCTTTACATTCGCTTAAAAGGCTTTTCAACACAAAAAGCTTTGTAATTTCAAGTTCGTTCGAGCTTGATTATTTTTCTGAAGAGAAGGAGGAAGAAGAAACAGAAACAATGACGGAAAACACTACTATGGAGGAATACATGAACAAAACCCGTGCTGATTACAGTTCAGGAGTTGCTAGACCAAAGTTTGATGAAAAGTCAAAGTTTGAGTTGAAGGGTCAGTTTCTCAAGGAGCTAAGAGAAAATGCTTTCAGTGGAACAGAACATGAAGATGCTAATTAACATGTTGAAAAAGTCCTCGAGATTGCAGATTTGTTTACTACAGAAGGAGTCTCTGACGATAAACTTATGCTAAGAATCTTTCCAATTTCGCTTAAAGGAGCTGCTAATAAGTGGCTAAGGAATGAACCTGCTAGTTCAATCACAACATAGGAAGATTTGAAGAGAAAATTCCTGAAAAGATATTGTCCACCTGCTAAAACTGCTAAAAAGATGGAGGCTATCAACAATTTCAAGCAAGAGCCTGATGAAACTCTTTATCAAGCTTGGGAACGATTTAAAGACCTATTGATGAAATGCCCTCAACATTATCTAAGTCCAATGCAGGAGATAATATTGTTCTATCAAGGATTGGACGTGCCTACTAGATAAATCTTGGATGCTAAGGGAGCTGTGCCTCAAATGAGTGCAGCCGATGCTAGAAAAGCTATCCAAGAAGCTGCTGATCACTCTCAAAAATGGCACGACGGAACCTCTACTAGATCTAAGAGCAGCACTAATTTTGACAGGTTTGCTGCAATTCAAGCTCAATTGGATAAAATTAGTAGAGAGATGAAGAAGCGTGATGAGAAAGTTTATGCTGCCCAAGTTGGATGTGAAAAATGCGAAGGACCTCACTACACTAAAGATTGCCCTAATAAGAATGAAAGTGAGACTTTTGAAGAAGCATACTACACACAATTTGGACAACCATTCCAACCTTCAGGAAGATTTAGGGAAGCTGCTCCGGGATACTATCAAAAGAACAACTATAATCCCACTTATCAAGAAAGGAGGCAGACTTTGGATGACACTCTAAAGCAAATTATGGCCGATGATGCTAAAAGACATGAAGAGAACACCGCTATGATCAAAGAAATCCGAGCCTCAACGGATACTATAACAAGAAATCAAGGAGCTTCGATCAAAGCATTGGAACAACAAATCGGACAAATGAGCAAGGTTCTTCAAGAAAGGGGATACGGAAGTTTACCTAGCTCAACTGAAACTAACCCAAGAGATCATGTCAAGGCCATATGCACTACTGAAGAAGTCACGCCTAACATACCTTTTCCTAGAAGATTGATGAATGGTAATGATGCTGCAAAGCCCGAATTTTTCTTTAATTCTTCAATCAGTTTAAGGAGGTTACTCAATGAGAAGACAAAGATTGAAGAGGAGATCAAGGCTACAATGAAAGAAGAGAGCTCTGCAACCGACTTACATGCCTTTCCTCATAAAGAAAAGGACCCAGGAAGTTTTACTTTACCTTGTTCAATTAATGACATATCTTTCAATAATGTATTAGCTGACTTAGGAGCTAGCGTTAGTGTTATGCCCCTAAAGACATTCACTACCCTAGGACTAGGAAAATTAGCACCAACTAAGCTGCTTATTGAATTGGCTGATAAAACGGTAAAACGACCTGAAGGAGTTGCTGAAAATGTGCTAGTTAAGATTGAGAAGTTTGTTTTCACCGTAGACTTTGTTATATTATATATGCCCGAGGATGTTAAGATTCCTTTAATCCTTGGAAGACCTTTCTTGTCTACCGCCCATGCTAAGATTAATGTGTTTAAAAGAAAAATCTCGTTAAAGGTAGGGAACAATAAACTAGTCTATAAGTGCCAAAATCCTGCTAAGAGCATAATTAGAGGCGTCTATGTGCTAGGATTAAGAGAACGTATGGACCTCGATCTAGAAGCTAGGCTTATGGGAGAAACATTGATTCAAAACAACTCAACTAATCCTAATCATGAGAACCTCGAGGAATTTATTGACCTTAATGTACCTACCGAACTTAGGCGCGATATTGTTAATGATTCTGATGATGAGTGGTATGATTGCGAAGTAATTAACAAACGTAGGAGAATAGTTGAGAATACAAATTCGAATAATGATATGTTTATTGAACTACCACCCCACCTTGCATATTTATGCCTATATAATAATAAAAATTTCCCGTCTATCATTTTGTCATCTCTGCCCGAAAGGGACAGAACTTTCTTTATACAGATATTAAAAAAGAATGGCGTGGATATTAAGGACGAGCAAGGAGTGTTCAATATTACTGGACTGGCGATGAGGGAGCGCGATGCTTCTGACTCTTTCAGTGATCGGTATTAAGAAGCTGAACGTGAGTCTAACTTGAAGACTCTGGAATAAAGACAAGTGCTGACCGGGAGACAACCCGAAGGAAAAATTTTTACTTTTCTGTTCTGTGTCGAGTCTGTCAGACCTGCAGAAGATGCGGCGCATCTCCATCATAAGATGCGACGCATCACCTGCGTTGGTCATATCTTATTTCATTTTCTGCATTTTTATTTTTGACTTTAAAACTTTATGTCAGTTTATTTAATGCGGCGCATCCCTGGTTAAGGATGCGACGCATCTTTTATTCTGATTCGTACTTATTCCAGGCTCGATACGGCGTATCCTCTTCCATAAGATACAACGTATCGACTGACCTGATGATTTACAGTTTAATTTTTTAGGTTTTATTTTTACTAACTACTAATGTATTATGCAAGTTTGAACCTTCTTAACTCAGGTGTGTTAAAGTCTAAATGGTATTATAGATTCCTGCATTTTTGTGGATACATCATTTATGAAGCTTAAACGTTCCCATCCACAAGAAAGTTGATTTTTGCTTTTATACGAATAATGGAGGATCATACCGAGCAAATCTCAGGGGAGTTTTTCTGTTCTAATTCTTTTATTTTCCAGTTTTTAACCTTTGACACAAACAACGAGGACGTTGTTTAACTTAAGTGGGGGGATGGAGAATTAGAACACTTACTTGTCCTAAACTTTTTCAAAATATGCTTAAAATGCGCTTAATATATCAAAATTATATTTTTTTTAGCATGTTTTTGTTTAAAGTCTAAATTACATAACCGCACACATAACTCTATTCTTTCAAAAATATTAAAACTTTAGTGTGCTGGTGACTTGTAAACTTTAGAATTTGGCTTGTATACTATTCGAGACCACCATAATGAGTATTATCTATATAATTGGAGTGACTTGTCTAAATTGGTAAATTTCTAGGATTACACCCAAATAGCCTTTATATGTTATGTGATATTAACTAACTACACTGGTTAGTTAACCCCCGTATAAACCCTTTGTTTACTCTCACTTTTAGAGTAAGATACCCCTAGAAAAACCCTCAGAGCCATTCCTTTCGTTTCTTACACCTTTGTTATAATGTTTCGATACACCCTTACACCTTGGCCTACCCTGTAGATTAAAATCCGTGGTTAATTGCTTTAGGCAAAGTGTGTTTCCTTACATTACCTGTGTTCGCGTGCGTAATTCATTATCTTTGGTTAGGTCGGGAAATTGCACATAGCAATTGGTATGAAAGTAAATATTGTATAACTTCTAGTTTATTTTTCGTGTGTTTGCTACTTTCACTATTACAGTTATTTCTGAAAGTATGAAGAGTATGGAAAAATTATCCGGAAAAATAGTGATAGAAAAGTTGTGAAATTTTACACATATATGTTGATGTTAAAAAAAAAAAAAAAAAAAAAAAAAAAAAAAAAAAAAAAAAATGGAAAAAAATAGAAAAGAAAAAGAAAAAAAGGAAAAGTTGGAAGTTTGTTTTAACCAACTTATGTAAAGTTTTGTATTAAGTGGGAGATATCACCACTATTTGTTGTTGTATATTATATTTATGGATTGAATGGGAGTTGGCCGTTATGAGAACGCCAACTAAGGTTATTCTTTGATTGAGATTTTGTTGAGTATAATTTGTGTCTACCTAAAGCGTGTGTTTCAAGTGTTAAAGCGTGAGTTATTCAATGATATGAGTCTTATTCATGGGATGGTTGGGAAAGTAATTTACCACACTTAGGATTTTAAATGCATCTTAGGAATTTATTTTAACAGCCCACTCTTCAGCTAACAATTCTACCATGGATTTCTCATGTGAATTTTTAATGACGGGACATTGTGGGAGTGGGGATTTGTCAAAACCGGAAGGTTGACATTGATAATCATCATGAGGACCCCCACAATATACACAAGAAAAACTGGGAGCATTCTGAAATGCTTTTTTATTAAACTCCTCAGCTCTTTTCACTAACTCTAGAAGCTCTAGATAAGTGTCTTGCTGGGTTTGCTGAGGAGTTTGAGTTATTTGGCACTGTGGAGGTTGGTCGTGATATGGATCGTCGTAATTGTTACAAGGAAATGGATTCCCTGTTTGACAATCAGAGCTAAAATGTGGACCTCCACAGTACTCACAAGAAAAGTTTGGTGTATTTTGATACGATGCATCATTGAGATTTGTACAATATGATACTTGCTCGTATGAATGTGATGGGTAGTTGGAGAAATTTGAAGAGTCGTTGAATGAGTTCGGATCAGGATCATAAGAAAATGAATTCCTCAAACCACAAAACAAACAACTTCCGTCTCGAATATCATTACCACATTGTTCACATGTACACCAACGACATGGTAAACCAAAAAGCGGCTCACCACAACCTACACAAGGAATAAAATCCGGAGGTGGGACAAGTGGTGTGCTCTGAGAGCTAGGAATTTCCACCACTTCCGTTATGGTCTCTGGTTCTTGTTCTTGATAAACGTGAAGATTAGGCAAGTCGTTCTTTTTAGTCACTGTTCTAAGTTCTGTACGTTTGCTTGACAAACTTTTAACCGTAAATCCTGAAAGGTTAGGATTGATTCTTGATGGTTTGTCATTAATAGCACGTATCTCGGGCTGTGGAGGGTAATAGGAAGGACTTTGAGAATCCTTGAGAGACTCTTTAGTGGATAATTCACACCAATAACGAGATTCACGATCCTTTGGTGCATGCTTTCCACACCGCTCACACGCACACTTAGAACAATGATGGCTGTCAATCAACGGGCTTTTACAATCAAAACATTTGTACCCGAGAGACGCCATAGAAGAAAGGTATAAGAAGTTTAGAATCAAATGGATAGAGGGTAAAGGGATAAAGAATCAAAAAGGGTAAGAGGGTAAAGATGAATATTTTTGGGTTTTTTGTGTTCGTTGAAAACTTGAATAAAAATGTTTTTGGTAATCGATCCGTCAAATGAATTAACTTCACGATAATTTTGGTTTTTTATATGAAAAATATGAAAATATGGACAAGGATGGTAAATATACAATGGATGTATATTCAACAATCACTGATACTTCAAATTCGTTCAACGCAGCACACCTCCCCGGCAGCGGCGCCAAAATTTGATTGGCCCCAAACGGTCAACTAATACTGACCAAGGATATTGGTCAACAAGAGTCAATCAATCTAGGGCACGATGCAATTTACCAAAGGAGTTTAGTGTATCCCCGGGTCGTTAAGTCCCAGCGAGGTGTGAACACTGTAGTAAAACGAATCTGTGATCGGGCGATGATTGAACGGAAAAGGATTTAGAATGATTAAACTAAGGAAATATAAAATGAAATAGCTTAAACAAGCTATAAAAACAAGTACGAGAAAGCAAATTACCTAGAAACGTTTAAAACTAAAAGACGTACGTTTAAATTTAAATAAACGTAAACGTACGAAATAAAACGCGAAAATTGATAAATAAAAGGCCTACGGATATGAAAATTATATTTTTACAACCCTAATAATAAAAGAAAATTATTAGAAAATTAAAATTATTTTTACAACTATTTAATTAATTATTATTAATTAATAACTATTTAATTACTTTTTTAAACTATTTTAATTTATAATAAATACTAAATGAACAAAGAAAAATATAAAACTTTTTCTATAAATATTACTAAGTGAAAAGAATCTAAGAAAATTATAAAAATGAAAATTACTTAATTAAAAATTTAAAAAGATAAATTCTATTAAATAGAAGCTATCACTTATTTTCTATTTTTATTTTTCTTAAGGTCTACTGAGCTAATTATATTTTTCCTAGATTATAAATGACAAAAGAAAATTATGTAAAAAAGATTTGTATTTTTCTGATTATTTTTCTATTTATTATGATTTAATTACTATTCTAAACTAATAAAAAGATTAAAAATATTAAAACTATTAATAAAAATCTGAAACTTTTTTCTAAATTAACTTAAGTGATTACCAAACTAAGAAAAATAAAATGGTGGAGATAGCTTTTGTGGATAAGCTGCTATAAGCTAATAAGCTAAATAAGCTTAAACTGCCTTTACTACTTATATATTAAATGTTGTAGAGTACAACTGTAAAAGACCCAAGGGCGCAGTGGTGGGTGTGTTGTGTGTTTACCCGAGAGACCCAGGTTCGAACCCTACTTGCACCACTTTTTGAACTATTTTATTTTTTTGATTTTTTTATTAAAACTTATTTAGCTAGTGAAGATAAGCATTTTCTATAACTGTGACTTTTACTGAAACTTGATAAATAAGCTAGAATTAAGCAAAATAGGGCTGCAAATATAAAAATTAAGCTAAGCTAGACTTATTTGAACTGTTAAGCTAATTTAATAAGCTAGGGGCTTTGGAAATAAGCTACAGGCATCTAAGGAGAACTAATAAGCTATAATTACTCTAAATTAAGCACTGAATAAGCCAGAAATGCACTAGGAGGGGGAAAATGAGCTTATGTCTGCTGCTATGCCTATGGTGCAGGGCAAAAGTGGAAAGTTTAAGCTGATGAAAAGCTCCTATAAGCTACTCTATAAATTTGGAAAAAATTACTACTTAGAGATGAGCTATTGAACTTTATTAATCCTGAATTAAAACTTATAACAACTTATATTGAATGCTACAGAAAATCATAAAATTCCTCAAAACTATGAAAATTCTAAAATTAAGTCTGCTAAGCAATTTTGACTGAACTAGGGTGAAATCTGAGAACTAGGCTAAGGGCATTCTAATACATACTGAATATAGAAAGATATGAACCTGAGGAGTGGCAAAATAGGTTCCAATAAGCTAGAGCTTATAATGAGCTTATCCTGGGCTGTTCAGACCTTAGGGCTGCAGTTCTAGCTCACAAACCTGTAAATCAACTTAAAAACAACAAATAGATTCTGAAACAGATGAAGTAAGCTTCAAAAAGCTCAAAGGAAATTCACCAAAGTGCAAATGAACAGTTACATTTGGTTTTGACCCGTTTTGACTACTAAACCAAACACTCCCTCAAATAGCTTGAAATGAGATTAAAACTGCTAGAAGACAAAAGACCTTATAAACTTGACTTATTTTTGACTTAATGAATTAACTAAACTGAGAAAAACTAGTGACAAGGTAAAATAAGCTCCTAATAAGCTAATTGACTACTATTGACTTGTTGACTGTTTTGAGCTCTAAGAGTGAAAATAAGATATAATCTGAAACTAACCATATAACTATCCAATATTAATCTCAAATATGACTAGCAAGCAAGTAAAAGTTCAATAAGCTCAGAAATAAGCTCAGGAACAGTTATAGTTGACCATAGTTGACTTTGTTTGACTTTTTCTTGATTTTGGAATTGAGGCTGATTAGAATGATTACTAACTGGTCAAAAGCTTCAATAAGCTTATGTGAATCTATTGGAACTGGAAACAAGATATTTAAACAACTTTCAAGTAAAGATGTCAATTTCACTTGAAAATGCAAAATACGAATTTTAAGAAGATGACTTGAAATTAAGGGTAAAAAGAGTTCAAATTACACTATTGAAACTGAATACAACAAGTTTTAATTAAAAATTACAACTAAAGACTGAATTACACTAATGTCGACATAATTAAGCTACACTACTCCTACATATCTTCCTCTGTGCTTCTACTTCTTTTTTATATCAATCCAAAATGCTTCATCTCTCTCTTCTGAACCTTTCCCACCACTAATCTTGGCCATTGGATGTCTGCAATCAATCTTAGCCTTTGATTTAGATTTTGGCGCCAAAAGTGTCAATAGATATTTTTAGTTAACGTAAAGAAATTTGAGGGCATTTATTGACTCTTGGTGTGTTGTGGAGGTGGAGGGGAGTGGGTATCCAGCTGGGGGGTGAGGTGGAAGAATTGGGGTGGAATACCAGGTATATGGATGGTGGTATTGATTCAGTGAGGGAGAAGGAGGGAATGGAGTGGGTTTGACCGGGTTTGACCCTGGTTTAAATACCAGGGTGGGTTTTTTTTTTGTTGGGCTAAGGGGTTGGGCCTGGTGAGTGGTTTGTTTTGGATTTGGATTATGGCTTTGGATTTAAAAGGTTTGGTTTGGTTTTTAATATTTAAGCCCAAGGACCAAACTCGTAAACTGCTGAAACTTGAGGGGCCTTGTTTGCCAACTTTCCAAAACTCAATTCAAAGGACCAAACCTGCTAATAAACAATAACACAAGGACCAAAGTTGATAATTTTAACATTTTAAAACTTTAAGGACCATTTGTGTCAATTTTGGATTTTGAGGGGTAAAAGTTGCCAATTTGTGAAAACTTTTATCCAGGGATTATTTGTGAATATGTTTGATATCCCAAGGACTAAAGTTGAATTATCATTTTAAACTTTCAGGGACTAGTTTTGCCAATTTTGTGAAACTCCAGGGACTGAAAATGTCAATTGTGTGAACTTTGATCATTTTTCACTTGTTTTCAATCTTTTTATACCTGAATCACATAAAAACACATTTCAATGATATTTGTAACATTTATATTGTCATTTGTGTGTTTTTGGTCATTTTTGTGGGTTTAAACAATGTAAAATATATGTGTATTTAGACACATATCACCATTCGAGTTAAGGATTTGAGCAATTGCAAGTATCGTGGTCGTGGATTCGATCATGTATTTGTAATTTTGTCACCTTTTCTAGAATGTGAGATCGATAGAGATTAAAAAGGATGATCAACCCTTAACCAACAAACCCTTTTTACCGCTTTAGATTTGTTACTCCTTGGTTTAGTGGGGGAGATGCGTATACTTGCCAAGCCTATGATAGAATATTCGTCACGACTAATCAACTAAACGATTTAGAATTGTTTTACATTAAAAATTATTTTGGTTTCTACTTCGTTAAGTGTTTGGTTGTGTGATTATGACAAAACGAATACGTGCTTAAATATAAAAATAAATCCTAATATCTTTTAGGATACATTTTCATATGATTAATTCTAAGGTTTACTTGGGGACAAGTAAAGTTCAAGTGGGGGGATATTTGATGAACTCAAATAAGTACATTTTATTATCATCATTTATCCTATTTATTTGACTTGTTTTATTATATTATATATGAGAATCGATACATTAATGTTTACTTTAGTAATTCTCAGGTAAAAAACAAGCATTATGTGAAACTTGGCGATTTTGGACTAATTATGGAGCAAAACAAGCGAGATGTTAAAAGTCTACTGAAATCCAGAAGATACACCGTATCTCACTCAACAGATACGACGCAATATCATACTTAGATGAATTCGAAGACCATTGCCTGACTTTGAAGAATGCGCCGCATGCAATTCTGTCATGCGCCGCATATGAAACTTTGGTCAAAGAAGAAGATCAAGCTCGTTCTACTCCAGATACGCCGCAATATATTTCTAACATACGGCGTATCACTATCAAGATTTCACCAGTTACAATCCAAGACAGCTAAAGTACATGCGCCGCATACAAAGATCAAGATACGCCGCATCTGAAGACGGTGTACGAATATTTCTGAATATATTAATCTTGGACCCCACGCGAAGTTAAGTCAATGCGCCGCATCTAACAACTCAATGCGCCGCATCGATCCCTCAGACAGAAACTATAAATACCCCAAGGACAGACGAATTCCAAAGCTCTCGAAGACTACACACAGAAGAGAGACATAACCCTAGAGCCGAATTCAGACGACCAAGCAGCACAAGACACACCTTAAACAAAGATACAAGAGCTGTAAGAAGGTCCTGCATGTATTCAATTCATTAAGTAGTTTTGTTTTATTGTTTTAGTACACTTTAATTCATCAGGATTGATGGGCTTGTGTCATGTGACTACGGAAGATCATGCACTCCCCTTAATATTGCTTTCCCATTAATTAAAGTTTATATGTTGATATCTTTGGTGACTTTTATTAGTGCATTGATAACCTCTGTGTCTAGCTGAGTCTTGCTTGGGTCGCCATGCCCCTTCCTCGCCTGTTTATTAGAGACGCTTAAATAAATAGGATAGACATAAGTAATCATTAAGGGTTTACTCGCCGATAAGATTAGAGCCAACGAGAAAGGTTTAATTATATACACTTCATATAAAACTAGCAATAAAACAAGTGACAAGCTATTTAATTATCAGGACAGGTCTTTTTATTGTCTCGAGTATCTATCTGTGTACGTGTGTGCTAATCGCTGATTCGTGCTCATTAGTTTAGTTTTCAATTTAATTATAACCAAACCGTGCCAGTCTCTCAGCTGAACCCCCTTGCGTTAGATTAGGTTGTATAGCTAACTTAGGATATTAAAATACTGATTAGAATAACTAGATAATACGTTCCACTCTTAGTGTTCGACACTCTGCTTACCATTATATTCATACTGACCGGGTACACTGCTCGTTAAGTGTGTGTGTTATTGATAAGTCGGCTAAATATAAATTTAAAACTTGAGTAGGCATTAATACTGCTAAACCGCAACGACACATCGCACGCATCAGTACCACTTCAACTTCAGGTGGAGGACCTAAACTTTCAGGTTCCACAGGAAGTACGTTAGTGTTCTCAAAAGGCGACGTATCCTCATGATCACTTTCGAGATCATATACTCTCCCACTGAATTC
The DNA here is from genome assembly GCA_021014915.2 of Artemisia tridentata subsp. tridentata. Lineage (NCBI taxonomy): Eukaryota > Viridiplantae > Streptophyta > Magnoliopsida > Asterales > Asteraceae > Artemisia > Artemisia tridentata. The sequence continues at coordinate 289,842,356 of CP139501.1, forward strand.
TTGAGACAAGAAACTCTCCTCAAGAAATTCACCATACCTAGCCACAATGACTTTATTTTCTGGTGGGAAGTAAAAGTAGTAACCCCTTGTTTCCTTAGGGTATCCTACGAAGATACACTTAACAGATCTTTGTTGGAGTTTATCCGGTGAGTCACGTTTAACAAACGCCTCACAACCCCAGACCTTTAAGTAAGACAAGTTGGGAGCTTTTCCAGTCCATAATTCATATGGAGTCTTATCCACCTTCTTAGTTGGAACCATATTTAATATGCGAATAGCACTTTCAAGAGCATAATCCCAAAAGGATAAGGGAAGAGTTGTAAGATTAAACATAGATCGTACCATATCAAGCAATGTACGATTTCTCCTTTCAGATACACCATTTTGTTGTGGAGTATAAGGAGAAGTGAGTTGTTGGACAATGCCACACTCAGCTAGATAATCTTTAAACTCTTGGCTTAAATACTCACCACCACGATCGGATCGAAGGGCCTTAATCTTCTTTCCGAGTTGTAATTCTACTTCATTCTTAAAAACCTTGAATGTCTCAAAGACTTCATGTTTGTGTTTAAGTAAATAAACACAACCATAACGACTATAGTCATCCGTGAAGGTTAGGAAGTAGGTAGCACCGCGTTTAGACACATGTCTAAGTGGACCACACACATCCGTGTGTATTAATCCAAGTAGATCCGAAGCCTTTTCCATATTGCTATGGAAAGGTTTCTTCGTCATCTTCCCAGATATGCAAGATTCGCATTTATCAACTGAATCATCATTGATATTTGGTAAAAGCCCATCACGTAGCAGCTTTTCCATGCGTTTCTTGCCTATGTGAGCAAGACGACAGTGCCATAAATAAGACGAATCCAAGTTAGACTTGATTCTCTTATTTCCGATGCTATACATAGAATCATTTCCGTTGGAGACATGGTTCTCCATGTCAATTTCAAACACACCATCTAATGGAATAGCATTAAAGTAAAAAACAGAATTTAAAGAAACAGAAATTCCATTATTATTAAAAGTATGCTCAAAACCATTATCCAACAATAAAGAAACTGAAACGACACCTCTAACAATAGACGGTGCGTACCACATCCTGTATCATATATCCAGGCATTTTGCTTACGAGGAAAGGAAAATAATTCAACCATAAAAATACCTGAAGTGCTGGCGCCCTGCCCAGCCTTGGCATTCTTATTCTTGCGACACTCCTCAAGCAGCAATGGACAGTCCCTCTTCCAATGTCCAGGAGTGTTACAGTGGTGACAAGCAGCCGTATCCTTTTTAGGATAATCCTTCTTAGGAGGAGGATTCTGCTTCTTGGGCTTCTGCTGATGGATCACGACCTGTTTTCCTTTGTCAGCTTTCCCTTTGCCCTTCTTGTTCACTTTGTGCGGTTTACCGGGCTTAGCTACCCTACCACCTCTAATTGCCATCACAGCAGGTGTAGAGCTTTCTTAGCGAGTCCTTTCTCATGTTCAATGAGCATTGCATGCAAGTCAGAAAATGTCTTCCCCTTGCAATGCGTGTTGAAGTTGCGCACGAAGTCACCATACAATTCCTCATTGAGGGATTTATTGATGAGGCCAACTTTTACATCTTCCACATACCCGCATCCAAGTGCATCCAATTGGTCAAGATAACCTTTCATTTCTAGCACATGGGTACTTACGGGTGTTGTTGCTTCCTGCTTGCACTTGGCTATATTGTCAAGTACGTCATACAACTCAGCCATTGGAGGTTTCTCAAACATACGTATGAGTTCCTCAATCATTTGCATCGGACCATGATTCTCAAAGTGTTTTACCAGCTGAGGATCCATCCCCGATAGCATGAGACAAGCCGCATCATTGTGCTTGTCATAAGCTTCGTTATACTCTCTAAGTGCATTATTAGAAGAGTTAGCAGGAGGAGCAACCGGAAGAGGCTCACTAAGACAATCATAACGTTTGGCTATCCTAAGGACAAGCCTTAGATTACGATACCAATCGTTGAAATTTTTAGTCCCAATCAATTTCTCCTTTTCAATCATCATTTTGAAAGCGGAGGTAATGTTTCGAGTGTTTCCGGGTTGGGCCATTTCTACAGAAAAAGTTCAAAAATTAGTATTTTTTGATAATTAAATTTTCAAGAAAATTAAACACCCATTTGGTTAAATAACCATTTAATTTTCACTGAAAACTAGGATCCCAATTGACGTCGTTTCATTACATCAGCTGAGGCTGCTAGTAATGAAAGTACTCAATAAGGTACAGGTCAATCCCAATTGCCAATATCCAATTGCAATTCCTAGAAATCTTGGGACTTACATTATATTGCCAACAACAGTTGCAAAATGTAAGCATGTTTCATCCCCAAATCTTTATGCCTTGACGCCGTTTCATTACATCAGCTGAGGCTGCTAGTAATGAAAGTGCCCAATTAAGTTAACCAATTTAGAAACGTGTAAATTGACGCCGTTTCATCACTGATGCGTGGGTTTTGCAACCTTACAACAGGTTTTACCTCTCGAGGGATCTCAAGAGGCTTACAACCCCACCAGGCAGTGTACCTGACCGATGTAGTATAGTGTAGTGGTAAGTACGGGGGATTGATCGTTCTCCACAGGGAATAGTGTTCGTTAGGTGTGAAAGGCTACTCTAATTAGGTCTAAGGGTTGAGGAAGATTCTTTTTTATGTTTTTATATTTTATAAAAGCAAGTAAAATCTCGGGTTTTGAAGGAGTGGGCGGAATTAGTTGCTAGTCAACTAACCCAAATTACTACAAATGCAAATAAAATAAAATAACAAAAATGAAAAGTGGTGAGAAACTTATGTGTAGAGAAATGTGTTTACTTAGATTTCCTTACTCCCTAACTATCTTTTACCGGTTAATTAGTGTGTATTAGTCGCGTGGATGACGGGTGTATTCCTTAATACCATTCGTGGGGTGGCGTACTTACTTCCCCAAACTCTACAAGCTCCTACTTCACTCCTATGTCGAGCCGGCTAGGAAGCTCCTAACATGGGATCACTAGAATTCGCTTGTGCATTAAATACAACCATAAAAACCTTTAGTACGCGTTTGGTTCATGTTTCTTAAGACGTTCAAGCAAGTTACCGAATAGGAAGTTAGCCAGTTTTCTTAAGCCTAACATAGATAAACAATCATCCAATACAACTAACAACACACTAACAACCAATAATCAATAGCTAGGTTTCATTAGATCTAAGCAAACACAAGATAAAATTAGCCTAACATGTTAAACAAAAGACAAGCATAAGATAGAATCAAACAACACATAGACATATTGAATGATTAATTGATAACTTATCTTTCAATGAAACATGGAAGATCTCAAGGCAAAAAGCCCTGAAAAAGTAGCTAAAATCGTCTTAGGGTTTTATCCCAAAATTCCACACACTAAGCTCTCTCTTAATGACAAAAAATTAGAAAACTATATATAGACTTTGACATCTGACGGCGTCACCTTATGCATTGTGACGCCGTCACCTCGCCGCTTTTAGGGTTCCCGGATGACCATCTTGACGCCGTCCCTCTTTAGCTCTTCAAAAATCCATTCTGGCTTATCAAGGCTTGACGCCGTCGGATCATGAACGTGACGCCGTCCCCTTATGATTTAAGCCGTGACGCCCTTGATTTAGTTAAAGCGTGACGCCGTCAGAATTCTCATGCAAACTCACTGGCCCGTCATGAGTAAATTTCACATCCAACTTTTCTTGCCAAGGCATGACGCCGTCCCATGTTAATTGTGACGCCGTCAAGAGTAACTTTTAGCCGATTCTTGAGACTTTGCCGTTTTCTTCACTTTAATGCTCCAAAAACGTCCAAAATGCCTCCTTTTCCAGATTTCTCCTCAAAAGTACCTAAAATGACAAAAGGAACGATTTAGGGCAATATTTGATCAAATAAATACGATTTCGGGCTTAAATGACCCCTTAAAAGCGGTACACTTTTCGCCTCATCAATCACATCAGCTGAGGCTGCTAGCAATGAAAGTGCTCAATTTACCCCTTTTGACTCCCATTCTTTGAATCATTACATCAGCTGAGGCTGCTAGCAATGATAGAATGTCATCTTAGGTGTTTCCGTATTAATTGGTTGGCATATTAATTAAGTTTAAAGGGTATAAATTTTTTATGTGTAATCAAAAAATATGTACAAAGATGTCATGCATTCATCTTTGTATCATATGTTTCTTAAAAAAACTGTTTACTCATTCGCAGCTTAAATCAACAAAATTTAATTAATGGCGTTGAGAAACTTACAACATTGCCTTAAAATGCTTCGTACTTTTTCATGGTGTACTTGGTAAGTCTATTATTGACGCACAGGCGAGCGAAGGGGCAAACGTCCGCCGAAGCTAATTAAAAACGCGCCCCTTTAAGGTCACAATTTAATGCGTACCAACCTTATACCCACTTTATAGTTTGTCAATAATAGGTCCGCCGCTTCGACCACTTTTGTACAGTCGCATCAAATCAATTAAAACTTTAAGATTTAAAGCTTAAAACATTTATGTAGTAAATTATTAATTGCTAGTCTCGCCTGGGAGCAAATTACCGTGCGAAGCGAACCACTGTCGGCACATAAGACTTGACAATTAAATCGTTTACTACAAAGGTTTCATAGTTATTAGGTTCATTTATTTTTTATTGTAAAAATTACCCTCTTTGTTGTTACAATCCATCATAATTAAACACAAAGAACAAGTAATTAAAAAAAAATAAAACACTCAATAACACATATATGATCATTAACAATATCATATAGCCACATGCAAACCTTTTTGATAAATCATATTAATTATCTATGTGAATTTTAATGTATCTAATCAATAAAACTCCCATTGGTTTTCGAGCTCATTGTGCCCAATGGACCACAGACGCCAAATAACTTGGCCGCGTAAGTTTTAATTAACTAGATACCACATTGCACATAACCAATTTTAATTAATATATTAAGGTCTTCCCTAATTTAAGATTTATCTTAAAAATCATGTAGCAAATAAACACAAAACATTCCATGACAAAATATGCAAGATTTTGTCATGGATTCCATATTGCACATATAATCATGTAATCACATATTATCATGTCAATATACATACGCAATCTAATTAATTAATGACATCATATAAGGTACTCATTAATTAATCCCTAAAAATTGCATGCAATCCTAGGGTTTCTACAAGTTTTAATTAGAAAACTAAAACCCTAAAAATTTTTTATGGGTGTCGACCCAATTTAAAAAAAATTAGGGTTTATAAAATAAAAAAACAAACCCCTAGAAAAATAATTGCATGTATCTCAACAAGATTCAATTTTTAAGGTTTTTAGTAATTAATTACATGTTACAAACGCGGCTCATGATGCCACTGTCGGAATATGTGAATCATAAAAAACTATAAACACATAAACATCACAAGTACATGCAGCGGAAAGATCTACACTAACATGTAATATAATTAACTAAAAACTAAATAGAAAGCGTACCTTATTCGATTCCTAGCAAGAACAAGGAATCACGTGCTTCAAGAACAAAATTATATAAACCCTAATAAGGTTTATATGGATCGATCTAGGGCAAAACACACAAGCTAAAATAAACTTGTTACTCGTTCTTGTACACACGCAATGCTAGCGTTCCAATGAGAAAAGCTAGGTTCAAATCACGAAACAAACCAAACACTTTATAAGCTTAACCTTGGATCGGCAATACCTAGTGGTATTAAAAAGAGGCCGATCGGATTTGTAGCTTAGAGAGGAAGAGAGAAGAGAAGTTTGGCTTGTAGGGGATTCAAGATTAGGGAAAAACCAAACACAATGAATTGTATTTATAGGCTAACCCTGGCTTGTTCCCTACTCCACCCAAAACCGACTCCCATACCCTAATGGGTTGGATCGACCGGATTTTAGAACCCAAAGAAGTTCTAGATCCTTCTCTTCCTACTTTGCATAATTAGTCCTTTAACGGTCATTATCTCTAACCCCGTTAAGTACTAACTGTCGTTAAGTATTGTTTTGTGAAATGAATAAATATAAATATAAAATATATTTAATTTATCCAAACCATTGGAACTCTCACGTATTGTGTGCAATCCCTAGTCTCGGGTTCGAAACCGGACATACTTATATTAATAATTATTCACAAACAGCATACTTCTAGACTTATAGCAATATTTAACCAAGTGCATTTTATACAGTATCTAAGAAGGTTCAGCTGACCTCGCAATAAATAACTTGTTGTCCCGCTATATATTCACAAGTCGGTATGTATGATGGAATGTGATTACTTAAAATGGGAGCGTCCCTGTCTTTTGGATTAACAAAGGAAAGACTAGGAAGTGTTGCGTCTTTCGTATCAGCGGAACAATCAAACCTGTAAACACCTTGTTCTAGAATTGGTTCAAAGATCATTTTGCATGGTTTGACATCACTAAGCATATAATCCCCTGCAAACTCTCTCATCTTATGTGAATTGTATTCGTATTGTTGTTTCTGAAGAAAAAAATGCCATAAACAATCATATTCTTTTTAAACTTTGTAACACTATTCTTTTTAGTTGCACAATGAACACTAAATAGTAGCTAGATATGTGTGTTGAGTTTCTAACTTCTAACTAGTGATCGAGCTTATAATAAATTAGTAAATTTCACGACCGTCTCGTGGATTTTGGTTGGCCCTGTGCCGTAATTACAAGTAGGCCCTGTTAGACACAAAAATTTTGAACACATCTGGTGACGGATTACAAGTTTATATATTTCGTGCGGGGATTATATTGACGATTACATATTATGATTGATTTTCATTTCAAATTTTCAATAATGAACAAATTTAGGTATGCTATTAGGTACTACTATGTTACTACTTTTAAAACAAAATACTCAAATGTTGATGATAATTTAACTGGCAATTAAAATTTTACGCTTGAAAGACTTTTAAAGTTCAAAAACTCTGTTAAAAATTCAAAATAACAAAATAATAAAAGTAGTGGTTGGTGACTAAGTCACCGCCACCTCAGCGTGACCTCGGCTTTCTCTCTCCTCTCATTCCCACTCACCATACATCCGTTTTGGTTACCCTCACTCACCTTTCAATCCCATTTTTTTATTTATTTAAATACTTATATTTATAAACTAAAAACGTAAATGTGAATGTAAAACGTAAATGTAATCGTACGAAATTTAAAACGTACACGTACGAAATTAAAAATATTTATTCATACATTAAAACATACATAGATTATTAAAAACTTAACCCTACGGAATTAAAACATGACATAGATTATTAAACACTTAAGCCTACGAGATTAAAACATTACATAGATTATTAAAACTTAAACATACGGAATAAAATACGTAAATTATTGGGTAGTGGGTTTAAAAATTGAAGAAGTTATTGGGTATTTATAGGTAAAATATTAGGTAGTAGGATATATATATATATATATTATATTTTTTTATTTTAATAGTCAAACGGTTATATTTTATTTGAGCCCCACATATATTCGTTAATTAGCTTGGTGAGTCGGTCACCATACAGTGACCTTTTTTGCATGTACTCACGCGTGACATTTGCTTGTGTTTTTGGAGTCACGACCGTGAATTGGTAACTGACGCCCCAACTCACCTCCATTCCGTTCGGCCTAAATGGCATCCCTTGGTGGTGGACTGGTGGAGTATAACTTATAAGCTGTTAAAAATATTTATGTAGCATGGTTTACTAGAATGTGGGCCTCGATAGGAAATTAGCAGCAAATAAATAAGATTAAATAAGGATACAAAATATGGGCTTTCTATTGTTTATATGTGTATAGAGATGACGTAAAAATTTGTTGGCCTAGGTAAAAGTGGGTCACGTTCCATCGCACAGGCTGCACACCCCTTGAGCCAGCTATGGTAAATTTGCTTAAATAATCGATGTAGATATATTATAATGGCTTTTAAATTTTTGAGAACTTTGAATCTAACGGTAATTAGATTGGGAATATGACACAACATTATATATATTACATATAATGCATGAATAACATTTTATTTAATACATTTTGTAAAACATTCATTAATGCATTTTTAAGCAATATAAGTGTTAATGCATAATGTACACACTACAAATATTTGTACTAAATTATTTTCCACAATATTTTAATACCTCATTTATTATTTATTTTGAGTTTGTATACTTTTTTATTAAAAAATACACAAATAAATAGATTAAGTTGCAAAATGTTAAAACGGGTTACAAAGTTCAAAAAATATGGTTTAATTGTAAGAGTATCATTGAGAACCAATCAAGACACCTTTTAAAATTTTTGAAAAAAATCAACCGCAAAAAAAAAATAAATGATGCAAAGTGCTAAGTGTTAAGTCTATAATTTCATATATATATATATATATATATATATATATATATATATATATATAATATATATATATATATATATATATATATATATATATATATATATAATATATATATATATATATATATTGGGGACTTTCTTGCGAGAATCATTTTATCTGCGAGAACTGACAGAACCACTAAAAACATACATGCACGCCTTTTAAAATAAAATAAAAATACATGCAAATCATCAATAATCGTAAGTATCCACCTATGTTCTTTAATATCATCATGAACTCATCATCTTTTTTCACAAAAACCTTACACACGGCCGCAATATTGTCATTGCACGCCTTATAAGAACATACATGCACACCTTCAAAGAAAAATTTTGTATTTCCAATTTCTTATCAAATTCTTTAGAACAACCATGTTTTTTTTAAAACATATATGTTGTTTTTAGAACATATATGCAAAAATACAATTATTGAAGGCGTGCATGTATGTTTTTGGTGGTTCTGTCAGTTCTCGAAGATAAGATGGTTCTCGCAAAAAAGTCTCACTATATATATATATATATATATATATATATATATATATATATTATATATATATATATATATATATAATTATATATATATATATATAGTGTAACTTTTTTTTCAGAACCCTCTTAAGTGCAAGAACTGCGAGAACTCTTCTTGAACCGGTAGATTGTTTTATCAATTGATGAGATGGCTTGTGCCATTATTGTAACTAATGTGATTAAAAGGAACCTAAAGTAAAATATTTTAAGTGAGTTAAGGGCATTAAGGGAATTTCAATATTATTAATTTTGAAAAACTGTCCATATTTTTAGGATCATTCATTTAATTCGTAATCACTTTTTCTCTCACACATCTCTCTCTCAAACACTAATCATCCTCTCAGGCTCTGAGCCACCACAAAATCTCTAGAAAAAAAAATACACTTCGTCAATGTTGATCCACGAAATACCTTGTCATGCTTATGTTCGTCTGATCTATTGATCTTTGTAATCGGTTCTTTGTTTGTGACGTGGGTTCATCGGCATCTTCGTATGCACGATCGACTTGGGGAAAAAGAGGCGGACAATTAAATCTGGATTCATTGTTGATCTTCGTTCGGGGTTAAGCACAAAAGGTAAACGTTTTTTAATTTTTTTTTTTTTGTGTTTCGATCTGAAAATAAAGGCTGTAACGGGTCAGTTATGGGTCGAGATTGGGTCCATTGTTTGAGTAGTTTCTGACTTAGAAAATAAAGCTTTTTATTAACTTGGTATATCCATCGAGTTTTTAAAGAAATTATAAAATGGGATTAAAAACAATAACCATCATCTTAAGATGCCAGTCGAGATTGTTTATTTTGTCTATCTTGTGCCTTTAGTTTTAAAGAAATTATGAAATGAGATTAAAGATAAAAGTACTATAATATGATGTAGCATATGAAAGGAACGGTGCATACGTCTATTAAGGAATTGTGCATATGTGTATTAAAAGAAAAGTAGATATAATGTAGTTTATTAAAGGAACGGTGCATACGTGTTTTAAGGAATGGTGCATACGTGTTTATAGAATGGTGCATACATGTTTATGGAATGGTGCATACGTGTTTTAAGGCATGGTGCATACCTGTTTATGGAATGGTGCATACTTGTTTTAAGAAACGGTGCATATGTGTTTTAAGGAATGGTGTATATGTGTTTCAAGGTTAATTTAAAATTAGTGAAAATGGTGCATATGTGTTCAAAGGTTAATATAAAATATAATAAATGGTACATATATATTTTTCTTTTATTGTTGGTATAAAATCGCTGAAAGAGTGTGCATATATGTTTTAAATAGTGCCTATGCGTTTTGGATTGTGCATATGTGTTATCCTAATTGTTGTGATTAAATTTCGTTTTCTATCTGTTTGTGGTTTAATTATTTTTGTGTATTATTCTTTCAGATTAATGAAGATGATGATCATTGAAGACCTAGAAGTTGATGAACATGTATATACATATTTATACATGAAGATAATTTGCGATTTTTTAAAAGATGCGATTATTTCATGTGTTTTTTTGTATTTGTAATTAAATGGAATGTAACATGTAAATTTATGAATCTTGTTTTTTATTTTATAAATGTTTATTATTTTTTTTATTTGTGTTTCAAACTTCCAAAAAAAATAATGGTTAGGCAAAAATATTGGTATGTCGATAGAAAAAGTGTAAACAATTATATAGTATAAACATATTTAAATTTACGTTATTTAAAAAACATACATGCACCTCGTCTTTTTTTAGAAAAAACACATATGCACATAGAAACATGCTAATCTTTAAAAAAAAAAAAAAAAAAAAAAAAAAAAAAAAAAAAAAAAAAAACGAAAATTTTGGAATATTTAAAATCCGAATTTAACAAAAAAAGTGAAAAAGAATATAAAAATTGTATTTTACTATAATACCCTTTTGAATTAATAATAATTTTTAATGTTAAAAAAAAAATTTGATTGGTTTAGAAGAGTTCTCGCAGTTCTCGCAGATAAGGTGGTTCTCGCAAGAAAGGGACCCTATATATATATATATATATATATATATATATATATATATATATATATATATATATATATATATATGGGAGGGTTAATGTGAGATCAAACTTAAAGTTGTAAAAATAAGATCTAGTCTAAACAACCACTAAAAATATTTATAAATAACCATATTAGCAATAATACACAAAAAATAAAATATTAATACGAATTAATATTTTAGCAAATAATAACCAACTGATACATGAGTTTGGATTAGTGATACACAATTATAAATTTAAATGTCGAATCAAAGTGTATCACCTTAACTTGATACACATTACATGTCGAATCAAAGTATATCACCTCGGTTTCGTCAATTTTAAAAAGAAAACCAGCGAAACTTTAACAATTTTAGTTGTAATTAATAAAAAAATTAATTTTATTTTAACGAGAGTATCACTTGTCAAATTTTAGTTGGATCTCATTTTTACAACTTTAAGTTTGATCTTATTTGATCTAGATTATATATATATATATATATATATATATATATATATATATATATATATATATATATATATATATATATATATATATATATATATATATATATATATATATATATATATATATATATAATATATATGTTTGATTAAATATTTCTTTTCATAGTTAACTTCACATAATTTTTATAACATTCAAGTGTTATTTGCATTTATAAGCACACTTTTACTTACATCACACACCTATGTGATACAAATATAATAAACCGGATTTTAACAATGCCAATAATTTCAACATAAAACACGCTTTAAAACGTGTATATTTGTAAAACTAATATTTCTTAACATGATGCAATTATACTTTTTAAAATGTTATGGTGCAAAAAGATATAAAATAACATATCATATTTACTGATTAGACTTTATAAATGTAACGAATTAACATTTTCTCTAACTTAGGGGACTAGGAGTCATGACTCCAAGTATTTCATACCTCCCAAATTCAACCAATAAGATTTAGCCAACTCATACCCATAAATTCTCATACCTCCCAACTTAATTCACTGGCGGCGCATAAATTCTCATACCTCCCAATTTTTTTTTTTCCTTTTTTCTTTTTAATATTTAAACTAAACAATTTTTAATAACAACATACCATTTCATTAATAAAAAAAACCCTAACCTCAAAAATAATCCAAGAGTTTAAACCAAAATTTAGCTATAATACTAATTTTAGTTTTTACAAACAAGACATGATCACATAGTTAGTCAATATTTCTATCATTTGAGATAACCCTAATCCATCACACACATAAACCATCAGCCCCCATCTCTACTCTTTAACACTTCGCAGTCAACACACACGATCACAACCCCATCTCATCTCATCAACGTCTACTTTTTTTTTGAATTTACTTCCTTCCCAACGTTCCAATTTTGTTGTCAAAATGAATTTATGGCATGCGGTTTTACAAGCCGCTGATGACAAATTTTTTCCAGAAATTTCGAACCGGCAGCGGTGTTACCGCCGGTTTCGACTATACCGATGCCCCAAACCGCTGTGACTCCGGGTACCCTTAATGCTATAAGCAACTGTTAATCAATTTAACCTCGTACCTTTATAATATTACCAGCTGGCGTGTAAGAAAGAAACACGCCTAGAAGAAGTAAAATCAAACTAGCTAATGTTCAATTATTTTTACAAAGGCATCAAACGAGAGTGGCACAAATTTTGAATAGACAAATAACGACTATGCCTAAGTGTCTAATTTGTGCTCCTTAAAGTATGACTCGCGAACAGATTGTACGTTGTAACATAACATGTATAATTGAACTTAAGAAAACTATGTGAGTACGATAGATTAAGTTAAATGTGATGTTTACCGGTACCTTAGAAAAGTGCAGTAATTGATAGAAACCAGGTAAGAGTTCTTCAAAAATCTAGGAACTCATTTTGAACGACGCAAGTAAGAGTGAAATTACAACATTGCCGAAAATACTAGTCGATGTGTGCTTGCTAAGTGTTACATATACCAGCTGGACCAATGAGACTCCAACAACTGGACATCGAGGTATCGAAATACATGCAACAAGTGTATCCATATCTCAATTCGGTCACATTTTCTTTAGACACGTGGTTTGCCTATGAAAACAACACGTGTATTTTAATTTTATATTCTTTAACTGCATGCATGGTTACGTGCTATATATAGATTTGGTTGAGATGATCTAAACTTCATTTAATTAACATGATTATATACGAATACTCGCGCAAAACGATGGTTTATAGCGGGAAATCATTATATTTGTGAATTTGTGTTTGGGGTTTTTTTCGGTTTTGGATTTTCTTGGTTATCGTTTTATGCGATTTCGAATTGAACGGGTCGGCTCGGTTTGGCGATTTCACATATTTTTTGAACACACCTATTCATAAAGCTTAACTTTATATAAATCAAATATTCATACTGAAAAACGAAAAAACATTGTTCACTAAAATATTTATTATCACAATTGTCTAATGAAAAACATTGTTATTGATTGAAAAGTTGTAATATGTGAAATGTCATAAATCGTCCCTGTGGTTTATCGGATATAACGAAAATGGTCCTTAAACATTTTTTTTCTCGGATCCAGTCCTTGTGGTTTTGACCCGTAACGGGTTTGGTCCCTTGACCAAGATTTCCGTCAGTTGACCGTTTTATATTGCAGAAATGACATAAATACCCTTAAGCGTGTGGTCCATGTGGTTTGTCTCGTATAACAGATTTAGTCCCTACGGTTTTTTTTTTTTTTTTTTTTTTTTTTTTTTTTTTTAATTTTTTTGTCCGAATTTTTAAAATTTTTTTTGACAAAAGCTTTTTTAAAACTTTTTTGTCTCAAATTATATTTTTTTCTTTATCCTACGAATAATATTCAAAAAATTTCAAAATTTTTTATATAAATGTCAACTTTTTTTGTCAAAAAAATTTAAAAAAATATATGTCAAAAAATATATATACATATATATTCTGCGAAAAATATTAAAAAAAGTTTAAAAATTATGTCAAAGCTTTTTTTGTCACAAAAAAATAAAAATAAAATAAAAAGTCCATTTAAAAGTTTTCAAAAAAATAAAAAAATAAATAAAAATAAAAATTTTCAAAAAAAATTTGAAAATATTAATAAAATTGATCAATTGAAAACAAGAATACGACTTGTAACTTATATACCAAAAACCGAACCATAGTATTTTGAGTTAACTCAAAATACTATGGTTCGGTTTTTGGTATATAAGTTACAATTCGTATTCTTGTTTTCAATTCATCAATTTTTTTATTTTTTATTTTATTTTTTTGAACTTTTTTGAATACTTTTCAATGGACTTTTTTTATTTTTTTTTATATTTTTTTTTGTGACAAAAAAAGCTTTGACATAATTTTTAAACTTTTTCTAATATTTTTCGCAGATTATATATGTATATATATTTTTTGACATTTTTTTTAAAAAATTTTTATGACAAAAAAAGTTGGCATTTATATAAAAAATTTTGAATTTTTTTGAATATTATTAAAAGGATAAAAAAGAATTCTGTCAAAATTTTATTTGAAATTAAAATAAAAAAAAAAAAAAAAAAAATCTTGTAAAAAAATCATGCTAAGAAATCTAACAAAAATCTAGTGAAAAATTTTTTTTGAAAAAATTTTATAAAAAAAATCTGAGCCAAAAAAAGTTTAAAAAAAATTCGGACAAAAAAATTAAAAAAAAAAAAGAGAAAAAAGAAAAACGTAGGGACTAAATCTGTTATACGAGACAAACCACAGGGACCACCCGCTTAAGGGTATTTATGTCATTTCTGCAATATAAAACGGTCAACTGACAGAAATCTTGGTCAAGGGACCAAACCCGTTACGAGTCAAAACCACAGGGACTGGATCCGGGAAAAAAAAGTTTAGGGACCATTTTTGTTATACCCGGTAAACCATAGGGACGATTTATGATATTTACTCTAAACATTTTAAAAAACATAGTTCACCTGAAATTTTAACTTTTCCGGATAATATTTTAAGATACATGCCGTCGCAATGCGCAGGTACCCTGCTAGTAAATTATTACGCACTTTGCTCCACTATAGGGAAGAACAACAATACAACATTATTTGAGGGAATTAAAATTGTGAAATTTGGTTTTCAAGTGTCGTGCCTTGGGCACTTTATAAAATTTTAGTTTTATAAACCATTAACACAATACTCTAGTATGGAAATCATTATTTCTTCGTCAAAAATGAAACATTCTTTAACTAACAATGTTTTGACGAATGACATAGTAAATTGGGTAAACAATATTCAACGTTATCCGTTGTGATGAGCCCCTTTCGTGCAATAAGTCTTACGAAACCAACAATAATACAAAATTTTAAAACTCTCATCGCCTCGTCTAAATGTGCGTGTCCACGACATTTTCTTCAACAACATACCTAGACGCTCAGTGTTCGATATTTCCTTCTTCAGCACAAATTTCATCTTTTTGACTTATTTACACACATAAACATTGAATTATTGAATGTGTTGCCTATATCAAATGTATTGCGAATATTAGTTAATAAGTTTTCAATTCTTTTGTCAAACTTGCCTATATTAGTTTATCAATCTATGATAACCTTATTTCCAAAATGTGTCTCATTAATGATTTGTGATTGAATAGAAGTCCGTGATAATCGTAAAACTTGAAGTTGTGTCCCGTTACACAATCCATTAGATTGAACAATATTCCTCAGCAACATCATCGGGACACCAATTTTTAACACCAGCCTATGGTTTGGAACACCTGAGAACTTTAGTTTATTGATAAAATCTGGTGTGAAAACAGATTCATCGATTGATGCCCCACGATCAGTTTTATCAATACTATCACAACTAAGGTAAACCATTTCCTCAGTCGGAATGTCTTAAGCAAATGATCATTTATACTGTCGACCACTTCATTGGTCAGAGCAAGAATAGCCTTTTCTAACCCTTTTAGACTCACAGTTGAATCGGTTTGATATGTAGCTGCCCTTGCTAACCCTTTTCTTTCATCTATATAAAATGAACTATTCACGATTGAGATGGCAGTGAGCCTGATCGTGTTGGTGCAGAAGGTATATGTGTCGGTTTTCTGCTGTAGTGTGACAATAGTTTGTCCATTTTCATTTCCTCTTCATCAACTCCACAATCAAGATTTTCACCATGTAAACTCTATAAATCAAATTTATTTTAAAATTAGTATTAGCAACTGCACAATATAATTTATAAACCTATGCATACACAGGTCTTTTGCATTAAAATTAGTTGATTGAGTAGCCATTTATTAAGAATAAAAACCAATCTTTTAGTGTAGTATCCTAAATCCGTAATAGACATGAATAATACTAAGATTCGGCAATCCGAAATAGACCAGTTATAAGGAAAAGTAAATGAAACAAAGTTGATGAAATGAAGTTTGTAAACCACTTCTTCGAATAGTTAGTAAACCCGCTAATGATGCAAAGGAACCATAAAAATGAGATAATTTTAGTCAAACACGTTTGATAGATAATACATGAGGTGACTACCATAAAAGAATAGAAAAACAATTAATAATTGCGACATTCGACTTTAGCTTATATTGATCACTATTACTGTTTTTGACTTTAGCATGAGCCTTCCTAAGTGTGGGGCTAACACCCGATATTTTAAACATTGACGCTTCTAAGTGTGGGGTGGATTTCTATCGAAATGATCATACCTATGCTCGTCTGTTTTATTTTTTTTTTAAATGTTGTTTGCGGCATAATACTTTTATTTACTTCGACCACATGCAAATTGAGAATGTTGAAACATAGTTTAGTCCATTCTTCCATTACATAACACATTATCTAACTACTAAAAGTAGATGAGCTTCCATTTACCGTGTGAACATGTAAAAAAATACGATAGACGCGTAAATGTTTGTGAATACAGAATATATTTAATCGAGGTGTATAATAGTGCAAGAATAACAAAGATATTTTTCATTAAACAACGACGTACCTTTGAACTTTTCCACACACTACAACAAACTTGGTCTATGAGGACACCTAAAAAGGTCCTAATACAACATTTAATGGGACCTTTGATTTTATTGGACAATATAAATGTGTCCTATAAAAAGGGATTGTAATAGATGTCCTAAGACTTTTTTGGGTGTCCTAATGTAATAAATTAAATTAGTTTGTATCTTTTAATTTAAGTCTTTGATTATACATTGATCAATCAAGTTATATACTGCTTGAGAGAATCCTCACTCTTATAAAGACCAATTTTATGGTCCTAGTACAAAGTGTGTCCTTATAAAGTACAATATACGACTCTTTATGGTGTCACAAAATCCATGTACCTAACTCTTAGATTTAGAAACATAAATAGGTGTCCCAAGAAACTATGATACAGGACACTTTATGGAGTTACAAAATCTATGTAGCGTCTTTAAGAGGCTACAATATGCAACATTGTGTCGCATTTATCTGATGATCAATGGTATTTTGCTCACAAATATTAAACTATAATAAGTAAAAACGAGTTGGTAAACCCGTGCCTTGCGGCGGAGTTTCTGACTTTATTTTTTTTAGTCCATAATTTTTTTCCGCATTAAAATTATGTTTTGAAGAATGCATACCACCATTTTCTTTACATAACATGTTTCACAGGCAAACCATAAATCCAAACAAATGATGAAAATGTGATAACATATAACTGGTTTCATCACCTCCAGTAATAAACTAATCAAAAACTATGCCAAAATATTCATTCCAAAGTATTCATTCCAAAGTGACAAAGAATAGAAATGTAGAAAAATAAATGGTGCACGAATACGTTCCAGTTGTTTTGGATGGTTTGTATTTGGTGTAGATTTCAAATTCACATCAACCATGTCTTCCTGTTTTGTAGAGGAAAGTTGTCCCATTCCTTGCAAGGCAGCAGCAATCTTTGAGAATAGTGGTGATGAGGCGAAAAGTGTACCGCTTTTCGGGGGTCATTTAAGCCCTAAATCGTATTTATTTGATCAAATATTGCCCTAAATCGTTCCTTTTGTCATTTTAGGTACTTTGGAGATGAAATTTGGAAAAGGAAGCATTTTGGACGTTTTTTGAGCATAAAAGTGAAGAAAACGACAAAGTCTCTAAATCTGCTGGAATAGTACCTGTGACGGCGTCAAGCCCCAGTGTGACGCCGTCAATCCTTGATAAGCCAGAGAGGATTTTGGAAGATTAAAGGGGGACAGCGTCAAGAAGGCCATCAAGAAACCCTAACCGTGGCGAAGTGACGGCGTCAGGACTCAACCTAACGACGTCAGAAGCCATTGAGTGACGACGTCAGAATGACAACTTGCACAAGAAGAAACCCTAGTAAAACCGTCACATGCTGATCAAGACAATCACAACTTACGCGCGGAGTAGCTGTCACTGTTTTGGCCATAAAATCTTCATACGAACTCGGATTTGGGTGATTCAAAAGGCCACGCGAAGAGGACGAAAAGATCTACAATTTGGTGAAAATGAGAAGTTGATGCCATCACTTGTACGAGCTGACGCCGTCAAGCCTTGCCGACAGAAATATTGCCTATAAATACAACATCATAACTTCACTTTTTGTAAGCCCCAAACCCTAAGTCCGATTCTAGGGTTAGGGTAGGTGTTTTTCCAGCAACTTAGAGGGTCCTAATCATGCCATAAACAGCTTGTAATGGTTTGTTTATCGATTCAATCTTATGTTATGTCTTCAATTATGATTATTGTTGATTGCTCTTCATTAATTATGCTTGGCTAAATCACCTTGTGTCTACTTATGATTGTATGAAACTTGTATATAATCAATTAGATCTTATTGTGTTCTTGTTGATGCTTGTGTCTATCATCATCAATTAAGGTATGACAAATACAATAGATCTAATTGGTTTAGCTTATAATTCTTGTTTCCTATTGTCTCTTGTTTGATTGGGTGATATCGATGTTAGGCTTAAGAAAACTAGCTAACCTCCTATACGGTAACTTGTTTGAACGTCTTAAGAAACATGAACCAAGGTGTACTAAGGTTATATGGTTGTATTTAATGCATGAGCGAATTCTAGTGATCCCATGTTAGGAGCTTCTTAGCCGGCTCGACATAGGTGTGAAGTAGGAGCTTATAGAGTTGGGGAAGTTCGTACACACCCCCACGAATGGTATTAAGGAATACAACCCGTCAATTAAAACAAGGTGTGACAATTCAATAGGTAGAATTGGATAGCTAGCAAGGAGTAATATATCATAGGTAGACATGCTTCACTTCCCTTGTAGAACCCTAGTTTACTTTCCTTCACATTAGTTTAAGTAGTAGTTTTTGGGTTAGTTGATTAGCAACTAATTCCGCCTCTCCTTCCAAAACCCGAGATTTTTACTTGCTTTCCATAAAATATAAAAATACAAAAAGAATCATCCCTCACCTCTAGACCTAGTAGATAAATTTCAATCCTAACGAACACTATTCTTTGAGTTGAACGATCAATCCCCCGGTACTTGCCACTTCACTATACTACATCGGTCAGGTACACTGCCTGGTGGGGATTGCAAGCTTCTCGAGATCCCTCGAGAGGTAAAACCTGTTGTAAGGTCGCAAAACCACGCATCAAGTTTTTGGCGCCGCTGCCGGGGAGTAGTTATTGCTTAGGTTGAAATTTTATTTTTATTAGGTCTACTCACAAGATTCCTATCAAGTGATATTTTTTCTTTTTATTTTGTAGCTTCCTCGTAGTCTATCTTTTCTTTGTGATTTTGTTTGTAATTTGCTTCAAATGGACTTTTCACTTAGACTTCTAAGATTGCAAGATATGGTTGAATGGCTAGAACACCAAGGAGTTCAAAATACCTCATTTAGAGACACCTATGAATCATATGAGCCTTCACCTAGGATAGATTCTTATGAACAACCTCCATGTTTAGGATCTCATCTTAGTGAGGCCAATAGGAAAAGCGACCTAGTTTGCCAAGGAATTGTGGATAGAGCCGAAGCAATAAACCATAAGTTGGATGAAGCGCTAGGTTTGTTATCATCACTACCTAAGAAAACAATTGATGAGGATATAGGTGATCTTGACACGTGAAATGATGAGGTAAACACCATAAGCCCACAAAATACTCAACCATCATTTGAGGCACCCACACTGCCCGTGATTTACCCGGAAGAAGTAGAAGAGACTTTAGGAATCCCGATGGAGGTAGAACCCTTGGACCAAGCACAACTAGAGGATATAGGTTTTGAACACTTTTAGTGATGACCTTACTCTTAGTTCTAGGGAATTTCCTAGTGTTGATGAGCCGGAACCTCAACCTTTACACAACTTTTCATCCTTAGATTTACATTTAGGAGACAAAAGAGGAACCGACCCACCCATAAACCAATATTATCCGGGTAGTTTTAGGATGAAGGAAGCCATTCACTCACCCCCTTCACCTCACGTGGCATATTTCCACCCTAAGGGTGTGTATCACTACTTCCACCCGCACTTAATCCTAAGTGTAGGGAAAACCTCCCCTATTTCCGTTAAATAAGGGTAGAGTCAGGCTCGTGACTCGAACAAAAACAAGCGCTTCTTGGGAGGCAACCCAAGCTTTATTTGTTTGTTTGTTTGTTTGTTTGTTTGTTTGATTTTATTTGTTTCCGTATGCAAGTTTAATTGTTATTGTTTGTGCTCATGTTTCAAAGTAAATTGTGAAAATGCTTTATTTTGTTTTTAACATCGTCTTAACTACATATAAAGGTATTTTGCAAAAGATAAGTGTAAGGGAATCCAAATTTGTTTACAAGAACAAGATTGAACATGAATCACAACAATATTAAATGAGCATGCATACTAGTAATTGTTAGAGTCAAATGCTTGTATCGAGTCATAATGAATATTTTGCAGGATTTCCAGGAAGTGAGGCATAAGTTTTTCCAGAAATTTTCCGGAAACTAACCATAAAATTTCTGCAGGTCACTTCTGACGGCGTCAAGGTTAACACCTGACAGCGTCAAGTGTAAAATTCTGGAAATTTTGCAAGTTTTGTTTTTCTACCGGAGTCATAAAGTTTTTGTTAAATCTTTAGTTTTATAAACTCCAGGAAATCTGCAAATATTCATTCTACAAGCATTATATATTTAATCGTTTTGTTTTTATTTCTAAGTCTGGAATTACATCTAGTTGTGAGTTTTCTTTGTTCAGGTTGATGCTTTGGGTTTTTTGTGTTTGTTTTCTCAGGTTTAACAGGTTATATTGGACAAGAAGATGATTTATATTTCGGAAGGGAAGCTTTCAACGTTCATTTTCTTGGAGGAGGATTTAACCATGTTACCGGATTATCCACATCGAACGAATCAGGGGAGTATTTGTTTTCATTCTTTTACCTTATTTACTTTTACATCCTTTGAATGAACATTGGGGACAATGTTCAGCTTAAGTGTAAGGGGAGGGTAAATGATGATACCTTAGATAATACAATTGCACTTGATTTTTGTTTGTTTGATGGTAGATGTGTAATAAAACTGAGATAAATACTTGTTAAGGCAATTTTAGTGCCAAATTTAAAATTTTTTACAACATTTAGGAGTGAAACTTTGGTCTTAATGAGCGTCTCATGGATAGGAAGTTATATGACTAGCACAAAACCGTACCACTAAAAAATTTTCCACCCCCAAATATGTGAGGTTCGCCCCTAGAATTGGTAGGAAAAGCATTTATGCTATGATGTGTGTACCGGTAGCACTTAGATTCTAGAACTTGCGTTAGGACCATTCCGAGGCCACAAGTGAGACTACATTCGTGTAGTTAGATTTACTACATGATAAGAGGCATTAGGATTAACCCATTGTTTTACACCTGTGTTTTTGTTATAATTACGTTGGCTACATTGGTCAAGTAATTCTCCCACACCCTTTGCGTTGTACTCATTTTTAGTACACGATACCCCTAGTACACCCCTCAGAGCCTATCTTTTCGTTTCTAACTTTAAGCATTTTATTTAAAGGAAGAATTTGTTTACACCCCACTTAAATGTACACCCAAATCGCCTTAGCCTACCTTGTATGCACTCATCTTTAGTGCATTAATGTGACAACATTTGTTTAAACCCCAAGTTAATTATCTAATTGATTACATGGTTGCTAAGTCGAGTCATATCCTTGTACATATTGTTTTGGGACGATTGGGACTCATGGGTAAAGTACTAGTGTAATGGAGTAATGGGGAAGAACAACATTATTACCCCCATATGTGCTAAATATTTTAAAAATACTCCAAGTGTTTCGATTATCTTAATTCGAGTCATTAGAATAGTAATTGTAAAGTTATGTAAAAGTTCAAGTGTAAGGGGAGAACCGAGGCCCCTATGATGTATTATTTTGGATGGTAAGGCAAGAGTGTATAAAAGGAAAAAAAAAAAAAAAAAAAAAAAAACATACGGACTACCATCCCGTTTCATTTTATGTTTATTTTATCTTTTTGTTATTTTTTTTTTCATTAGCTTAAGTCGAGTCTAGTCTTGGCTTAGCAACGCCATATTGTACATGTAATTAATCAAGATCTTTAACTCGCCACCAGTAAAATATCCTTTATCCAACAAAACCGTGTTTATCATATCCCTACACCTCACGTTATAACCCATGTAAAAGCCCTCTTTGATAGTTTATCTTAGGTGCTTACGCCTAGTGGATAAGGTTTTCGATCCTTTCCCAAGCCTATGGTAATCTATTTGCTATGACAGGTAGTGAGAGATATTATTCATTTTCATTTGTGAGATATACTTTTATGACACCTGAGAGATGTGAGTATCTAAACACTACTTGTGAGGTGCTAGTGTGTAATCTCCGTGCTTATTATGATTAAAGGGGAACGACTATTTGTTGTAATTACTTTTATATTAGCGTTAAATGACCCCTAACTTGTATTTTGATTAGAATAAAAGCACATTTGCTTGAGGACAAGCAAATCTCAAGTGTAAGGGTATTTGATGAGGCGAAAAGTGTACCGCTTTTCGGGGGTCATTTAAGCCCTAAATCGTATTTATTTGATCAAATATTGCCCTAAATCGTTCCTTTTGTCATTTTAGGTACTTTGGAGATGAAATTTGGAAAAAAGAAGCATTTTGGACGTTTTTGGAGCATAAAAGTGAAGAAAACGACAAAGTCTCTAAATCTGCTGGAATAGTACCTGTGACGGCGTCAAGCCCCAGTGTGACGCCGTCAATCCTTGATAAGCCAGAGAGGATTTTGGAAGATTAAAGGGGGACGGCGTCAAGAAGGCCATCAAGAAACCCTAACCGCGGCGAAGTGACGGCGTCAGGACTCAACCTGACGACGTCAGAAGCCATTGAGTGACAACGTCAGAATGACAACTTGCACAAGAAGAAACCCTAGTAAAACCGTCACATGCTGATCAAGACAATCACAACTTACGCGCGGAGTAGCTGTCACTGTTTTGGCCATAAAATCTTCATACGAACTCGGATTTGGGTGATTCAAAAGGCCACGCGAAGAGGACGAAAAGATCTACAATTTGGTGAAAATGAGAAGTTGACGCCGTCACTTGTACGAGCTGACGCCGTCAAGCCTTGCCGACAGAAATATTGCCTATAAATACAACATCATAACTTCACTTTTTGTAAGCCCCAAACCCTAAGTCCGATTCTAGGGTTAGGGTAGGTGTTTTTCCAGCAACTTAGAGGGTCCTAATCATGTCATAAACAGCTTGTAATGGTTTTTTTTATCGATTCAATCTTATGTTATGTCTTCAATTATGATTATTGTTGATTGCTCTTCATTAATTATGCTTGGCTAAATCACCTTGTGTCTACTTATGATTGTATGAAACTTGTATATAATCAATTAGATCTTATTGTGTTCTTGTTGATGCTTGTGTCTATCATCATCAATTAAGGTATGACAAATACAATAGATCTAATTGGTTTAGCTTATAATTCTTGTTTCCTATTGTCTCTTGTTTGATTGGGTGATATCGATGTTAGGCTTAAGAAAACTGGCTAACCTCCTATACGGTAACTTGCTTGAACGTCTTATGAAACATGAACCAAGGTGTACTAAGGTTATATGGTTGTATTTAATGCATGAGCGAATTCTAGTGATCCCATGTTAGGAGCTTCTTAGCCGGCTCGACATAGGTGTGAAGTAGGAGCTTATAGAGTTGGGGAAGTTCGTACACACCCCCACGAATGGTATTAAGGAATACAACCCGTCAATTAAAACAAGGTGTGACAATTCAATAGGTAGAATTGGATAGCTAGCAAGGAGTAATATATCATAGGTAGACATGCTTCACTTACCTTGTAGAACCCTAGTTTACTTTCCTTCACATTAGTTTAAGTAGTAGTTTTTGGGTTAGTTGATTAGCAACTAATTCCGCCTCTCCTTCCAAAACCCGAGATTTTTACTTGCTTTCCATAAAATATAAAAATACAAAAAGAATCATCCCTCACCTCTAGACCTAGTAGATAAATTTCAATCCTAACGAACACTATTCTTTGAGTTGAACGATCAATCCCCCGATACTTGCCACTTCACTATACTACATCGGTCAGGTACACTACCTGGTGGGGATTGCAAGCTTCTCGAGATCCCTCGAGAGGTAAAACCTGTTGTAAGGTCGCAAAACCACGCATCAAGTGGCTGCAATAAAATGATAAATCTCTTTTAGACAAAAGTGGTTGGATATTTCATCTCAAATGCATCTAATTCCGTACCTGGATTTGGATTCGTTGTTGCTGCAGGTGTGTGAGTCCTTTTTTCAGAAATAGCCATCTTGTTATGTTTAGTCTTTATATTAGCATTATTGTTAAGTCTAGGGGTCATAGTGTTTATTCTAATAAGTATTAGCCGAATACAACTAGTTTCCTTATTTTGGTCTTGTTTTACAGCCGACATACAAGGCGGTTTGTTTTAGGATTCCCTCTCATTCTCTATAAATAGAGATGAGAGGGGGAAGGGTCTTGTACATCATTCTTTCAATACTAATCAAAGTCGATTAGGGTACTTACTTGTGCAAAGCTTCTCTTCTTCTTCTTCTGTCAATATTGCTGTGTGTCATCTTCATGATCGGGATTATTCCGTTCTAGTTCTTGGGTTGTTGGTTGTGACTAAAAACCGACAAGTGGTATCAGAGCTCGGTTGGAGACTGAACAAGAGCTAGGTTCGATCATCTTGAAGGTTCTTGAGTTCGGTTCAGAATTACAAGAAGGAACAGCAGGTTGGCGTCGATAGTTAGGGTTCTTGAAGCTCGGTTTTTCTTGTCGAGGTGTTACGACAAAAGGAGGTTCAAGGGTTTTGTTGGTTTTCCGGTTTATCGAAGATCGACAGGTTATTGTCTGTCCATTTTTTTATTTTATTTTTTTTTGTGTGGTCGACGATATAAACCAGGAAGGAGAGAAGATAAGGTTGTCTGTACTTCAAATAGTTCAATTGTTATTGAAGATAAGGCAAGTGGGGCTGGTATAATATTATTATACGAAGTATATTATACTAGTTAGTATTATTATTATTCAAACACAGACTTTAATAATTTTTGCACAAGGGACTTTGTTAGTTTGTGATTGTGCGGGTTTTTCACAAGGTTTAACAAATTAATAAAGGGATTAAAGAATGACGGGAGCCAAGTTTGAGATCGAGAAATTCGATGGAACTGGTGATTTCGGGTTATGGAGAGTCAAGATGCGTGCTTTATTAATCCAACATGGATGTGAAGCAGCTCTGGAGGTTTTACCCGCAAATATGGATGCTACAGCGAAAGCTGAGCTAAACAAGAAAGCTCACAGTGCCATGATTTTGTGTTTAGGTAACAAGGTACTGAGAGAGGTTACCGGGGAGAAGACTGCAGCGGGGGTTTGGTCCAAGCTTGAGACTTTGTACATGACAAAGTCCTTGGCCAACAAGTTGTTCCTGAAGAAGAAGTTGTATACATTCTACATGCCGGCTGGACGTACGATTTCCGAGCATATAGATGAGTTCAACAAAATCGTTCTTGATTTAGCAAATATTGAGGTAAAATTCGAGGATGAAGATCTTGCTTTATTATTACTCACTTCTTTACCAGCATCATACGAACACTTTGTGGATACCTTGCTTTATGGACGGGAAGCTTTGACTTTGGAGGATGTGATGGCCACACTGAATTCAAAGGAAATCAAAGAAAGGTCTAAGGCGAAGGGGGATGATGGTGAAGGGTTATATGTGAGGGGAAGAACTGATCGCAGGAATTCGCATCAGTCTAGGGGAAAGTCAAGATCAAAGTCTCGAGGTGGAAGATTCAAGTGCTATATTTGCCAGTCTGAGGAGCACTTGAAGAGAAACTGTCCAAAGAATAATCGCAAGAAGTCAAATGGTTTCGTCAAGAAAGATGATCAGCCAAGCTCCAGTGGTTCGATTTATGACGGTTCTGAGGTGATGATGGTTATGAGTGCAGAGGCTCTGCTAGATTGGATCATGGATTCAGGAGGTTCATACCACATGACACCCAGGTTAGATTTATTTTTTGATTTTCTGGAATGCGATGGGGGCAGGGTACTGTTGGGTGACAACAGGGAGTGCAAGATCAGAGGTATTGGCAAGGTAAGGGTACAACTGAAAGATGGGTCAAGTTTTGTGTTACACAATGTCAGGTATATTCCTGAATTGAAAAGAAACTTGATATCGCTGAGAACTCTTGAAAAAGAGGGATATACCGTAAAAATGCAGTCGGGCAAAATCAAGGTGATTAATGGTTCCAGGGTTATTTTATCTGGAACCCGAAGGGATAATTGCGTATACTCTTTGGATGGCCATGCAGTGGCGGGTGAGCTTAATGCTAGTGTTGAAGAAAAAGACAGTCTTGCGCAGGTTTGGCACAAAAGACTGGGACATATCAGTGAGGCGGGACTTCAGGTGCTAGAAAAGCAGGAGCTGTTTGGAAAGAAGAGTCTAGGTAAGCTTGATTTTTGTGAGAATTATGTTCTGGGAAAGTCACATCGAGTCAGTTTCGGTGTAGGAAGGCACAATACTCAGGGAGTGATAGACTATGTTCATTCAGACTTATGGGGTCCGTCTCAGGTGGAATCATTGGGAGGTAAGAGGTATTTCTTATCTATTGTTGATGATTATTCCAGGAGGGTATGGGTTTATATTCTCAGGTTCAAACACGAAGCATTTGGAAAGTTCAAAGAGTGGAAGCAGTTAGTAGAAAATCAGACTGGAAGGACGGT
This sequence comes from Artemisia tridentata subsp. tridentata, assembly GCA_021014915.2. Classification (NCBI taxonomy): domain Eukaryota; kingdom Viridiplantae; phylum Streptophyta; class Magnoliopsida; order Asterales; family Asteraceae; genus Artemisia; species Artemisia tridentata. The sequence continues at coordinate 289,869,479 of CP139501.1, forward strand.
TAAGAAGCTTAGGACAGATAATGGTCTTGAGTTCTGTAACCGGGAGTTTGAACAGTTGTGCACAGAGAGTGGGATTGCTAGACATTTGACAGTTGCCGGGACGCCGCAGCAGAATGGATTAGCAGAACGGATGAATAGAACTCTCATGGATAAGGTACGCTGTTTATTAATTCAGTCTGGATTGCCCAAGACCTTCTGGGCGGAAGCGACATGTACGGCCGCATATCTTATCAATAGGTCACCATCGACAGCGATTGAGAAAAAGACACCTATGGAGATATGGTCGGGACATCCAAGTGATTATGGGATGTTGAGGATTTTCGGCTGTGTCGCATATTCACACGTTAAACAAGGTAAGCTCGAGCCGAGAGCGGTAAAATGCGTTCTTTTGGGGTATCCTGAAGGTGTGAAGGGGTACAGGCTATATAGGCTTGATAATGAATCACCTAAAATAGTCACTAGCAGGAACGTGGTCTTCAATGAAAGTGTCATGTACAAAGACACATTGAAGGATTCTGGTGCAGGTACTGATAAGTCTGTTGAGGAATTACAGGTTGAGGTGGAACTGCAAAGGTTAAATAATCATTCGCTTGAGGAAAATCAGACAGATGATCAGGAAGATGGCGATGATGAAGATGCAGGGGATCAGGATCATGATCAAACACCGGATCTCACAGATTATCAGTTGGTTCGGGATAGAGAGCCAAGGACAAGAACGAAACCTTTGAGGTTTCGAGATGAGAGTAATATGGCTGCTTACGCGTTTGCTGCAGCAGAGGAAGAAGATACTCATGAACCATTGACATACCAGGAGGCAGTTGCTTGTGAAGATAGTTCTAAGTGGAAAGCTGCTATGGATGAAGAGATGGATTCTCTGAGGAAGAATAAGACCTATGAGTTAGTAGATCATCCAGCTGGGCAAAAGCTGGTGAGCTGCAAATGGCTGTTCAAGATAAAGGAAGGGATTAAAGGTGTTCAAAAGCCTAGGTACAAGGCAAGGTTGGTGGCTCGTGGATTCACACAGAGGGCAGGTATTGACTATAATGAAGTATTTTCACCGGTAGTTCGACACACATCTATTCGGGTTATACTTGCATTAACTGCGTGTAGAGATTATGAGCTGGAGCAGCTTGATGTAAAGACGGCATTTTTACATGGGAATCTTGAAGAAGTGATCTACATGAGGCAGCCACCGGGATATGAACAAGGTAACAAGGTATGTTTGTTAAAGAAATCCCTTTATGGTTTGAAGCAGTCACCTAGGCAATGGTATAGGAGGTTTGATGAGTACATGCTGAGCAACGAGTTTAAGCGTAGCAGTTACGACAGCTGCGTATATTACAGGAGTTATGCACCAGGTGAGTATATCTATCTACTGTTATATGTAGACGATATGCTGATTGCTTGTAAAAGCAAGGCTGAGATTGGGTCTATCAAGTCTTTGCTTAATAAGGAGTTTGACATGAAAGAACTCGGGGAAGCAAAGAAGATTCTTGGTATGGAGATCATCAGGGATCGGAGTCGCAAGATTCTGAGGGTGTCACAATCCGGGTATGTTTCTAAGATTTTAAATAATTTTAGAATAGACAATGGGAAATCGGTTCAGATGCCATTGGGTGGGCACTTCAAGCTGTCGTTGAAGGATTGTCCGGTTAGGGATTGTGATGTTGAAAGGATGAGTAAGGTGCCGTATTCAAATGCGGTTGGGAGCTTAATGTACTTGATGGTGTGCACGAGGCCAGACATAGCGTATGCAGTAAGTGTTGTTAGCAGATATTTGGCGAATCCAGGTAAAAATCATTGGGAAGCAGTGAAGTGGATTTTGAAATATTTGCGGGGTACTGCAAACGTGGGTTTGGTGTTTGGGACAAATCATGGCAACCATGTGGACGTAACAGGTTTTGTTGATTCAGACTACGCAAAGGATCCGGATAAAGGTAGGTCGATCACAGGTTACGCGTTTTTAGTACAGGGATGTGTTGTAAGCTGGAAGGCAACGCTACAACACGTGGTGGCTCTTTCAACTACAGAGGCGGAGTATATGGCCCTTACGGAGGCTGTGAAGGAAGCTATTTGGCTAAGGGGACTCTTGGAAGAGTTGGGCGTGGAGCTTAACACTGTGGCAGTTAATTGTGATAATCAAGGCGCGATTCACTTATCGCGGAATCATGTTTTTCATGAAAGGACTAAGCACATCAATGTGCGTTATCACTTTATCAGAGAGGTCTTGGAAGCAAAGACGGTTGAAGTTCTGAAAGTGGGTACTGAACACAATGCTGCGGATGCCTTGACGAAGGTGGTACCTGGACACAAGTTTCAACACTGCTTGGAGTTGCTGAGCGTTGGTATAGGCTCATATAAAGCCTAAGGTGGAAATTGTTATGTTTAGTCTTTATATTAGCATTATTGTTAAGTCTAGGGGTCATAGTGTTTATTCTAATAAGTATTAGCCGAATACAACTAGTTTCCTTATTTTGGTCTTGTTTTACAGCCGACATACAAGGCGGTTTGTTTTAGGATTCCCTCTCATTCTCTATAAATAGAGATGAGAGGAGGAAGGGTCTTGTACATCATTCTTTCAATACTAATCAAAGTCGATTAGGGTACTTACTTGTGCAAAGCTTCTCTTCTTCTTCTGTCAATATTGCTGTGTGTCATCTTCATGATCGGGATTATTCCGTTCTAGTTCTTGGGTTGTTGGTTGTGACTGAAAACCGACACATCTCAACACACAACTTTTCCGGTTTCCGAGCTATAGCGAGTCAACTGTTTTCCAATGCTTGAAGATGCTCGTACTCTGCATGCCTCTTCTCATGTTCAACAGTATCCCTGAAGCAGTAAAATTTAATGTTATTGCAATACCAAGTGTTAGGATAACTTGCAATAGCAGGTATTGTAAACGGGTCAACAAATCAGTAACTACGGATTAAATAAACATACTCATCCTCAGTTAGATACTGTACCCTAACCCTTCTTTGAATAGCGGCCGGTCAACATAAATAATAGGAGAATTACACATGAAACGAATTGCCTTCTTATCAAACATCCGACCTAGAACCGCCTTCTAGTGATCTTGACTAATACAACTAAGTTGGAACGAATCCAGGAGCATAATATCTGCTCTACTACCAAAATTGACGTCCCGCCTTTAAAATTGCTTTTTTTCCATTCGTTAATGTATGTACTTATAAACAAAGAAAGCAATAACTACAAACTCTTGAAACAGAGAGATATACTTTAGCTCTTTGATTAAAACAACCAATTAACTCATGTCTATCTCTTGCAAATGGCTGCTTATTTCAGGACCATGAGACAATCCTCACAATCTTTATTTAGTTAGTTGCATGTGCGAGTTATAGGAAACAAGTCATAAGAGCATTAGCAAACATGGACCCACTTACACCTAATAAGTGCATAGTTAGAGAAGGTAAACAAACAATTAGAAGTCTAAAGCTTTGACAAATTATTTCATGTGTGACAAATAAGAGTCTAGTAATCTAATAATGTGTCGAGAACTCGAGATATGAACGACTACCCGTCCACATCCATAACTAACTCTAGTAGTCTAACACTGTTGCCAGACTATTTTAAGTGTCTAAAACCAACTCTTATGAAACACAAAAATGTGTTACCACCTACCACTGGTTCAGAGTTATATGTTTAAAGACATTCCATCATTAGATTACATCGACTTATTATTTAAATTTTAACTGAACACAAAGAATTTCAAAGTATAGGATATGGGTCAAACAAATAATGGGTTGCCCATAGTTTACTAAAATGCCCATAGTCTACACAAAGATTTTCTTATAACATTAAAACAGAAATATACAAAATAATAATAATAATAATAATAATAATAATAATAATAATAATAATAATAATAATAATAATAATAATAATAAAAAGTATTCGTGGGTCAACCCACTGTTTTTTTTTGGGTAACCATGATTTCCGACCTTTTGACCGACTCATCACGCGTTTTTTAGAATACTTATTTTGACCCATTACCCAACACACCAACATGTACCGAGAGGAAAAAGAAAAACCTTCTGCCTCAAGACATCTTACTTTTCAAGCTCTTTCTTAATCCTTTTCTTATTTGCTTCAAGCTCCTTTGCTATTCTCGCTTCTTCATTCTGTTCGGCACACATAAAATTATGCATAAAACAACAATACCAAATAAAATAAAATAAAAAATTCAAACCTAATAAGAAAACTGGTGCGATCATGATCCAATCTTCCGTTTTCTAACAGAAGCTTCAAGTCCTAGTTCCAAATGATAATTTTATATAGCACATACGCAATGGGAAAGAATTATACAACGTCAATGCAACCTTCACGCCATAGCTGCCTCAAACGGTAAGCCAATTTGGATGTCTTCATATCTGCAATAAACAAATGGGCATTTTAGAAAATAGTTCCAAAAAGACATAACACATTATAATGAGAATAAACTCGTCACCTGAGATAAACATTTGTAGGATAAATTCCAAAATTTATCGTACTGTTAGCAGCAACAATCTTCTTTATTCCCGTCGTAACAAAATAGTTGAATGGTCATATGTTTAACAATTTTACGCAACGTAACATAAACTCTGTGGCATGGGATTAGTTTGAACTGCACACACATTAGATAACAAACATTAATATCAACAACTTCGTGATGTTCCTTTTTCTATCACTTCAAAGAAAAGTAAATGTACCACCAAAAGCATTTTTTTACCTTGTAGTCTCAAATGCTACTTTCACCAACATTTGTTCCAACTGCAACATATTATCCCTTTCTGGAGATGTTGTCTGCTGAGGAGCTGGTGTACAAAATTGAACCAATCAGGGCAAAATCCCATAATAACAATATACTTGAAGCATAGAGAATGTTAACATATTTGGTCATACCTGATCATTGTTGTCATCCATAGGTATTTCCGTTGCATTGTGGCATAACGTCTTAACCTACATCCACATGAAGAAACAAATCCTGCAACCAAAAGTGACCACACATCCATTGTTATGACAGGTGACAGGAAAGCAAGCAATAATACTTAGAATTAACATCCATTGTTATGACAGGTGACAGGAAAGCAAGCAATAATACTTAGAATTAAATTAGAATTCAGATATAATAACTTGTTCAGGTAGCAAAATTAGACCTTGAGAACACTTATCCTGTCTCCAAGAGCAAAGATAGCAGATCAGTTTTTCAAGGGTTCTCTTCCTCTTGAAAAAGGCTTGTACTTCTGGTGTGAACACCGATCAGATCAGTGGGATCTGCTCTATCTAGTTGTATTTTTTCCAACGCTTGAATATAAGCACGTAAATGAGCACTCAGAACCTGCCAATCATAAAACTATCTCTTTCATGCCAAATGAAGCCTTGTAATGACCAGACCGAATACATGATATGGTAACGATACACTATACAAAGGAATTGTACTTATTATACAACTATATAACAGATAATTAGAATTACTTAGATTACTCTACCTTGTTCATTGTATCGATGTATACTGCCCGAACTTCATTATAGACCTCCTTCCCATGCTCCTTGAGGAACGAAATAACATACCTGCATCATCATGTGCATTTTTGATAATATATTAGAATAATTTCTGAAGTTCTAATCAGGTTTCTTCAATGCATAAAGCTTCTGAATCATGAAGTTGGATACCTAAAATATGGAAAGCAATTTAGAAACTAAATAGAAGAAACATATACAGAAACGTCAAGAGATGAATATATGTGAAGAATACAGATGTCAAACGGGTCAAATATATTAAAAAAGAAAAATAGATTATGAAGAAGACGTGTTTTTATTAACAGAGCTTATCAAGAAGCCAATTCTTCTTGTCAACTAATGAGGAAGAAGATCAAAAATAAATTTTAATTGACACCATAGATGTGAAAATGAGAGTTGATATCATCACCCGATGTGAATAAAAGTGAATCCAACCATAGTTATAGAAACAAATAAGAGACTTGCGCTTATATGCATCAACTTGAAGACCAACTCAAAACACATGTACAAATTCAATGTTCTAATATTCTCAAGTGACCCAGCCATAGTTTTCGTGAACTTGTATATAATAAAATGAATCTATTATAAGATTGAGAGGGTTTTTGTATTAACACTAAGCGAGCAATTAAACCTTTTGGATTAGACACATGTATACATCTAATGATACATACCCCTTTTTTAAGAGAAATTCAAGCAAACCAAAATGTAATCATATCAAATAATCAACTACAGTGGATAAATACTTACCAAAAGATAATTGGCAAAGTTACCAACCACACTAACAATCGGATGCGATATTTAGGCTGTAGTTCACCCAGGCAATCAGGTTGAAGTATTACAACATTTCCTTCCAACTGATGTTTGTACCAATTCACCAAAGCCATCCGTAAGGTTGCTTGAATTCTTGTGTTCTGTAAAAATAAATGTATTATTATTAGTTTGTTAATACAATTTGTACAATATACTCTACAAAACAAAACAGATATACTTGCCTGCTCATCCATTAGAATGAGCTCCATATTGTTGATGTGGGGTTTGCCAAAAATAGGCTGCAACCAAGCACGAAGGACTCGGACACATAATTTTATGTTGTCCTTCAATCCAGACAAATCGTTAATGTATCCAGAAACGAATGTACCCATAATATTTTACGATTATAGACAGTTTGTTAAGGGAGAAGGATGTGTACATTTACCTCCTCCACTATATACTACAAAGGTTGCTAAAATTATAAGACCATATATTGGTTGGCATTTATTCCTCTGATTCATTGCTTCATTTCCAAAAATATAATTTGCTTAAAATTATAAGACCATGAAATATGTAAAAGTTGCTATCAGGTTTGTATATGTAGGAGAAGTCGAACACATTTAGGGACTGAATATTAAGGAATAGTGGGAAATTCTAGAAATAGATGATACTTTTGGAAAGAGAGATGCCTGAGAGGAGACAATAAGAAGGGACAACAGCATAATACAGTGTAGCCCAGCAATTTAGAGCCCATAAAAGGTAGCGGCAATAAGAATACAAATGTCGTCCTAGATGGTATTGCAACTGATATACATACAGAGTCTAACCTCATTGATGACCCGCAAAGAATTGTTGTAAACATCGTTTCTTGACTTCTTGTAAGGTTGTCAAATACTCGATTGGTCCATGAAAAAACACATTGCATCTCGTATGGACTCCAAATTGTTTTGAGTAAATGTCACAGTCCATGTTTAGAATAATTTGGCTGTTGCTTATCTGTGATGACACCCTTATCTGTTCATTCATATATTAAAACTGTCAGACTTTATAGCAAAGTAAGTTGCTATATTTTGAATTTTCGCATATATAAACAGTTTGTTAACATTATAGTGATTCAAATTTCATAGTTTCCATAAATTTACCTCAATTATCTTTTTCTCATGGTAAGATCTCCATTCTTCTTTGGTGTATGCAGCGAATAAGGTGCTTTCATCGAAGTCTTCAATCGTGCTCTTCCCCTGCATTGTGCTTTAATGTAAAGGGGTGTTTGGCATTGTTTCTCTGAGCAGTTTACAGAGTATAAGATATGTAATACTCAAAACGGGATAATTAACAAAGTGTTCCAATATGATTCTGATGTCGCGGGCAACCATTTTTTAATGATTTACATGTAAAATGAATTTTGGTATAGCTACTCTTCAACTGATTATTTTAACCCCTAGATCAGTGAATAACAATTAAAAACAAAATTCAGTAATATATATCTATAAAAAAAAGTACCTGTAATATGCATTTCCCAGCTGCTAAATGGATGGTCGTGTTACCCTTGTTGTCGCCGTCATTAAATATCGACAGATGAGTTTCTGATAAATCGTCCGCCACTTTAGTTCTGAATTCTTCCTTGAGCTTCTAACTGCAATAGAGGCCAAGGTCGTCAACTGGAACCTCGTAATTGAAAACTCGACAACATCTTTGTGAACATTTTGTATTGTTGAATCATTTATAGATAGTTAATACTAAGTATGGTTATAGAACTACTTTAATTAAATATGACATTTGGTTTGCATTTTATGTCTGTGTCAAGTGTATCAGATAATTGTTTGGATATAACACACACAGCCTCAGCAGCCCGGCAGACCAAACTATAGGAGAACAAATTTCGAGCCACTTGACCCATTAGCAGCAAACCATAGACAAATATAAACATTTACAAAAGGTCTATTATATAATGTATATACAAACCTTATTGCTACCAATTTCCCAATCTTGGAAGCGGTGGCTAGTTGGTAGCAGCTTATACTCATGACTGATTTTGCATTCAAGATTGCGCTAGCGAATCCCATATAAGTTAACCTGCAAAAGTAAAGTACATGAAGTGCAGCGTATCCATTTGACTCAGGCTCATTTGATGGAACAACTAATGCCTTTATACTATATCAAGTGGCATGCAAATATCAAGTATTGTTTAGTAGGTGATATTTCAGGCAACACGTACCGATGTGTCTTAAGTGCAGCTGCAAATATCAGGTACTCTTAACGTGTCTACTCTGTAATGTTGAGACATTGTATTGTTTAGTACACCCAAAGTTATCATAGATGGCTTTGTGTCACATGTGGGTGGTGTTGTAAACTTAACCAATTTTCATATTCCTAGTATGAAAATGTGAAATTTATAGGAAGTATGAAAATTTGTATGAAAATGATTATGTGTTACACATAATGACTATATAACTTGACAGAACGCCATTATTATGTGATTTGTATGTAAAGTTTAGTTAAGTCTATAATTGTATTCATACCATATATCATCTGGATCTTGGGAGAAGTATTAGCAACCTCTTCGATATTGTTTTGTTCTTGCCCAAGATCCTCTTTGGGACGTTGCCATGATATGTAGTTATGTTTCCAGTTAATGGGAGGACCCGAAAGCACCCAGAAGCCACCAGGTCTAAGAACTCTACAACTTCCATCATGTATTTCCCAGCTACAAACGGAAAAACCAAGAAAGAAAGTCAATTATGCTTTCATCAGCAAATTAATTTCAAAGTATCAATATTAAGAATTCATTCTCATGATCTTTTTGTCACATGAAATTCATCAAGGCTATAAACCATATGTTACTATATTTAAATTTGAATGTATAATGTGGATCCCTATTAATTTTTAGGACATTTGACTTTTGTTGACTTTAAGATTCAAGAGGAAGAGCTTTGGCTTATGTTGGCTTCCTTTTTTAGTCAAAGACACACATAAATAAGGTTAAATTTTACTATTTATTAACAGAGTGATACCCTTCGTGAACCATCTTTGCTTTTCATTTTGAATAGACCATAACAATTTTGCATAGAAAAAACACCCCACTATGAGACAATGAATGAAATAGTAAAGTTTCCTATAACTTTATTGAATGGCGCATTTATTTTTTTGTAGAATTTTCATACAAACTTCAGTCGGTTTGTATGATTAAGAAATTAAGCAAAAGTACTTACATGTTTTATATGTAGTTAAGATAAGATAAGTCATGTTGACTAATCATAAACAAATAAAATAGATAAACGTTTTTCTTTTAAATGAAATCAAAAACTCGCTTATATTTTTTGAGTAAATTGTAGAAATCGTCATTGTGGTTTGCCAAAATTGCGTGTATCGTCCTTGGTCTTCAATAAATGCAGGCGGCCTCCCTGGTCTTCATACTTTTGGTTCGTTTTGGTCCCTGGCACTAACGACCGTTAGTCCATCTCAGTTAGTTGATACATAAATGGTCCCTGTCCCTACGCTAAATTGCGTCCAACGTCCCTATCTTTTTACAAATTTTTTTTTCCAACTTTTTTTTTCGAATTTTTTTTTCCGAATTTTTTTTTCGGAATTATTTTTTTTCTGAAATTAGTTTTTTTAGAAATTTTTTTTTGTGAAATCATTTCTTTTTCTTAAATTTATTTTTTTAGAAAAATTATTTTTATTGGAAATTTTTTTTTCCATTTATTTTTTCTGAAATAATTTTTTAAGAAACTTTTTTCCAAATTTTTTTTTAGAAATTTTGTTTAGAAATTTTTTTCCCGAAAATTTTTTAGAGAAAAATTAATATTTTATTAGAAATTTTTTTTCCATTTATTTTTTCTTAAAAAAGACCATAAAATAACAACCTACTTTCTCCAATTTACCGAGATGAAACACCTACTTTTTTATTAACATTTAAGCCAACGAAACTATCAAGTATTGTTCCGATATCAACAAAAAGTTGTATAAAATAATTAAATAATACTTGAAATGACTATATTACCCTTGTCTTCTTAAACAACTTTTTGTTGATATCGGAACAATACTTGATAGTTTCGTTGGCTTAAATGTTAATAAAAAAGTAGGTGTTTCATCTCGGAACAATACTTGATAGTTGCGTTGGCTTAAATGTTGATAAAAAAGTACGTGTTTCATCTCGGTAAAATGGAGAAAGTAAGTTGTTATTTTATGGTCTTTACCCTAATTTTTTTAGAAACTTTTTTCTTAAAAAAAATTTAAGAAAATTTATTTTTAGGAAAATATTTTTTTTTTTGAAATTAAATTTTTTTCCATTAAATTTTTCTGAAAATTTTTTTTTTAGAAATTCTTTTTGTAAAAAAAATTCTAAAAAAAAAAATTTTTTTTTTAGAAATTCTTTTTGAAAAAAAAATTCTAAAAAAAAAATTTCAAAAAAACATTTCTAAAAAAAATATTTTCGAAAAAAAAAATTAATTTTTCTAAAAAAATAAATTTCGAAAATAAATTTAAGAAAAAGAAATGATTTCACGAAAAAAAAAATTTCTAAAAAAATTAATTTCAGAAAAAAAATTTCGGAAAAAAAAATTTCGAAAAAAAATTTTTTGAAAAAAAATAGGAACGTTTGACGCAATTTAGCGTAGGGACATAGACCATTTATGTATCAACTAACTGAGATGGACTAACGATCGTTAGTGCCAGGGACCAAAACGAACCAAAAGTATGAAGACTATGGAGGCCGCCTGCACTTATTGAAGACCAGGGACGATACATGCAATTTTTGGCAAACCACAAGGACAATTTCTGCAATTTACTCTATTTTTTTTAATTATATTACATACAACATGACCTATCATGTTGATAACAATTTGAAATTATCTTTATCCACATAGAATGTGGAGCACAAGAGTTACTTTTACAATTTAATCACTTTATAAAAGTTTATCTACTTGTATGAAAGAAAATTTATTGGGTAGTAATTATGTAATGATCAGTTTTTTTTTTTTTTTTTTTTTTTTTTTTTTTTTTTTTGAAAAGCAACAAGATATATAATACGCCAAAAAGGGAAAAACAAAAATACAATACAAGTCATTTCTCCTCAATTAAACAAGCTAATTAATAAAGGAATGATCCAAAAGAAACAAAAAATACATAAGTAAACACTCTAAACTCAAAAAACTATGCCATATATAATTGTGTACGCTATTGCTTCACTTTTGATATATGTTTCAAAGCGGCATATAAAAAAGTGGCGAATATGCAGGTAGGATGGATGAATATCGGCCCAATTGTATTGATTCATCCATTTTCTGTTTTTCTTTTTTTGAACACAAGAAGGCCGAAGCTCGCAAATAAAAATTTAAATCATATTACTCCTCGCGACGGAAGTAATTACATCTAGAAAACTAACATTCGAAAGGAAGTTTTCATGAGATTATTTACATTTAACCCATGAGAAAGAAATAGCAAGTTGGGATGCTCATATTCTAATGTCTGCCACAATCGCATATAAAGACCAAGAATGATCACATTCTGAAGAAGCAAGTGAAATAGCTACTTTACAATATCCGACTTAACTGTTGCATTTCGCCAACCATAAGTAAGAGCTAGCCGAAGCACTTCGGATGGCTAAGAGTTCAGCCACATCAGTAGATTAGAGGTAGAAACGATTTCACTAGAGCATAAAATAATAGATCTTGTAGAGTCCCATGCAATGACACCTATTTGTAGGATGCATCACAACAATTGATCGAGCTCCATGCGATTACAGCATATACTCGATTTGTTTGTTTTCACATTTTGAAATTAAGAAGAAAAAAAATCTACTACTATACGTATTAAAAAGGAAATAAGCAAAATGTGATCCTAATCGGTACACATGCATATTACTTTGTTTTATATAAAGTCACATGCGTTGTTTTGTTAGGAACGTGGCCATCTTCAAAGACAATACATTAGTTGCGACATCGTGATCTCAAACGTTGTACCAAAGGAATATTGTACGACAATATTTGGCATCCAAGATTAGCTCTTTTTGTTCAGTCATATTATTATAGTTGCTTCACTCCCAAAATATTGTAATGTTTAATACATACATTTTTTTTTTGTTTTTTTTTAAAACCTTTAGTTACTTTATAATATTTAACAGTTATAAGTCAATTACAATAAAATTACAATAAGATGGTCGGCAAACGAGCAAAAAGTTGCGCAGCAACCCCTTTTTGGATAGCAAAACCAATACTACTAAAAATGAAATTTTGTGTCTTAGGGGTCGAAAAATTACTTTGCACAACCCGTTGAACCCTAGTCAAAAACTCCCCTGCCTCCGGAACTAGGAAACCAAATGTATCAAAAGCAAAAGGGATAAACACGTGTTGATTTTCTAAACAAGCCTTCTCGTATTTAGCAATTTTGCTCGATTCCCCTTTCAACGCCGCTTGTCCCGCAACAAACCCATTGTCCCTGAGCCCAACAAGAGGGGAAATGCAAAGATTGTTAGATAATAATAAACTGATGGTGTGCCTGGTAAGCATAGGGGAAAGGGAAAGAGAAAGGGAAATGGTAAGGGAATGCAAAAGAATGAGTGATGGTGGGTAATCATTACCTTACCCCCCCAATTTACTCTATAATTGTTGATTACCCAGTACTGGGTAATCATTATATTACCCCCTCCATACCAAGCATCATTATTCATTTTTTTTCCCATTACCCACCCCACTTTACCCCAACTAAGCTTGTTGGATAATAACCCCCTGAATAAAGCAAATGGATCCAAATAATATTATTGAGATACAGTTGTTCCTACCCAAACACTATCTAGATTCTCAAACAATTCTTCAAGAGCTTATTAAAGATACAAATTAAAATCAAATTTAGCAAAAGCTCTATGACAATTACTTCCTACAATACCCGTACACCTCTTTGTGAAAAGCTAACCATATATAGAATTTTAAACCAGAATTGTATGTGATGTTAGATCGATCGCACGTTATGCTGATATAAATAAATGATATAAGTCGAGTATAATTACAAGTTTACAGCATAAAACGCGTTTTTGAATATAATATCTAAAGATAATGGAATATTAGTTGGAGATGTATAAGCAACGGTGCTTATATACACTACTCACTACTATATGTTAATATAGTGTTATCAAAAGGCATATCTTCTTTAATCTTGATTAGAAAAGTACAAATAAAAAAGCAGGCAGCAAATGGCATCCTAATCAATATAATCACATGTTTGTTCCTTTTGTTTAATGCAAGGTCACATGTATATGTTTGTTACGAACATGATCAACTTAAAAGACATTGCGTCTGTTGGATTTGTGATTTTAAACGTGATACACCACAAGGTGTTTTTCACTTGAACGAGAACATATTTGTTTTCCGAATGCTCAAAAGGTTAACAAAATTGCAAACGCTTTTGTGATCGAGAATTCCAGTTAAAATTGAAAAATGGAAGACCAAATGCTATGAGACCATGAGCACCTACCAAATGGTCTAAAGATTCACCATCTTCTTCACACGTCGGTAAAAAAATGGAATGCAAGTCATCACACATGTTGAAAAAAAATAAGCTTAAATAAATGTAGAACTAAATTTTGTTCTCCAATTTATATATGAAGATCTTTGTAAAAAAAAATGGATTATTCAGATTAGCTAGTTAAAAATATAGGATATGTAACTTCTTGATGTGCAAATTTGGTGTAACAAAACGATATTCCAACAAAATTCTTTTATTACACAAGATATATGATGTAAAAACTTGATGCATAATGCTCTAGTTAAACCAAATTACTAAAATGTCTAATTATTAATTAATCCAATAATGCGAGAGTTCTCGTATATGTCTTTCACTTTATCGCTCATGTCGCATCTATCACCATCTATAATATAGCATCATGCTTAAAGTGTCCACACAAAACATTTTATATAGTACATCGCCTTATCTCGAATATACTTTTCATTTTATTACGTGAAACAAATCAAAGATGGCTAAAAGTATCTTCTTTTTAGGTGATGATAACATTTCTTAGATAATTGTAAACAACGTACCAAAAATGAGAGTCATTTGGTAAGTATTGTTTTATGAAATATTTGTTGGAACAATTCTATTTTGAATTAATAATTTATTTAGTTTATAAAATATTTTAACAAGCATTATATTTATCAATATTTATTTGCGGCAGCCAATTACCGTATAGTTCGATAATTATGTCAAAAATACAAATTAGTGATACATTATCTTATTAAAAAGGGTAATGTATGCACCCAAGTTTTATTTTTTAACATATAGACTACTCATTTACTAAAATAAACTTATAGGTCGTCCAATTATATATTTATTTTCATTTGCATTAATTTTCATCAAATTTATAACCGAAAACTAAAAAATATAAACCAATGGACGAACCTCTAACTTATCTATGGAATGAAAATGAAAATTTTAATGTGAAATAACGATTATACCTTTAATTTACGTGTGAATTTATCTTATTAAAAGTAAATTAGAATGATAAAACTAAATTTTCACGACTAGTTTTCTATTCATATTAGTTTAATATGTTAGTGTTATGTTCATTCTTTTCGTTTGATAATTACCCTGATTAAATTTAACTAGAATTGGTGTAAACGAAGATAACCAAATAATTGGGCAGCTTATAAGTTACTTTTAATAAACAGGTGGCCTATATGTGAAAAAACTAAAAATTGAATGCCCTCCTAATATATTATCCTTATTTTAAATAAAATATTTTTATATTTGCGGGTCATCTTTTTTCACTCATTAGGGAAATATTAGTTTATATGTCATGTCCTTTTCCAAACAAGGTTTTTTACTCTTTTATTGATGGAAGGTAACAACAATTATTGTCAACTTTATTTGGTTTTATATATAGAAAAATGATTCTTATGTATACTAATCAAGCCTACAAATGTATCTAATGATTTGATTGGTTGATTTAAAAAAATGATTGGTGAAAATTTGAACCGAGAAAATACATAATACAAATGTACAAGTAATTTATGTATTAAGCATGTATTTAGACATGATTATTAAGTCTAAATAGCACTGCTCTTAAATGAATATTATTTAACTATATTAATTGTTTAAATTAAATACATTTTTAATTAAATTTATTTAAACTTTCCTTTTTATTACAGATAAATTTAACAAGTGACCACTAGGCTAATTAATAAGAGAAAGGTAAATTATATACTATAGCTCTATTTGTAGTAATTTATTTGATCATATATATATATATATATCATATATATATATATATATATATATATATATATATATATATATACACTACCACTATCTTCGAATTTTTTCAAAGAAATTACCAAGTAGCATTTTTAGTTATATGTATGAGTAATGCATATAACATGATGTGATGAACATGTGAGAATACGAATCAACAACAAACAATGAATATTATTTTTGAACTTGACAACATTTCTTGTGCTACGAAATGAGCAGATGAACCAGTTAAAAACATATAATATGCGCAATAGCTATCGCGCAAAAGCCTATAGATCCAATAGAGGTGTCAATTCAGTGGCGGAGCTAGGAGCCAAGTTCAGGGGTAGCGAAATACGAAAATTTGTTTAGGGGTAGCGAAAATTTGTTTCAGGGGTAGCGAAATCGTCAAAAAAGGGCAAAAAATGGCCAAAAAACGTAAAAAATTGCCAAAAATTCCACTACTGGGTAAAAGTTCAGGGGTAGCGACCGCTACCCCTGGCTTGTACATAGCTCCGCCCATGGGTGTCATGGCTTGCGCCATAGGCAAAAAAGAAGGTACAACGCCTCCTCATCGGGCGCTTTTGGTGGGTTTGAGCTAATTATATGGGTTCATTTGCTTATCTTCTCTGTATCTTTTTTTTTCTTTCTTTAATTTATTTTTATTAACAAAATATATTTCGGTGTTAGAAAAGCATTTTTATTCATCATTTTTTTCTCTTACCTTCATTTTTATACCTAAATCTAGTCCAAAACCCAAATCTTAAACCAAAATTTGAAAATTATTACAAACCTATCAACAAAGCCATGATTCAGGAACACAGGGTTCACAACACCATTAATAAGCAACTATAAAAGAAATCATGGTTAAAATTTGAACATTTTAATTCTGAATATTAACAATTTTAAAGAAAAATTGTTATTCAATGAACAATGACCTTTAACGAGAAAAATTGAATATTGATCCATTCTTATTGTATATCTTACTATTGTCACAACATCATCAAATATAGGGGATAATCTAAAACGGGGTTTTTTCTGGATGAACAATATTTTGTACCGTTACTTTTTTTATTAATTGCATTACAGTTACAATTCACATGAATAGAACTGTGCAATGAACATTATACTTTTATCCATTTTTCGAAAATTTACGCAAACACTTTCTGAAGTTTATCCACCATTGCAAAGTCATTCTGCAAAAACCAAAGTGTAACAAAAAACCACTTTCACAGACTAGACGTGTAACATAAATTTACATAAACAGTCCCATCAGATTAAGTGTTATTGCAAAAATCATCCATAAACTTGTCTTTATGTGAAAATGAAAATTCAAATAAATAGTCCACGTGAATTAGCGACCGTTACGAAATCCGTCCCTAAGTACCGAACACGCAACATAACTTTATATAAATACTCCATACGTTTTAACTAAAATTACGTTATTCGTCGCTTGGGACCATCTTTGTAACATATCTTAACATAAATTGTCCCTTACATTGCAAATATCATCCTCATATTTAAAAATGTTATAAGTAAAAAACTAAAATCAATTTAAATAAGATTTTATATGCAAAAATTCATGTTTGACAAACACATTCAAACAACGCAATCTTGTAGTATTCGTTTCATAAACCTTTAAGTTACACAAAAATAAAAGATACAGGTTTCTGAAGAACCGGTGACTAAATTGTCAAAAAGAGTTTGTAACAGTTGAGACTATGTAATCATTTGGGAATAATTTACTTTATCTAGTCATCATCCAATGGACTATGTTGGATACTTGGATATATTGAACATATCTATCTATATCCATCTTTAAAAAACAAATCAAATACTACATTTTACACAAATTCATATATGTGCTTGTCTTGTCTTTAAAAGAATGACACATAACAAATTTAAAGCAATATATAAATATTAGCATGATACTTGCGCATACGAGCGATAAAATAATTGTGTGTGTTTGCTTGTGTTTTTGTGGTAAGTGTTAATAAAAATGTTAGAGAGACACAAGGATAAGAGTATGTGAATCAGTTGTCTCAATATTAAAGCTTAAGTTCAAAGTGGACGAAATATGTATGATTTATAAAGAAGTATAGATTTAATCAAGTATTATTGGACAAATTGTACAAAAATAGAGGGCAGATAGATAATGAAAACTTGAGATTTTTTGCAATCAAATTTTGTCATTGATGAATGTTATGTTAACGTGTGAAATAGTGATGGTATCCAGCTGCATTTGTATCTATTATTTCCAGCTTTCAAGCTAACAACCTTATCCATGTCACTTTCTTTCCCATCTGTTTGTATATATAATCATTTCCTATTCTATTATCGTCACTCAATTTGAAAGCTTATGTTTAAAAAGGACATTTGAAAATAACTCATGTTAGACTATGCGAGCAAGCCTGATACCGACATTTTAAATACACATGATTTATACCTCTTCATAACATTTTAGACATTTTCATAACTTTTAGCCTATGGTGGTTAAAAACATTTTTTTTTTTTTTTTTTTTTTTTTTTCAGTCTGGCCGATGGTTAAACCGTAGTTAAACTATGGAGGTTAAACATTTTTCTTAATTAATTATTATAATTTTGTTTTATTATAAAACTTCAAAATAAAAAATAAAGCAAATATAAAGTTTGTCAAGTCAAAAGTAGTAAATACAAAAAATACGAAGCATAAAACAATAAACAATTGTCTTATCATGTTAATAAAGTGGGTAAAACTATCGAAAAAAAAGTACGTAACATAAAATATAAAATTTGTAAGTCAAAAAAAAAAAGAAAAAAAGAAAAAAAAAACTATAAAAAACTGTGTCCGACTAATAAAATATGATAAATGAGGTAAACAGATACGAATATTACAACCATTTTTTTTTTCTTTCAAAAAATGTTAAGTTTTCATTCCACAGTTTTTAGGCATCCTTTTACACACACAATTTTCTGAGTTCAAATCTCCAATCACATATACTCTCATTTGATCATGTAGTTAGTTTATCTTTGTTTAAGAGTGATCCAATCATCCATTCAAGTGATCACCTTCATTCCTCTATTAGTGCAAGAGAAAAACACATCGTATCACAAAGATACAAAGTGTTATAGTGTTAGTGTAGTGCACTCGTAACATTCGTTATGTACTTGTTATATCTTGATATACATCAAGTTGTCTATCATCTTGTTTAGCTAGTTCGTGTGGATCATTGCGATCTTATAGAGATCGGAGAGATCTTGTGTAGCTTGTGTTGATAGTGAGTAGATCGGGTAGATCGTGTGAAGATAAGGTAGATCGAGTAGATCGTGAGTAGATCGGGTAGATCGTGAGTAGATCGGGTAGATCGAGTGTAGATCATGTGGATCTTGTAGCTTGTGTGATTTGTGAAGATCGGGTAGATCGTGAGTGAGATTGGTACTAGCTAGATTAGTACTCGACATTTAGCTTAATGTCGAAAAATAAAGTAAGCGACGCGGTTTATGTGTTTAGGCCTCAAAACACATGGTTTGTTATGTTGGGCCATAAAACATAACGGGTTTGGTTGTACCCGAAGAAGAACTTGACATCTAGCTTAGTCTCGGAAAATATTATAAGCGACGTTGTATGATTTTCTTCGCCAAGAAGGGAGCTTGTTGATTAGTGAAGTAACTATCGAGTTGGGTACTCGGGGAGTGGAGTAGGGCGCAGAGGAGCTTCGTGACCGAACCACTATAAATCATCGTGCCCGGTTTGCGCTTTCCTTACTTATCTCTTTACTTTTTATCTTTGCATTTACCGTTTTATATTTGCATTGCTTTTATGTTTGTGTGGCTTATTGCTTATATTGTGTGGTAGTTATGTTGTGTCTATGTTTGTGTTATGGTAATATGATTCACTTATGGAATTCCACTATCACTAATTGTCACAAGACTTTTTGTTGACACTTCTCATATTACGTCAAACTTGATTGGTCATTTGATACAAAAGATTTAAGTTTTTAAATGAAAACGTATTCACCCCCCCCCCTCTACGGTTTCCACAATTGGTATAAGAGCCAGGTTGCTCAAAATTTTAAAACAAATGGTTTTCAAAATTTAGTACGATCCATGTATCAAATTGCCCATAAAGGGGAATATAATATGAAATGTATTTACGTGCTTAATACTTACAAGTTTTGTTGTTAAGTATACTTTGTCATACTAACTTGAAAAGTTTTCTTAAACAAATAAAAGAAAAGAGTTTGTAAGTGTCCGATCATGTCTTTTGAACGAGTCGTAAAGTGATACGGTTTTGAAAGGATCGTTTGGGACAACTCTTTGTTTTATAGTAAATATATGTTTGTATATGTTTTTATTAGTCCTAAACATGGAAATGTTACTTAACATATTCTACATGTTCGGTATCTAGTTTACGAAGTTTTACATCTCTTCGTTACGTCGAAACAAAAATTCAGTCTAAGACAGAACTGTAACAACAGTGGACGGTACCACTAAATATAGGACGGTACCGTTATATTTAACGGTACCGTGGGATATTTAAAGGTACCGTGCATGTGTCTTTTTGTTTTCAGAATTGGATTATTTTTATAAATTCGTATAAAATCAACCGTAAGTCTATAGGAGTTGTGCCATCTATTGTTTTAAACGTAATTGAGTCTATTTTCATTTAAAAAAAATATATCTTTATGAATTGTTTCTAAGTGAAAATATATTAGAGTCCTTGATTTGTAACGAAAGATCCTTTTAATTATGCCGTTTGCGCAAATTTTTGGCCAAAAAGAAAAAGGGCGTTTCAACTTTTGAACATTGATGTATTTTCAAAGTAACATGGTAAAAATCTTTAAAATGGGGATGAAACAAATTCATTTGAAAGAAAATAAATAAAGTCAAGCTAGGCATACATTGTTATACTTAATATACAAAATGTCGATAAGTATTTTTGTGTGTTACGCTAAATGGTTTTTTTTTTTTTTTTTTTTTTTTTTTCCTAGTACTGTTAGTTAATACTTTTGAGTGCTTATAGTTATCTTTAGTTGAGCTAATTATATCTATAATCACAAGCGTTTTACATGCCTTGTTACTATGTGTTGATTATTAGTTTTCCGGTTTATGCGTCAATAGGACTTAGACTAGACTTCTTGCACTAAGTTGCTTAAATGATTTTGCATTGCATATAGGCATAGACCAGTTTTCTTGCATATGTGTTTTCCACATCTTGCAAGTTTTAAGATGCTTTAGTAACCTTCTTAGGAATGGAAACTAAGTTGGTTGATCATGTGCGTCGAAAGATATTGTCTTACACAATTATTTTTCCAAAGGTTTAAGTGTAAAAGATATATCACCTCAAAATATTTAACACTTTCATTAAATCCGTAACATGATTTCTAAAACATTACATCCTTTTGTCTTGCTTGACCATGGGTTGTCTAAACAAGATAAAAGATCATATTAATACATTAGTATTTAAGTAAAAGAAAATATATTAAACTTGCATTGATCTAACACACACACAAAATGTTTTAAACATTTAGTATTTTACGTATGTTGTATTAAAATAGTTAAGATAATTATTTTTATACTCATGATATGTCGAAAACTAAGAATATTATACTTAATAATATAAATAGTTTTTCGCAAATAAAAATAAATTACAATATCGAAGTAGTAAGTTAATATGTCATTAACCTCACACATACAACTAATATTATAATAAATAGAACACATTCCTTAAAATTTTATTTTCTTTTTAAAAGGAGTGATCGTGAGGGTCAAGAAAGATTTCGAGTACATATCAATTCATTATTCAAATTATGATTGATATCATCATCGAATCTAATTGACAAGTTTTCGAGTATGGACATGAAATTGGAGTCATTATTTGTCTAGCTTCAAGATAACATCAAAATATAACGAAATATATTATCTTGAATCTACATACTCAATCACACTCGGTTGTTATGAAAATAATGACTTCTCTCAAGACGAAAATAATATGCATCGGATCATAACTCACACTTGTGTTGAAGATGCCATATTGAGTCTTCTTGTCCAATGGTTGTGTTCCAAATATTAAACTAATATGTTTAAAAGATGCATAAAATACACAACTAAGTAGGATTGACAACTTGGATGTTTCATCAGAAATATACAAGTAATTTACATTGCAATGCAATTAGTAAATGTGTCATTTCCAAAAAACCAAACACGAGCAAACAAACAACATATGTAAACTTTGCTCATGAACGACTCAACACTCAAAATCACATGTCAAGTAAAAGTGTCACACATAATATGTTATTAACTATTATGTACGACATCAATCTTCGAGAAAATCACATGTATTTCTCTTATCAAAAGATTGACAAAGGATAATTTATATCATATGCATCTCATTCCCTTTGTAACATGAATGGTTGTGTTACAAGAGAATACATTGCATCTTGTTAACAAATATAGGATATTAGATTTGAATAATAACCCAATACAACATGTGTCATTGCATAAACAAGTAAAATTGGTCATACACTAAAATACTTGTTTTACTAAGCATTCGTAAGAGTGATAAGTTTCCTCTTAGAAAAGCATATTTGTTGAAATATACAATATGTCTCATTTCAATCATACATCATATAATACTCACAAGATCTATTGAGGTAAGTAACTTTTACTAGATTCTTTTCTCAAGATATGCAAAGGAGCATTCTTGAAACACTCTCGATGTAGTAGATTCTACATTGTATCACATTAAGGCATCTCTTGACTCTAGAAAATCAAATCGTGTTAAAATAACATGTAACGACTCAACAAACAAAAATGTCATCCATGAGATCTTAAAATGCACCATCTAAACCAAATAATCTCTAAATCTCAAACACAAAATTGAAACGTGTTTGCCTTTGTTAGGATATTGTGTAAGACATGTCTTCCTCTTCACCGACTTTTAAAATATGGTTAGTTGAGTCATACTAGGCCATGTATTAGCGAAATAAGCTAATATCATCTTTGCTACACTTCGATAGGCAAATATAGGAATTTGAATTTTTCTAACATGAGAATGACTACTGGAGAACCTATTGCACTAGAAATTCAATTTGACCTAACGGTTGAATTGCTTCCAGGAGAGAAGTTGGGTTCGTGGTATAACCCGTAAAAATGGTCGTGTTTAGCCTGAATTAAGCACCACTAGTGATAGTCTCATACTCATTCTCTAACTTGAAAATTTTTGATTCCTACATTTGACTAAAGATAGTTTACATCGGTGAACTTTATCTCCCATTAGGATTTCATTTTGAACAAGTAGTAATTAGGATGCTCCTTAACGAACCTAAATTACTTGCATCCCACATATGTGTTTCAAAATGATAACATGTTCTCATAAGATATGATTGAATGTCTTCATGCTCTTAAATGCTAAATGATTATCATGTTTTGCATGATGTTTGCATGTATTCCTTATGTGCATTTTACATGATTTGCTTGTAAATTTTGCACCCACTCTATGTCATTTTAACACATAATGAATTAGGTATGCCTATCACTATGAACTCTTAGACGTCATATAGTCATACACTAGTGTCAAAATCTATAAGTTAAAGTAGTCGCGGAATTGTCCTAATTCCTTGGTCATCATTTCGCTTTCTTCCAAGTAATACACCCTTTTGTCATGGGGAGGTTAGATACAAACCTAGTAGAACTCGGAGTAGGTTTGACAACTTCAATATTTCATCCGAAATATTCAAGTAAGTTTAATTTGCGATCGCAATTGTTAAATGTCATATCCAAAACATCATATTCAAGTCTTTTAACAACATATGTTAAAACGCTCATCCAAATGCTAAAGCCTAACATCAACCTTTGGGTGACAAAGGACTCACGAGTTACTACTTAAGTGATTAGTAGTTCCTTTCATCCCCGTGTGAATATAAATATCCAAGCATCCAGCCCATCTGAATCTTGGGTCCGGGCCATCTCTATTGGATTTTGCGAACTGTTCCCACCACTGCTGGATGTGATTCCAAGAGCCGAACGTAGCACCGAAGAAAGGAAAGAGCGAGATGGTGGTTTTTGTTGTTCCCGCGAAGCGAGGATGATTCGACCAGCGAATGAAGTGGGTCAACTTTTTGTCTTCGGCCAAAAACTTTTTCTCGCTGGTCGAGCTTTCGACAAAAAAAGCGAAACGTATTCTCTTATCTAAGCTTTATTACACAAAAGTTCTTTGAAGACCTTTTGCTTCTGCTTCCCTGCTTACTATTGCTATCACCTCAACTGCTTTGACCTGCTCACTTAGAGTGAAGATCAATAATGGATTCTTTAGTAATGAACAAAACAAATAGATTGATTATGTATCACAATTTCATCACTACATCGAAGGCTTTTTTGTAAATATATTGATAAGATAGCTTGGTATCCAAACTGTATCAATGATTGTGATCCTCATTGTGTAGTATACATAATTCGTGTTAGGGTCTACCAAAGAGGGTGGGTATAGGGCATCTAATAAAAATGTTTCCATTTCTATCGGTCATAAAATAAATCAAAAAAGAAAAAGCAGACAGGAACAGTTTTCTTCTCTAAACAAGCGGGTTTGGGGTTCTTTTTTTAACACCCTAAAGTTTATTCATTTCTGGTAGTTCCTCTTATCCCCACAGGTTTGTCATCGTGTTATGTCGTCAAGCTCAACTCATATATAATGAGGATTGAACTTTATCCATTGGTTTTAGGGTAGAAAACCAACGTATCATCCTATCTCGCCAAGAGTCCATTGATACTCTCTTTCTTCCTAATAACGGGCAATATGCCTATACGAAGATTGATATTTTTGAGTCTCTTCTTTTTCGTTGTCAATCTTGATCACCTACCAACGTACAGTGATCTCACAACAACAATGGATGTTCATCCCAAAAATCTCATCAATCACCCTAAAAACACCAAACCTCAATCAACTTTAAGCCATCCTTATGTTCCAAATCGAGTCTCACCCACACATCTACCATCGTTGTGTTAGTTAAATACTTCATTCTTTTAGATCCTAAACCCTGTCGCGAATCAGCAGCGTAGGCCTTGCTTTACGCCTTTCAAAACCCCGTGAAACACTCGCGTGCGAAGCACATCGAAATCCGTAAATTAGCCAAACCTCTCAAACGTGAACCATTCAACTATCTACGTCTAGGTCTAGGAATGATGGAACACATTATGTGAATTTCATAATTTACGTGTGTTCAAGAACACCTTCCGAATTTCATCTTATGACTATCTAAATATTTCATTGGAAATATTAAAGTCATCCTTCATATCCCTCTAATGACTACTTACGTATTTCCTTGGAAATATTAAAGTCATCTCTTCTCGTATAGTCTCGTTCATCTCGTAAAAAGAATTTATTAGGTATAAATTATCTCCTCATGTCGAAAAGTCTCACTAAATCAGCGAGATTTATTCGTAAAATCCTCTTAAATTCCAATGACAACTTAAATATTTCATCCGAAATATTTAAAGTTTATTTAATTTGTGAAATGCAATGAAATGTCATCTCTCGTTCTCGATCAACGTTCATCGAATCTCGTTGGATTCATTCATAAAAGAATTTATTTGGTATAAATTCCTTTAATCTAAGGTCTAGAAAAATCACAACATATGTGAAATTTCTTTGTCGAAAATCAAATTCTGGGACAAAACTGACCTCAACAGGTCACGGTACCCTTAAATAGGGGACGGTATCGCTAAATTTAACGGTACCGTCGGACCGTTGTCTACTGAGACAGTCTATTTTGTTTTCAATTCTCACTGTTTCAAAAGCACTATAAAAACCCACTCGCTGTATTCTTGAACCAAAACCGTCTCCTATCAGAATAGATTCTGCCTATCTTTTGATTCCTTAGCTTTTTCCCTTTTCCCTTCCGCATGGTACTAAACACACCATATGTTTGGTTACTTCCGTATCCATTATCTTCTCAACTTATCTACAATTCTCAACCTTTGTTCTACACTACCAATGCTTCTGCATCCTACTCATCTTCCACACACTTCAAGCGAAGAACCGCTAGGAAAAGTTGAGATAACCCTTCTTCATCAACATAGTTTCTTCTATCAAAGATAACCCCACTAGAACCTTATCACTAACTCCACAACCTTGAAGATTCTATCTTCTTAACCCTTAGCACATTTCCACGTAATCACATGCCTCATCATATGAATGTTCTATGAATATTCAAAATGATTGAGAAGAGCTACGTGACTTCAAAGGTGAAGTTTATTGTATGCTATCCACCACTTGTCATGGCGTTACTAAGCTCATCGCTTTCGTCAACGTTTGTTTTCCTCTTTATTTTTTTTATTTTTCAACACATCTTGTCCGGATGGTCATTGATTAAGGGGGAGCGAAAACACACTCATATAGTCTTTCACCAAACACTCTTAAGAACACACAAATGTGGTTCTTATTCCCTATAATTCTCTACTAAAGCACTCACCTCCTAAGTACCCACTACTTAGCAAAACCTCAGTCACAAAACCACAATCGGTTCTAGCTTCCTAACCTCTACTCGTTGTGACCACCTAGATATTTGTTCTATACAAACACCTTTAACCCTCACATTAATATCATTCATCATCACACTCAACGTTTACAACTAAACTTCACTCTTGACAGTGATATTTAGTTTAAGAACCTTCAACCCATCGATCATTAAACTCAAACCTCACAACTATCCTTCACTTTTGATAGTGATAGTTAGTTCAATAACCTTCAATTCTCACAATCATTATACCCAACATGTATAAACGACACAATCACACAAAATCCTTCATACACCAAATCATCTCTAACTCACAACTAGGATCATCCAAAACTAGAATTCTAGAACTTCGTTACCTCAACCCTGTTAGAGATATTCGCCCACAATCCTGTTAGGATCACATGCACATTTTCTTTTTCTCCTTTGAAATATAGCATGCATCTCATTGTCAGTGCAAACGATATATTAATCTAAACCGTCTTTTCCCACCTTTTCTCAAAGGTCAAATCCAACACTTCCAATCTTATGGAATCATTTCCATTCGCATCTAGGTACATATCGTTCTCATTTTTATTTTTTTTGGTACATCTTCTATCAAGTCTACTTTATGGCATGACTTGTCATAATAGTAATCATTTAGAGTATGTCTTATCAACAAACTATCATTAACACCAATCATCTTAGGTAGATGATTATGTTGTTCAAAAGGTTTGTTAGAATTTTCCTTCCCAATGACAACTTGGAAGAAGTCATTTTATGTGTCAGTCAACAAACGAATCTCGTTCTTGTTAGTGTGATTGACTGAACAATTACACCTTAGGTTGTCAGTCAAGTTGTGACTCTCTAGTGTCATTGAATTGCATTACCCATTCACATCTTTGTGTCGCTCAACTTTCTTGGGCTTTCTTCTTGGTTTTTATCCTTTTGGCACACTTTTATCACGTGTCTAACTTCTTGCATACTTTGATATGCTCATTAAACTCATTTTTTTGCAGCTATGTTTTAACATAGTTTAACCCTTGCATGTCTTGCTACGTGTATTCTATCCCTATAATGTTGCTCATATTCTTTTATATATTATGTTGCACGAAGCTAACCCTTGATGTAGGAAAAGTGATGCAACGCGAAAATGGGATAAACAATTGAACCTGTTGATTCACAAGAATACTAGGAACAATTCTTCTAACTATCGTTGAATCAAAAAGAATACCGATAATCAGGGTAATATCACACACACTAACATACACATGTGATAGGGAGGAAAAAACTTTTCATAAATTTCATCATCAAACAAAACTAATGAATAACAAAAACTTGATCCCAATTTATAGATGGGATTTAGGATAAAGAAATCGAAACATTTAATAAACTAAATTAAATAGAGGAAATAAAGAGTCGTAGATGCTTAGGGAACTAAAGAGTCATAGATGCTTCCACATCAATCTAGATGCTTCCGCATCATTCTCCCCTTCTTTGAACAAACTCGTCCTCGAGTTTTCGTATTATCAAAACGACCACGATCGAACGGAACCCCAAAAATATCAGACTTCGAGTTTGAAGTGGTGACCACACAATAACATCCAATACACACTTTATTGTTGGAATATATTTGATGATTAATATCCTTTAAAATACCATTTATTCCACCATCTTCTATATATTTAAACTTTCCAATAACTCTCTTCAATTTCTTATCTGTTTCACCCTTCGTATTCTTAAATCCTTGATGACAAATTTCTTGATACATTAATGAATCACTGAGCCATATCTTAAGACCACCAATATATTCTACCATCTTTGCCACGTCAACATTATCAAGCTTTTCTAAAGATCTCGTGAGGTCATCAATTGAGATGTTGAGAATCTCTTTTAGGACAGGATCAAATGGAACTATCTTGCACTCATCATTATTATCGAGACTCACATGTTTTTCAGAATCAAACACAAACTGCAACAACTTCGGAAAACCATAACTCCTTGTAGAAAACTCCAATCGAAAATCCCAACTGTCAGATCGTGCGCCGATGAGTCTTGGATCACATATCCAAAAACCAGAGCGATCCAACGGTGAACGAATTCGTGCCGCCTATTTTCCCGCAACTGCGCAAACCTGGACGAACATAAACGGATTTTTGGGTATTTTTCGAATTGGCACGTAATCTTCTTCATCGATCTTCTCATCATATGTACAATCATCAGACCCGAACCAAAGATACCAATCCTCATCCTTGTATTCATCATAAACGGATGGATATTCAAAAATAATATCGTCATTAGAAGGCATCCTGAACAGGAAATTTGGCTTTGATACCAACTGATGCAGCGCGAAAATGGGATAAACAATTGAACCTGTTGATTCACAAGAATACCAGGAATAATTCTTCTAACTATCGTTGAATCAAAAAGAATACCGATAATCAGGGTAATATCACACACACTAACACACACATGTGATAGGGAGGAAAAAACTTTTCATAAATTTCATCATCAAACAAAACTAATGAATAACAAAAACTTGATCCTAATTTATAGATGGGATTTATTATAAAGAAACCGAAACATTTAATAAACTAAATTAAATAGAGGAAAATAAAAAGTCGTAGATGCTTAGGGAACTAAAGAGTCATAGGTGCTTCCACATCAATCTAGATGCTTCCGCATCAAAAAGCCTTTGTAAAAATTTGATCCATGGATTCGCTAGAAACAAAGGTAAAAATAAAAGGTAATACAATTACCATAGGGGAGCATTGAGCTAGGGGGAGCTTGGGAGTATTTGAATACATAGCATGGAGTCTTTTTAACAGTGGTGATAGAAGACTTCACTGGGATGATACAAGCTCGCATTTTTTGGGAAGAAAGGAAAGTAGTGTAATAAGCGGGAGTAGGGAGTGAATTTAAGGGAGAGCTCGAGGCAACTACCTTTTTGCTTTGACAAAAGGGGGAGAAGGAAGTGTAAATAGGTAACTTTTACATTTTACTATGTGTCACGGTTTACATATTTGTCATCATCAAAAAGGGAAAGATTGTTAGTGCAAATATTACGATATTTAAACTAAACGGTTTCTTCAGTTTTAATAATGAAAAACATGTAACTTGTAATGCATAACGTAAAATGCACAAGTTATTTGTAAACACAAATCATCAATGCATACTTACATCAACATCTCTCGACATCTCAAGTATGCTTCAACAAAGTCGTAGATTTCCATCCCGACGTAAATCACTCAAGGTATGAACAAACAAATCTACAACTTGACTAATGATCAAAGGATTATATTTATCTCTAAACTTCACATTTTTAATGTGACAAAACATTTTTTCAAAAACACATTTTACAAAATATTTTTGAATTAAAAAGAAATGTTTTAATTTGAAAAATAAGTTTAAAATCACCAACGTCTATTCCCCCCCCCCCAAATCAGCTCCAAACTTCCCCAAATAAACCTTCCCATCTAAAAACAAATTTTGGAGCGTGTCTGTCTGGGACGGTACCACGGTACCACTAAATTTAGTGGTACCGTCGGGCAATTAGTAGTACCGTGCCCCCTGTAACGGTAAAATCTTCATTGCCTATAAATACCCGTCCATTCCACAGTTTTTAGACATCATTTTTCACACACAATTTTCTGAGTTCAAATCTCCTATCACATATACTCTCCTATGATCATGTAGTTAGTTTATCTTTGTTTAAGAGTGATCCAATCATCTATTCAAGTGATCACCTTCATTCCTCTATTAGTGCAAGAGAAGAACACATCGTATCACAAAGATACAAAGTGTTATAGTGTTAGTGTGGTACACTCGTAACATTCGTTACATACTTGTTGTATCTTGATATACATCAAGTTTTCTATCATCTTGTTTAGCTAGTTCGTGTGCATCATTGTGATCTTGTAGAGATCGGAGAGATCTTGTGTAGCTTGTGTTGATAGTGAGTAGATCGGGTAGATCGTGTGAAGATAAGGTAGATCGGGTAGATCGTGAGTAGATTGGGTAGATCGTGAGTAGATCGGGTAGATCGAGTGTAGATCATGTGGATCTTGTAGCTTGTATGATTTGTGAAGATCGGGTAGACCGTGAGTGAGATTGGTACTAGCTAGATTAGTACTCGACATTTAGCTTAATGTCGGAAAATAAAGTAAGCGACGCGGTTTATGTGTTTAGGCCTCAAAACACATGGTTTGTTATGTTGGGCCATAAAACATAATGGGTTTGGTTGTACCCGAATAAGAACTCGACATCTAGCTTAGTGTCGAAAAATATTGTAAGCGACGTTGTATGGTTTACTCTGCCAAGAAGTGAGCTTGTTGATTAGTGAAGTAACTCACGAGTTGGGTACTCGGGGAGTGGAGTAGGGCGAAGAGGAGCTTCGGGACCGAACCACTATAAATCATCGTGCCCGGTTTGCGCTTTCCTTACTTATCTCTTTACTTTTTATCTTTGCATTTACCGTTTTATATTTGCATTGATTTTATGTTTGTGTGGCTTATTGCTTATATTGTGTGGTAGTTATGTTGTGTCTATTTTTGTGTTATGGTAATATGATTCACTTATAGAATTCCACTATCACTAGTTGTCACAAGACTTTTTGTTGACACTTCTCATATTACGTCAAACTTGATTAGTCATTTGATACAAAAGATTTAAGTTTTTAAATGGAAACGTATTCACCCCCCCCCCCTCTACAGTTTCCACAAACTTGAGTGATGCTGTTATCGATGCATTTTTGTCTAGTCAATCTAATAACCCTCAGATTGTACATGAGGACTTAGAACAGATTCATCCAGATGATCTTGAAGAGATGGATCTGAAGTGGCAGATGGCTATGTTAACAATGAGGGCAAGGAGATTCTTGAATAATACTGGAAGACAACTCCAGGTCAATGGGAAAGACAACCCGTAAAATTCCCTAGTCATTAGTAAACGTTAATCTAGTATTAACACATCGTTACTGTTCACTTAACCATTTTTACGATCAAAATTTGAAAATTTTGTTTATTACATTTCTATAATTCAAACGTTGTTACGTTATTCATGATACTTTGTAGGGGTGTGCACGGTTCGGTTTGGGTCGGTTTTTGCCTAAAACCGAAACCGAACCGAAACATTCGGTTTTTATAAAATCCAAAACCGAAACCATTCGGTTTTTGGCGGTTCGGTTTTTCGGTTTTTAACCGCTTATATTTGTGTATAGCCAATTTATACCAACAAACTTGATTTTTGTAGAAAATTTGTTATTTTTCTTTACTTTTTTTGTCAAAATAAGCCTAATAATGTTTATCTCATAACTCTACAATTACACACGTATAGATGAGATACACATATGCAAGTGAATTTATACATAGTATGATCATTGTCAAATAAGTATTGATATATTGTAAAGTAAACACACGCACACGAAAAAAAAAAAAAACATATAAACGTTAAGATAAATATATTATAAATTCACCTACAAAATTAATATGAATTTATAAATTAGATTTGTTTAGTTATTTATTTAAATTATATTAGTTATATACTATTATATAATAGAAGCGGTCGGTTCGGTTTTTTACGGTTCGGTTTTTGGACAAAAACCGAAATCGAACCGAATTTTTCGGTTTTTGAAAAAGTAAAAACCGAACCATCGGTTTTTAGTTTCGGTCGGTTATTTCGGTTCGATTTTTTCGGTTTTTGGTTTGGTTTTGGTTTTTTCGGTTTTTCTTGCTCACCCCTAATACTTTGGAACGAGCTCACACGTGCACCACGATAATCCAAAACTCGATTAAACACTAAACGGACTCTTAATTCTTATCTTGGCCTATTACTATTCCTAGCCCACACAATAAAAGCCCAACTTTTCTATTTTTCTTTTATACTAAATGACTCAACCTCATTTACTTAGCCCATTTTATTCCCTAATTCGACACACAACTCTTGTCAAATTTTACATGGTTCGATTCTCTTTACTCCCGAGATACAAGAATGACAAACTTCATAATTTAATTCGAATGTTTTCTATGTGAGTGAGACCTAAAGCTATCATCCTTCGATCACATGTACAAACTCACTCAATGTTAACAAAAGGCGACCAAACCTGTTTTTACCTTTGTGTATTGCACGGTTTTTGTCCTAATAACTTCTACAACCCTTGTCACCCTTCTTCCTGATCCATGGTCACATTAGTTAGTCATATGGACCTATGGAGTATCGAATAACATATATATAAACTTATACACCCCACTTGATACTATAAACCGAACCAACACCAATACTTCCCTCTTAATATCCATAACATTCTATTTCTATTCTGGAAAGATTCTCAAATCCTTATCTTATCCCACTATCTCCACTTGCATACATAAAATACTATATAAACTATACTATATTCATGCACATACTCGTATACTTACTCATTCTCACACCCTCCATTCTCAAATGTATTTCATACACTTAATTCTCCTAAGTTTCCTACTGCTAAGTACATTCAAAGAAACAAGGATCTTTTACTAGTCGATCAATCCATCTTCCAAGCATTTAAATGATGAACTCGATCCTTTCGTAGCAATCCTAACGAGCTACGGGTTATAAACCCTCGTTTCTAGTCCATTTGACGTGAATTCCTCACCATTTCTTGGTGTGGTAAGCCTTTAGAACCAATATCTATTCATACTTATGATTTATAATTCATTCACTTTTTATACATATTTCATTCGAACGTATTCACTTTATATTGATTTTACGCATTCTTGTTATTTACGTATTCATTTATATGCATGACCTCCTTTATGGTTGGCTAGATAATCGATTTCTATTTTTATTCGACACATATAAATTCATATCGATGCTTAATGAGACCTAAATTGAACACATATCACATATCGAATATATATAGGTTTTTGTTTCAGTTTTGGACCTTTGTAATCGACTAAGGAAACGCTCTATTTAAACCCTTTCTAACGAGTACTATGTCGAACGAATTACGTAACCTAATTCTCTATAGTCTAAGCAAATAAGCTGTTACAATAATCTCTTCATATAAGCTTGTCTAATGCCTTTTTAATCGCTCAACTAAAACCCCATCGAACCAGTTTCTAATTCATAAGTATATGCGAGTGGGCTTTCTAAAAGCCCAATAAGCACTTGCAATAAGCTGTATTTATAAGCACTTTGGATACATTTTTAGGACCATAAAAATAGCCCAAAATAAGGCCCAAAACATTCTAACACTCTATGGATCGAAATCTCTTAATGGGCTTTGTTTAAGTTACGTTAAAAGCCCATTAAGCCTAAAATAAGCTCTTTGGCAAAGTAAGGAGTTTTTATAAGTTGGAATAAGCTATTTAAAGCTAGTAAAACTCTCGAAAACTTTATTATATAAGTTTTGTACATTTTGGACTAAAAATGCAAAACATTTTACTATTTAGGTTAAAATTGTAAACTTTCGGATAATTAGGTATTAAACTGACAAATTTGTAACTTGAGGGTAAGAATTGAATATACAGTAACCATGGACCATAAAATGTAATATTAGTATCTTTTTGGACTAAATATGTAAATGTTTAATAACCAGGGACTAACGGTGCAAATATTTCACCGTTAGGGTTTAAAATGCAAATTTCCTATAATTACAAAGGACCTTACAGTAACTTGATTTTTCACATAATCTCACAAATGTTTTGTTACATCTTGACCTGAAAATCCATTTTTCAATTCGTACGGTTTGTATAACAAACGTTACGTTTATATTTACGTAACGTGATTTTAACGAATACGCATAACTCATCATCCACCAACTTTTGAAGAGACGACATTTATGGATTCAATAAACATAAAAACATGATAATATTATATATAATATTATTTTTGAACTTTAAGCATTTTAAGCATATCAATCATTCTCATCACAATCCAATTCGTTATCCGATATTCTTTCACAATCATCATTCACATCAAGTCAATCTTAAACCATCGAAATCTCAGACTTCCCTATTTATCAGGTCGTGTGTTGGAGCCGTTCCCGTGATACTTTTGACATAACATTTCTTTGACCTTTACAGCTAAGGTGAGATTCATAGCCCCTACTTTTATACGCTTTGATTTACTTTTGGGGGAGATACATGCTCAACTATATTCATTTACTTTTACAAGTACTTTAATACATTTTGCATTTGTAGTCAAGATACATTATGCATTGTTAACATGTTTAAATTACTTTACTTGTTTATCAAAACACTTGTGACATTGATACGTATTTATATACACATATGTCCTATCCATACTATGTTAGCAGTGGATTGTAAACACACAGGTTGCAAGTCTTGTATGGGGGGGGGGGGTGGGGCTTGGGACTGAGTGGATTTACAATGCCTTTGCTGTGAAATCTTTATTCAAATGCTTTACAGTCTAACTAAACTCTATGAACTCACCAACCGTTGGTTGACACTTTTTAGTATGTTTATCTCAGGTTTATATGGCGATAGTGGATGCATGGATTCTAGAGTCATTTGCATACTTGGAGATTTTTATCTTTATCATTACCATTCGTTACATCTTGAAAACATCTATGTAACTTTATACTTTGAATCTCTTGCTTAACTCTGATTTTAATAATTCGAATGGTAACATTTCAAAATGTCTCATTTAGAGGTCGTTTTCTATACCTTGATCTATATTATGAAGTAATACCCCCTTGACACTACTGTTCCGCTGCGGTAATTTGGGGGTGTTACAGATTGGTATCAGAGACTTGGTTATAGAGAACTAGGTTGCATTTAGGTGCCTAGACTATAATTACTATATACATTGAGACTCTCATCCCTATCGCCTTGCATACGTAGAAGTTTTTCCTTTATTATCCACGCGGTTGGATGTTATAGTAACTGCACCGATAGGGGAATATCATGATTTAGTCGAGTCATCAAAGGTGTGGAGCTCAGTGATAACTGGCTATTTAACTTAATCTTGTGACAGTTCTTGTTTGATGAGACATGGGATTAAGTTAAATAAAGGTTATCACTTAGCCGCAGAAAATTTGATGATTTTGCACAGAAATGGGATTTCTCTTGAGGATACTTTTTAGGGATTATCACCCTACACCATCACCATTTAAGTAACGTTGATCGCTGAGATATGTGTGTTTGGTGATATGTACACGTGTGAAAGGAGGCAAGTATAATTATGGTGGCCAACATAATTATAAGTGCATCACGACTCACGTGGACGTATGTAATCAGGCTTATGTTAATCGGCATTGGCACCCCTTTAGGATAACAGCTAGTGACGGGGTTTTGTGAGAACGTTAAAGTATAGATTGGATAGTCAACGGCTTTTCCCTCATCTCTGACGTTCGCTAAATGTCCTTCCATGCAGAGACAATGGCATCAAGGAGATTAGCCCGCAACGCTAATCGAGGAGGTACAACACTAAGGGGTGGAAGGACTAGTGAACGTGGAGGTAGTGGAGGTAGTCGAGGCATTTAACAACGACAACAACGACAGTGGAAACCCTGATTTTGCCGCCATCATCGCTCAACAGCTTCAGAACCTGCTTCCTACTATTATCACCCAAGTTGGCAATCACATCAACAACTCGGGAAACCACGGAAGCAGAAATGACGACACCAATGGAGTAGGTGGGAATGATACTAACAACCACACAATTGGATGCACGTATAAGGAATTTACGGCATGCAAACCAATGGAGTTTGACGGTAAAGGAGGTGCATTGGAGTATACCCGATGGATCGAAAAGATGGAGTTAGTGATCGACATCAGTAACTGTGGAACGCATCAGAAGGTGAAGTATTCGGCATGCTCGCTTTCAGGAAAGGCGTTAACTTGGTGGAACACGCAGATTCAAGCCAGAGGAAGAGAAGCAGCTGTAGGTATGACATGGGACGACTTCAAGGCACTGCTAAAAGGGGAATACTGTCCGGACAATGAAATGCAAAAACTGGAAGGTGAACTCTGGCATCACACTATGATAGGGGCTGGTCATGCAGCCTACACAGATCGATTTCACGAGTTAGCTAAACTAGTTCCTCATCTGGTTACCCTTGAATCAAAAAGGATCGAAAGGTACATCTACGGTCTTGTTCCCGAAATTCGTGGAACTGTGAAAGCAACTGAGCCGGTTACAATTCAGAGTGCAATATTGAGAGCAGGGACTCTAACAAACGAAATGATTAGGACTGGAATTTTAAGGAACGGTGACAAAAGGAAGGGAACAAATGAGCCAGACAAGCAAATGGTCCCCATGATTGACAACAAGAAAACAAGAACTTTTATGGCCACTGGTACTGGTTAGAGAGTATATACAGGTTCACTTCCTAAGTGTGCTAAATGTGCTTATCATCACCCGGGATCTGCGCCCTGCCGTGAGTGTACGAACTGCAATCAGTCGAGTCATTTTACGAATCAATGTAAAGCACCAAGAAATGCAGGCAACATGAGGAATAATCAAAGGACATGCTATGAATGTAACAACCCAGATCACCTCAAAAATACATGTCCTAGGTTGAATAGAGCACCTGGACAAAGACAAGGAAATCTAGCTTTAGCAATTGAAGGAAATAACCCAAACCCTGGAGTCCATCTTAACCACCTCGTAGTAGTGCATTCTATTTGGGTCATTCGGATGCAGCTAACAAATAATGGGTACGTTTTCCCTAGACAAGTAGTATTCTACCTTAGATACGTAATTTTTTTTTACACATCGACTATTCGTTAGCATCTTTTAACAGATAACACAGACTGAATCTTGGGACGAGATTCAAGATAAGGGGTAGGTACTGTAGCAACCCGTAAAATTTCCTAGTCATTGGTAAATGTTAATCTAGTATTAACACATCGTTACTGTTCACTTAACCATTTTTACGAGCAAAATTTGAAAATTTTGTTTATTACATTTCTATAATTCAAACGTTGTTACGTTATTCATGATACTTTGGAATGAGCTCACATGCGCACTACGATAATCCAAAACTCGATTAAACACCAAACAGACTCTTAATTCTTATCTTGGCCTATTACTATTCCTAGCCCACACAATAAAAGCCCAACTTTTCTATTTTTCTTTTATACTAAATGACTCAACCTCATTTACTTAGCCCATTTTATTCCCTAATTCGACACACAACTCTTGTCAAATTTTACATGGTTCGATTCTCTATACTCCCGAGATACCGGAATGAAAAACTTCATAATTTAACTCGAACGTTTGCTATGTGAGTGAGACCTAAATCTATCATCCTTCGATCACATGTACAAACTCACTCAATGTTAACAAAAGGCGACCAAACCTGTTTTTACCTTTGTATATTGCAAAGTTTTTGTCCTAATAACTTCTACAACCCTTGTCACCCTTTTTCCTGATCCTTGGTCACATTAGCTAGTCAAATGGACCTATGGAGTATCAATAACATATATATATATATATATATATATATATATATATATATATATATATATATATATATATATATATATATATATATAAACTTGTACACCCCACTTGATACTATAAACCGAACCAACACCAATACTTCCCTCTTAATATCCATATTATTCGATTTCTATTCTGGAAGGATTCTCAAATCCTTATCTTTTCCTACTATCTCCACTTGCATACATAAAATACTATATAAACTATACTATATTCATGCACATACTCGTAAACTTACTCATTCTCACACCCTCCATTCTCAAACGTATTTCACACACTTAATTCTCCTAAGTTTCCTACTGCTAAGTACATTCGAAGAAACAAGGATCCTTTACTAGTCGATCAATCCATCTTCCAAGCATTTAAATGATGAACTCGATCCTTTCGTAGCAATCCTAATGAGCTATGGGTTATAAACCCTCGTTTCTAGTCCATTTGACGTGAATTCCTCACCATTTCTTGGTGTGGTAAGCCTTTCGAACCAATATCTATTCATACTTATGATTTATAATTCATTCACTTTTTATACATATTATTCGAACGTATTCACTTTATATTGATTTTACGCATTCTTGTTATTTACGTATTCATTTATACGCATGGCCTCCTTTATGGTTGGCTAGATAATCGATTTCTATTTTTATTCGACACATATAAATTCATATCGATGCTTAACGAGACCTAAATTGAACACATATATAGAATATATATAGGTTTTTGTTTTTGATTTGGACCTTTGTAATCGACTAAGGAAACGCTCTATTTAAACCTGTGGAAGGATTGTGCAAACACTTGGGATATGAATCTTAATAATGTGTTTGAGATATTTATGAGTGAATGTGTTTTAGTATGCGGAATCTACTACAACACACTTAAAAGAACACAAAGGTGATGAGTTATGTAAACGAGAGTTATAATAAACAAGGAACACAACTTTAGTAACACAAAACGATTCAATATTATTGATGAAATAATACGGATGATCTAACTATCACCAGGATTACAAAGTAACCTTGAATCTTTGATTGTAAAAGGATTTGTGAAATGAGTAACTAAGTTACTAGAAAGGTTGTTCTGTTTAGGTTATTAGTTGAAGAGATGCATGCACAAAGGTGGTGACTAAGGGAACCTTTTATAGAATAAGGTACCCTTATTACAAGTTGTCAAGTGGTTGAATATAATAAGATACTTTGACTATTCTAGCCTACAATTAAATACAACTACCAATGTAACAACTCTGTATATTCTTCTGCACAAACATGTGAAGACTGAACTACTTCTACATTACGTATAACATTGTACAAAGACTAATAATATAAAAAATATCTACAACTAAATATCTATCAACTTGATCATAATCTTGGCAGGACCTTTATCAACTAGCAGTACCTTCTCACCCAGAAGGTACTGTTAGTACATCTTCATCTTCTTCAAAATCAACTAGCAGGCTCTTGGCTTGTCTGGCAGGCTCTTTGACTTGAACATTTTATTCCCAACAATCCTCCCCTAAACTTGTTATTTCCTTTAAACTATACAAGTTTCTAATTAATAAAATACATACCTTGAGGATTTGAGGGAACTCTTCCAAAAACCTTTACTCTCTGTTCTTCCTTTTTCTTTCACATTGCTCAAATATGCTCCTCAGCAAACTTTGAACAATTTCTGAATTTTCTTCATCTTTGTCACATCTTAATCTCTTGGAGATCATAGTTGTAAGAACTTCATAACTAAGTGGATACTCTTTCTCAGCCAACATAAAGAGTTCAATCCCACTTTGTGTGTAAAGATGATGAATACGGCTAAGGCTTAGAAATTCCCATGTTGTTGAAGGATCATGATAGGGAAACTTCCAATGAACATCTTTTGGATTAGGATCATACATCCTATTAAATTCTACCCATAGTTCCTGTTCCTTAACATCAGTACTAGAATTTGTGTCTAGCCTAATTTGAACTAGATTCCACAATTCTTCTAAGTCTACTCTGTTACATGCTCTTACTAGATTTTCAAAGTTTTTGAAGATAGCAGTCTGACCCCTAACCCTTGTTATTTTCCATGACTTTCCTAATCTATCATGGTGAATCTCCCAATCAATAATAGGGCGTCTAGACCTAATTGGATCAGCATGTATGATAGTTGGCAAAGTAATTAACATCTTACTTACTTGCTCTGAGTCCAATTTTGCTTCTTCTTTCTTCTGTTGAGCATCTTTCTTTTTCATTGAGGGCTTTGCATCAGATGGGATTTTGTAGTAAAGACTCTTGTAGGCTTGTAGATACAGGAAGTAGATTTCATCAGCAGATTTCTTCTTCAGTTGATAATCAGTCCAATTTGCTTGACCTTTTAGAAATCTCTTCATAAAGTTCACTTGATCTTTCTGAGATTTGCCCACCTTAAAACCTCTTTTCTGACTTTCTTTCATCTTTTCAAAAATATCAGCCAGAGCTGCTTCTTTATACTTTTTGTTGATAAAAGATTCAAGCTCTGCTGTTTTCTCATCAGAGTTAAGATTGTTGTCATTCACTATTATTGCTGCTTGACCCTTCACAATTGGATCATTGGCAATAATCCATTGCATCTGTGCATCAAAGGTTTCTTGAGCAATTTGAGTATCAAGAAGAGTCTGAGCAGCATCTTTTTGCTCTTTCATCTCTGCAAGCAGTCTTGAAGCTTCAAATGCTTTCTGCACTTCTTCTTCATGAATCCTTTTGGCCTCTTCTTCATCTCTAGCCATCTGTACTTGCTCTGATCTCTTTAACTTTTTGGGCTTTGGCTCATCTTCAATCATAATGCTCTTGCCCTTATCCTTTGGAGATGGTTCTTGAGATGGAGCAGTAGATTGCTCATCAGCAATAAATAACCTCCATTGAAAAAACAAATCCCCTTGAGGCTCTAAGTCCCTCTTCCTTTTGTACACATGATCAGCAGTACCTTTGTAGTCCATAGCCAAAAGCTTTTCAATCCTAGCAGGCTCTTGTGAACTAGCAGGCTCTTGCTCTGCACCAGCAAGCTCTTCATCATAAACCTGAGTTCCTTCATGGAATTCAAATTGAGCCTCCTCTTCATCTTCAGAACTATCCATCCTCCCCTTTTTGGAAGAGTGACACAACCTTTCAGCATCTGATCTTGAAGAACTAGATAAAACAACCTTTGAAGATCTTTTACCCTTTAGCTTCTTCACTTCATTCTCCAATTTCTTTACCCTCTTAACTAACTTGATGTTGATCTCAGAAAATTTGGTGTTCTGACTTTTAAGAGCATTTTCTAAGAGCTTCACCTTCTCTTTTAGTTCTTGCACAGTCTGAGGAGATTGGGGTGGTGTTACATGATGTGATGGTGTTGGTGGTGTTGCAGATGGTACTGGAGATGGGATTGGTGATGTTTGATGTGTTGGTGAGATGTAACCAGTTGAAGAACTTAATGATGGTGATTCAGATGATGGTATTGGTTCTTCAGGATGTTGTGGTAACATTTCATCAAATAGTGGTATTTCTTCCCCTCTGAAACCAATTCTCATGTTTGAAAATACTTTGTGAGAAAGTTTTGGTGTTTCATAAAGTGAGTGTGGGGGAAGCAACAAATGTTTTGATTTTGCAATGATGGATGAAATAAATCTTGGATACATCAAAAACTTTGTTTCACTATCCACATTTTTAGTCAATCCTTCAAAAATATGTTTGGAAAAATTGTATTTTCTGTTTGTAGCCAAGCAGATGAGAGCAGAAGCCATGTTTCCACTAAATTGCTCCCAAGAGGTTTTCTTCTGGCTCAAACAATGAAGGATTGTATGGATAAAAAATCTCCATTGTGGAGTAAGATGCTTTTTAAGAAAGGTGAGTTTTGTAGAATTAGCATGATACCCCATTCTTTCCAAATTTTCAAAAATTTCAGTATCTGGCAATTGACTAATACCATCTGAACCATCCAAATGAAGATGTCTTCTTATGGATGACTCAGTAAGAGTCAAATGTTTGCCATCCACTTTGGCCTTAATCCTTTGTTCCCCATTTTCAGAAGTTTTAATTTTAGCAGTTTCCAAAATTGTAAAATTTGAGATTCATAAATAGTGGGATTAACTAGTAAAGCATACCTGATGTACGAATCATTTAAAAAGTCCACTATTTGATGAAAAGAGGCATTATCCTCAGACTTTTCCAAAAATGCTAATTGATTGTGACGTTTAACAAAGGTTAGAACTTCCATGGTGAAAGTTAATGAAAATTTTGATTATGATGGTGGGATTTGTTGGTGGTACTGGTAGAAGATGAAAGGTGTAAGTTAATTGTGATAAGGACTGATGAAAGATGATATGTGAGAATTACTTTTAACCGACAATAAGAAAGATTATAATAAGTAAATGAAAAGGCGGTTAAAAAGATCTTTTACATGTGAAATATAATATAATATAATCATCAGTAATTTACATAACTACCCCAACGGCTAATTTTAACTACCAGGCCCAACGGCTAAAACTTTTTCTGACAGGCTCAACGGCTATCTAGCAGTACCATTTTACTCTAGCAGTACCAAAATTTGAACTACCAGTACCTTTGAAAGTTTAGCAAAAATCCCTTATAGTTTTTAGCAAACTACCAGCTATCAACGGATTTGAGTTGTCTTTACCAAAAGCCGTTTGCTTATGGACTAGTTAACTATTTACTGTTAAGTATGGTTAGTTAAAAACCATATAGTTTTTGGTAAACTATCAACCATCAACGGATTTGAGTTGTCTTTACCAAAAGCCGTTTGCTTATGGACTAGCCAGCTCTTAAGTTTGTAAAAACTTGGTGAACTGAATACCAAAAGCCATATTGGCCTAAAGATGGTGCAATTTCCTTGGATGGAGGAAATTAAAAAGGCAATGATGCTGTGTATCTTGGATGATTGGTTCAACAAGTGAAATCATCTATTAGCATGCCTTTGAATTGAAACTTTCCTTAGTTTGATCTAGATAGAACTTTCTCCTTTAGGAATGCTTCATCCCTTCTGAATATGTGATCTAATCCTATCTTTTTCAACCTTTGCATCATCTTGTATGCTCTTGTCTTTTTCTTTCATAAATTGGTTTTTCTTCCATTCTGGGCTATTATTTCCTCCCCTGAGATTGTTACCTCCCCTGAGATGTAAATAACTTTCATTTCCCCTTTTTGTTTGGAAGATCTCTTGTTTTGTTATCAACCTGAAATGTGTTAGTTGCAAACCAAAAGAACAAAGTGCAAAGCACTTGATCTATAGCATTGTAAACATTTAAGCATCAATATGAACAAAACATAGCAAATTTTATACTAGCAGGACCAATTATGAACTGACAGTACCTATTGACTAACTAGCAGTACCATGTTTAAAAGCCAATACCAGTTATTTTTATGTACAAAGACACATGTTTTTCAAAGATTTATCATTCCAATAATTCCTACAAGATATTTGAATCTACCTAAATCAAAAGCTTTGGTGAGAAGGTCTGCATAATTCTTTTCAGAATCAATTTTAACAACTTGTATTAACCTTTTCTCATTGCAATCCCTTATGAAATGGTGTCTGATTTCAATGTGTTTTGTTTTTGAATGTTGAACTGGATTTTTAATGATATATATAGTACTGCTATTGTCAATGTAAATAATGGTGTTAAGAAAATTGTACCCATAGTCAAGTATTTGATTTTGGATCCAAAGAACTTGCCCACAACAACTTGCACCAGCAACATATTCTGCTTCAGTTGTAGAGTTGGCCACCATTGTTTGTTTCTTGCATTGCCAAGAGATGAGTCTGCAACCAAGAAATTGACATCCACCAGTTGTGGATTTTCTGTCTAGAGTTGCACCAGCATAGTCACTATCAGAATAAGCCACTAATTCAAAAGATGATTCCCTTGGATACCAAAGACCCAACCTAGGTTGACCCTTGAGATATCTAAAGATTCTTTTGACTGCTGTGAGATAAGAAACTTTGGGATGTACTTGAAACCTTGCACATACACATACTGAGAACATGATATCTGGTCTTGATGATGTAAGGTACATCAAAGACCCAATCATTGATCTATAATTGTGCAAATCCACATCTTCTCCCTCAGCATCCTTGAGTAGCCCTTTTTCTGCATCCATTGGTGTACTTGCAACCTTAGAATCAGCAAACTGAAATTTCCTTAGGATCTCTGCTACATACTTATCTTGGCTGATAAATATGCCTTCTTGAGATTGTTTCACTTGGAGACCCAAAAAGAAAGTAAGTTCCCCCATGGAACTCATTTCAAACTTACTATGCATAAGTTTTTCAAATTCTACACACAAGTCTTGGTTTGTAGATCCAAAGATAATGTCATCAACATAAATCTGCACTAGCAAGATGTCTTTCTTTGTTCTTTTGATGAACAAAGTTGGATCAATCTTGCCTCTTTGGAATCCATTTTCTAATAGATAGAAAGCCAATGTTTCATACCATGCCCTAGGAGCTTGGTGTAGACCATAAAGAGCTTTGGTAACCCTATACACCTTATCTGGATACTCTGCATCAATGAAGCCTGGAGGTTGAGAAACATACACTTCTTCTCCAATTTCACCATATAAAAATGCACTCTTAACATCCATTTGATAGATAGTGAAGCCTATGAAAGAAGCATAGGCCAAGAATAGCCTAATTGCTTCAAGTCTTGCAACTGGAGCAAAAACCTCTTCATAATCTACCCCTTCTTCTTGAGTATA
Organism: Artemisia tridentata subsp. tridentata; assembly: GCA_021014915.2. Classification (NCBI taxonomy): domain Eukaryota; kingdom Viridiplantae; phylum Streptophyta; class Magnoliopsida; order Asterales; family Asteraceae; genus Artemisia; species Artemisia tridentata. Next base: position 289,913,583 of record CP139501.1, read on the forward strand.
CCCTTGGGCCACCAATCTTGCTTTGTTTCTGATCACTATCCCCCTTTCATCTTTCTTGTTTCTGAACACCCATTTGGTTCCAATTGCCCTGTGACCTTTGGGCAAATCAACCAATATCCAAACCTTCTGAAGCTTGAATTGGAGAAGCTCTTCTTGCATTGCTTCTACCCAACTTGCATCATCTAAAGCTTTGTTTATGTTTTTGGGTTCAGCCTGAGATAGAAAACATGAAAACAGGCATATGTTGGCAACTTCATGATTCTTTTCTTCATAAATAGAGGAGATAAACCCTTCTTGGTCTGAAGTCAAGACTTGAGATAAACCAACTTGAGATCTTGTTCTAACACCAGAATCAATGCTACCAATCACATCATCAGTTGAGTGATCTTTGAGAATTCTTGTGTTGTGTGTTGTAGGAACTTCATAGGTAAATGGAAGATTGCCAATCCCCACTTCTTCTGGCAAAGAATCATCTATTTGAACATTCAATGGCTCAGCAGTATCAATTTGTGAACTGGCAGTACCATCTGGTGAACTAGCAGTACCATTGTCATTTGCACTACTTTCTTGATTCTCTTGACCTTGAGTTCCATGATCATCTTCATTGCCTTCATTTGTTGTATTTGAAGGTTCTTCAAGACTTGAAGATAAATCCAACCCTTTCCAAATTGGCATCCAGATGTAATCTTGATCTTTAGGTGTTTCAACATTGTCTTCAAAACCTGCATTATCATTAGTATTTGTACCTGAAACAGGCACATAATTCATAGATTCTGAAAGCCTATCAATATCAAACATCCAATCTGGTCCAATGCCTTTCACATTTGTTAGTTTCTCTTGAAACTCTATGTGAAGATTCTCTTCCACTAGCCTAGTGCAACTATTATACACTCTATAAGCCTTACTTTGCAAAGAATACCCTATCAAATAGCCTTCATCAGCTTTTCCTTCAAACTTGCCTAAATGATCTTTGGTATTGAGAATAGTGACATGACAACCAAAAGGTCTCATAAAACTTAAAGATGGTGTTCTACCAAAGAAAAGTTCATAAGGTGTTTTTCTATGTGGTTTTATCACAAGAACCTTGTTCTGCACATAACAAGCAGTACCTACAGCTTCAGCCCAAAATGACATAGGCAACTTATAGTCTACTAACATAGTTCTAGTAGCCTCTATAAGTGTTCTATTTTTCTTTTCTGCTACTCCATTTTGCTGTGGGGTTCTAGCTACACTAAATTCTCTTTTTATTCCTTTTTCCTTGCAAAAGTCATCCATAACCCTATTCTTGAATTCTGTTCCATTGTCACATCTGATGACTTTGACTTTCTTATCAGATTGGTTTTCTACCTCAGTTATATAAGATTTAAGAATCTCACTTGTTTCATGCTTAGATCTTAAAAAGAAAACCCAAGAAAATCTGCTATAATCATCAGTAACAACAAGACAATATCTTTTACCATTCAAGCTACTCACATTAGTAGGACCAAAAAGATCCAAATGAAGCATGTATAAAGCCTGAGAAATTGAGTTATGGGTCTTGGGCTTACAAGAAGCTCTATGTTGTTTTCCTTTAAGACAATCAACACAGGTTTGGTCATTTTAAAAAATCTTTTTGGGTAAACCTCTAACCAAATCATATTTTGCAATAGTATTGATTGTTTTAAAGTTTACATGACCAAGCCTTCTATGCCAAAGCATAGATTCATCCAATGAGGCTTTTGCTACCAAACAAGTTAAACTCTCCTTAGGATCAATGTTTTTTAAATCAACACTGTACATATTGTTCCTTTTTTGGGATTTTAAGAAGGATCTGACTCTCATCAGGCATTTTAAAATCAGAAGAAAGAACCATACATTCATTGTCAGTAAATAGAACATTGTTCTTTTTGTCACACATTTGTGAGACACTAAGGAGATTAAAATGAAGTTCTTTCACAAAATACACATTTTCAAAATCTAATTTACTGGTTTTGATAGTACCTTTACCAGTAATCTTTCCCTTTATGCCTCCCCCAAAGGTAACATATCCTCCATCAAATGTTTTGAAGTCTGTGAGGAAAGACATGTTGCCTGTCATGTGCCTTGAACATCCACTATCTACATATCCTTGATCACCAATATCAGATGAATGTTCCTGCACATATATAAACATGTTAGTTTCCTTGGGGTACCCAAGCCATGACAGACTTGGGTTTGCCTCTTGCATCAATGAAATCAAACCTTTTTAGGATTGTTGATGCACCTTTTGATTGGAGTGGTTTCCAAATCCAACATGCTGAGGACTTAACAGCATTTTCCCTTTTAATCCATTTTGTGGTCTTTGGTCTATCAGTACCAATTTTGGCAGTACCATTTGGTCTAGCAGGACCTTTTGGTTTTGGTCTCCAAACTTGTGTTTTGACCACAGATTTCTTTTGAATAGGACTATTCACAACTTTTGGTACATATTTGAAAGTGTTTCTTGCACCCTTATCAGTTGGTTTTGAGATAACAGGCTTATTTTGTCTAACAGTATGTTTAACTTTTGGTGAGTTAGACTTAACAAAACTTTTTCTGGGGTGAGTTACATTTGTTTTAGACTTTGATTTACTCCCAGAAACCCAGTTGTTACAATAAACATGAAGATGATTAAAGCTACCACAGTAATAACAAGCCTTATTGTACATAACAAAATTATCACCTAGTTTTTGTGACTTAAGATTGTTCCAATTTCTTTGGCTACCTCTAGGTTTGTTATTACATTTTTCACAACTTTTAACTGTTTTCAAAACAACTTTAGCCTTAGCCTTAATCTCTACTCTTTTAGGACTGATTGGTCCTACTTTGTTTCCTTTGATAGAAACAGTCTCTTCTTCATCATCATCAGATACCCAATCTTCAATGATTAGAACATCTGATTTGTTATTAGTGAGCACCTTTTTGTTAGAGAGTGAGGCATTCTTAGCACTCTCAGAAGGTTCACTTTTCTCTACAGGTTTAGCTAATGGTTTGTTGATGAATTCATGTAAACCTGACTCTGCAAGGTCAATACCTTGGGGACAAGGAATTCCTCTATAAGGAGGTGGACAAGTCTTGTATCCTATCCCAGATTTTATTCTCTTATTCATCTGATTTTCAACTATGCTTCTAGTACAATCAGAAGCAATTTCCAATGTGGTAACAGTTAGTTCAATATTATCTCTAGCCAATGTCACTTTAGCACACTCAGTTCTTAACATTTTTATTTCTGCATCTTTTAAAAATATTGTCCTATTAAGAATGGCTTTTGCATCAGAAAATGTGAGTTCATTTTCCCTAAAGTGAATTACTTGTTTTTCAAGTTTGGCCATACCACACTTATGATTTACTAGGTCTTGATGTGTTTTTCTTTGTTCTAATGTCAGTTCATCATAAAATTTTCTTAAAGTTTCTAATTCTTTAAAAACTTCACAATTATTAGAACATTTGGTAGTTTGTACCTCAGGAGTGGAGAAAGCCATTAAAGCCAATTCATCTGAAGTTGACTCTTCTTCACCCATAAAACTCCAATCAAAACCCATCCCATCAATAGCAACCATTGCTTTGGGCTCAATGATTTCCACAGCCTTACTTTTGCTCTCAAAGCTTCCTTTCTTCTCAAAGCTTCCTTTATTCCTGTTGTCAAACCCTCTTCCCTTGTCATCCTGCTTCTTTGGTCTTCTACACTCTCTTGAGTAGTGACCCTTCATGTGGCAGTTGTAACACTCCACTTTGGACTTGTCATATCCAGCAGGCTCATTACCATCTATGATAATCTTCTTTCCAGTCCTCATCAGCAACTTCTTAGCCCTTATGCTCAGAAGTGAAAGTTGCCACTTTATGTCCATTTCTTCAAGATCATCTTCATGAATCTCTTGAAGATCTTCAAAAGTTAATATGGACCCATTATGTTGTGATGTCAGGAAGGCACACCTAATTGTTTCATCTAGAATGGTTTTGGTACTGCTAGAAGTACTGGCAGTACCAAAGTTTGTGTTGGCAGTACCTTCTTCTCTGCCATCTTTTTCTTCATCTACAACTTTTGAGGTGCTTGGAGATGATACAAAAGCCATATTTCCTGAGCTTGAACCAGTAGTCTTCTTCACTTCATGCTCTACTATTTTGAAATTGTTGTAGAGATCATTAAGACTCATCTGATCAATATCTGGTTTGTTTTTCCAGACAATGACATGCATGGACCATTCAGAGGGTAAACTCCTAAGAAATTTGGAGTTTAAGTCTTCTTGAGTTATCATCACTTCATGGATGGCTAATTGACTTGAAAGCTTTTAAAGTCTATTGAACATACTGTCCAAAGACTCATTTGTTGTGGCTGTAAAGTTTTCAAACTGCTGTTTGAGAAGTGTTTTCTGAGTTTTCTTGGTGGCATCATTACCACCAAATCTAGCCACAATAGCTTCAAAAAGGGTTTTGGCATCTTTGTATTTGTTGAAGATTAAGAGCTGATCATTTGGAATAGTCATCAGTAGCATACTCCTTGCTTTAAGATCATTTCTCTTTTGAACTCTTTCTTCTGCGCTTGTTGGGTTTACTTGCACATTTGTTACAAGTGCATCGTTTACTGTGGTGGTGGTGATTGAAGGTTTGAATGAGTTGCCTTCTTCAATGATCTCCCAAAGTGCATAGTCTTGCACTTGGAAATATTGTTCTACCCTCAGTCTCCACATATCAAACTCATTTTGTTTGAGTAATGGAAGTTTTGCTGCAACATTGGTTTGAATATGTTCAACATCCATTGTTCTTTTAAATTGTAAATATCAACCTGGCTCTGATACCACTTGTGGAAGGATTGTGCAAACACTTGGGATGTGAATCTTAATAATGTGTTTGAGATATTTATGAGTGAATGTGTTTTAGTATGCGGAATCTACTACAACACACTTAAAAGAACACAAAGGTGATGAGTTATGTAAACGAGAGTTATAATAAACAAGGAACACAACTTTAGTAACACAAAATGATTCAATATTATTGATGAAATAATACGGATGATCTAACTATCACCAGGATTACAAAGTAACCTTGAATCTTTGATTGTAAAAGGATTTGTGAAATGAGTAACTAAGTTACTAGAGAGGTTGTTCTGTTTAGGTTATTAGTTGAAGAGATGCATGCACAAAGGTGGTGACTAAGGGAACCTTTTATAGAATAAGGTGCCCTTATTACAAGTTGTCAAGTGATTGAATATAATAAGATACTTTGACTATTCTAGCCTACAATTAAATACAACTACCAATGTAACAACTCTGTATATTCTTCTGCACAAACATGTGAAGACTGAACTACTTCTACATTACGTATAACATTGTACAAAGACTAATAACATAACAAATATCTACAACTAAATATCTATCAACTTGATCATAATCTTGGCAGGACCTTTATCAACTAGCAGTACCTTTTCACCCAGAAGGTACTGTTAGTACATCTTCATCTTCTTCAAAATCAACTAGCAGGCTCTTGGCTTGTCTGGCAGGCTCTTTGACTTGAACATTTTATTCCCAACAAAACCCTTTCTAACGACTACTATGTCGAACGAATTACCTAACCTAATTCTCTATAGTCTAAGCAAATAAGCTGTTACAATAATCTCTTCATATAAGCTTGTCTAATGCCTTTTTAATCGCTCAACTAAAACCCCATCGAACCAGTTTCTAATTCATAAGTATATGCGAGTGGGCTTTCTAAAAGCCCAATAAGCACTTGTAATAAGCTGTATTTATAAGCACTTTGGATACATTTTTAGGACCATAAAAATAGCCCAAAACCAGGCCCAAAACATTCTAACACTCTATGGATCGAAATCTCTTAATGGGCTTTGTTTAAGTTGCGTGAAAAGCCCATTAAGCCAAAAGTAAGCTCTTTGGAAAAATAAGTAGTTTTTATAAGTTGGAATAAGCTATTTAAAGCTAGTAAAACTCTCGGAAACTTTATTATTTAAGTTTTGTACATTTTGGACTAAAAATGCAAAAACATTTTACTATTTGGGTTAAAATTGTAAACTTTCGGATAATTAGGTATTAAACTGTCAAATTTGTAACTTAAGGGTAAGAATTGAATATACAGTAACCATGGACCATAAAATGTCATATTAGTATCTTTTTGGACTAAATATGTAAATGTTTAATAACCAGGGACTAACGGTGCAAATGTTTCACCGTTAGGGTTAAAAATGCAAATTTCCTATAATTACAAAGGACCTTACAGTAACTTGATTTTTCACATAATCTCACAAATGTTTTGTTACATCTTGACCTAAAAATCAATTTTTCAATTCGTACGGTTTGTATAACAAACGTTACGTTTATATTTACGTAACGTGATTTTAACAAATACGCATAACTCATCATCCATCAACTTTTGAAGAGACGATATTTATGGATTCAATAAACATAAAAACATGATAATATTATTTATAATATTATTTTTGAACTTTAAGCATTTTAAGCATATCAATCATTCTCATCACAATCCAATTCGTTATCCGATATTCTTTCACAATCATCATTCACATCAAGTCAATCTTAAACCATCGAAATCTCAGACTTTCCTATTTATCAGGTCGTGTGTTGGAGCCGTTCCCGTGATACTTTTGACATAACATTTCTTTGGCCTTTACAGCTAAGGTGAGATTTATAGCCCCTACTTTTATACGCTTTGATTTACTTTTGGGGGAGATACATGCTCAACTATATTCATTTACTTTTACAAGTACTTTAATACATTTTGCATTAGTAGTCAAGATACATTATGTATTGTTAACATGTTTAAATTACTTTACTCGTTTATCAAAACACTTATGACATTGATACGTATTTATATACACATCTGTCCTATTTATACTATGTTAAGAGTGGATTGTAAACACACAGGTTGCAAGTCTTGTATGGGCGGGGCTTGGGACTGAGTGGATTTACAATGCCTTTGCTGTGAAATCTTTATTCAAATGTTTTACAGTCTAACTAAACTCTATGAACTCACCAACCGTTGGTTGATACTTTTTAGCATGTTTATCTCAGGTTTATAAGGCGATAGTGGATGCATGGATTCTAGAGTCATTTGCATACATGGAGACTTTTATCTTTATCATTACCATTCGTTACATCTTGAAAACATCTATGTAACTTTTTACTTTGAATCTCTTGCTTAACTCTGATTTTAATAATTCGAATGGTAAAATTTCAAAACGTATCATTTAGAGGTCGTTTTCTATACCTTGATCTATATTATGAAGTAATACCCCCTTGACACTACTGTTCCGCTGCGGTAATTTGGGGGTGTTATAGTAGAAAAGATTAATGTTTTAAAGAGTGAGATTTATGTAAGAGATGAGCTTATCACAGAACTGAGAAGAAGGATTGATACATATCAGTTGCCCAGAAAGAAAAAGATATAGCTCAACAGGAAAAAGATAACTTTCAATGTAAAGTAAATAGGCTTGAACATGCATCTGAAGGAGTAAACAAGATAATAGAGTGCCAAATTATGAGGAAAGGTAGTTGCATAGGCTATAATTGTTACAACCCGTGCCCGCTTTGACCGAAAATAAAAACTATTTGAGCGGAAACGACTCAACTTAACATACATTCTATTACTCTTTTGACCATTGACAAAAATCTATAAACATTCAGACCTAGAGACTATATTTAAATGAAACTAGACTCAATTACCTTCGAAACGCCGGGTGGCACGACCCTTGACGACTTACGGTTTAAAAGATATGATTTTTCAAAGATTGCCGAAAGCTGCCGAAAACCACCCATCCGATTGGCATGCTCCCGCATCCGATTCGGTTGGGCTGAAAACCGATCGGCAGGAACCTCCAACCGATCAGTTGGAGGCTACTGACCTCCCGGAACCACTTCCAAGTCCCGTACTTGAAAACTCGACCTCCCGAACTCGATATTTCACCAAACCTTCCAGATTTACTTAATATATCATTGGGCTCATTTCCATACAAAAACATTTACCGTTTGACCCACGGAATAGTACTTTACACGATGACGGGTTTTGCACCAAAATCCGTTTTGACCCATTTCATGACATAAGACACATACAACTTCTACATCACCTCAAACTTTGTTGGATCGATATACTCTGACCAAACTAACTTGTAGCTTGTCTACGGTTTAACAACTTTGAGTGAATTCAAAACTATTAATAGTGAAACACTGATATACTTTGCTAAGTATGCGGAATCTACTTCAACAAAGCTAAGAAGAATTTAATAAACGACTTTGAATATTATTAAAACCTTGAACCTGCTTTCTTACACAGATTCACTAACAAACTCTAAACTCTAATAATCGTATATCACTAATCACATATACTTGTCTCTCTAAAAACACATATATCTCTAATGCCAACCTAGGGATCCTTTTATAAGCACAAGGAAAACCCTAGTCGGTTTACAATACTTGAACGACAAGTAAATTCTAATTATAACTCTTAATCTAATACGAATATTCTAGAATTACACATTAGTCCTTAAACTATTTGCATGGCAGTCCTTTAACGAGCAGCAGTACTTTAATCGAATAGCAGTACTTTGACTTGAGTAGCAGTACTTTGACTTTTATAGCCCAACAATCCTCCCCTAACTTGAATTCTACTTGCTTGATTTCAAGTTTCTTTGTATGTCTTTAACTTCAATACTTTATCTTCAAGGAAAGGTTATTTCTTCAAACCTGACTCGTTATTGTTTTGTCATCATCAATGCAAATAGTATCTTCAATCTTCATCAGCAACAATTCTTTTCAGCATCAGATCTTTTCAGCAACTCAGCATCATATTGGCAATATGTACATCAGATCTTAAGAGTTTCATACTATTCTCATCACTTCCAGGTGTGTTAACTCCTGTGAGAGGTGAATCATTGAAAACTTAATGGATTTTGATGTCTCTTTACCAAAGCCATTAACTCTGGAGTAGCCAATGTTTAGATTTAGGAAAAACCATGGTACATTGATAACCATATGATTTTTAGCAAATCATCAGCTATCAACGGATTTGAGTAGTCTTTACCAAATAGCCGTTTGCTTTTGGACTAGCTAGTTCTTTTAGTACAATCACTACCATGGTGAACTAATTACCATATAATGGTTTTCCACAGCCTTTACCACAAAGCCATTATCTTGTGGGCTAGCCAACTCTTCACTAATATAGATATGGTGAGTTGAAAACCATACAATTTTTAGTAAATTGCCAACTAAAAACGGATTTGATAATCACATCAGAGCCGTACCCTCATGATGAGTCAAACTCTTTCTTGTTTATTAAACATGGTGAGTTGATTACCATTTGTTGTGTAGTACAAGTACTAACACCATGCTGTTGCTTTCAAAACCATTTGTTGCTGTTTAATCTTTGTGCTTTCAAAATGTTTTTGCACTTATCAAAAATTACTAATTTTATCAAAAGACTTTACTGGTTTTATGCTGCAAGCAGTACTTTGAGAAAGTACTGTCTGACCAGCAGTACTTTGAAGAAAGTACTTTATTTTTCAAAAGATTTATATAATAATGAAACCATACCAGTAGTTATGCATTAATCTTCAAATTCAGTAGTCCACTTGATGAATAATTTTATGACCATCAATGCTACTTCATCCTCTTGTTCCACTTCCATTCCATGCTCTAGCATTCTGATCATCAGATCTCTTGTGAGTGGATATCTTTGTTCTGCTAGCATATGAATCATAGTGCCATCTTCTAACTCTAAAACATGTATCCCAACTGATCCAAAGAATCTCCATCTGTTAATCTCCCAGTTGTCTTGATTTTCCCACAAAGCACTGTCCTTAGACTCCTCTGTGTCCCAGATTGTTGTGAGATCTCCTAACAATATCAAACCTACTCCTTGTGGTGGAATATGCTCAAAATAAGTTTGCACTTGGAGATATAACTGAAGCATATCATCTCTATCAATCAGATGTAGAATATCCCATAATGAATTAAACACTCTAAAACTTCCATCTAGTCTATGAAAGATTAGATAATCTCCTTCTTTAGATTCTACAACTGAAAAAGTAGATATCTTGGACTTCTTATCAGAATCTTCTTTCAATTTTGGATTCTCAAAGTCAACAACTCTAAGATAATTTCTGAGCTCATCAACTGTGTCTGTTCTCAATTCAACAGCTTCCTTGAACTTCTTTGATGGCTGTTCATCAGTGACTCTTTTCCTCTTTGAGCTTCTTGTAGCAGCTCTTTCCTTTCTTTTATCTTCAAGCTTGTCATCTTCAAAAGAAATAATGCCTGCAAGATCTCTTTGAATAGCTTCTCTAACAGCATCATACAGATCCTTCATCTCTGTATATGTCAATCTAACTAAACCTGTGTATCCTTGACCTTTCAGATAAGCCATCATATCATTCCTTTCTCTAGCTTTACTAATTGGCCTTCTTGATTGAACATTCTTTCTTGATTCTTCAGCATCTATCTCTGCTTGTAATATTCTAGCTGCTTCCTCATTTTTGGCAACCTGAATTTGTCTTAACTGTGCCAATGTCATCTTCTTCTTCTTCTTTTCTACCAAGATCCCTTTGCCTTTATCTTTTGGATCTATTTCTTGCGCAGGTTGAGAAGAAGTATGATGTTGTTGTTCAACCTCATGAATACTAATACCTCTTTGACTTGACATATTAAGCATGATGTCAGCAATTGTTTCATCATCACTGTTAGTATGAGCTATATCATCTTCTTCCTGAGCTGGTTTAGAAGGACCTACTTCCTCTTGAACTTGAATTGAAGGACCAATATCCTCTTCAAAATCTAAGGTTCTAGGTGTAACAATGAATTGCCTCTCAGTACCTTGTTGAGCAGTACTTTCTTGAGCAGTACTTTCAGCTTCAGCTCCTTCTAAGTTTATTTCCTCAGTATCACCACTTCTCACTTCAACAGTAGCTTCTTCCAAATTTATTTGCTCTGTTTCATCACTCTTCCTTTCAACAGTATCTTGAGGAATATTTTCAGGTGGTGTCCTCTGAGTATCATCCATAAATCCAGCATCTTGTTCAAAATCTTGTTCAAAACCAGCATCATCTTCATTCAAATTCTCTAAATTCCTCCCCATTTGGAATGAAGATTGCTTCTTAGACTTTTTCTTCTTCGAAATCTTTGTAGGTATCCTACCACTCTTCTTCTGAGACTTCACCCATAATCTATGGTGTTGAACTAGTGGCCAAACATACCTCTTCAATCTCTGAAACTTAGTCTTTAATTTGTCTATCTTAGCAGCTTGAGCCTCACTCTCCTTCTTCAACCTCTTTAACTCCCTTGTTAAAGCATAATTGTCCAATTCTACCTCTTCTTCTTCAAATTGCTTAGACACATTTGTGGAAGAATCATCAATAGGAGATGGTGGATTATTCATACCTTGGTCTGACTCCTCATGAGTAGGAATGTCCATAGGAGCAGTACCTTCCCTAGTAACAGAATGTGGAGAAGCAGTATGTTGAGAAGCAGTGGGTTCAGGAATACTAACTTCTCTAGAAACTGGAGACTCTTGGCTTGCTGACTCAGAATTTGCTTCTTGCTCTTGCTCTTGCTCTGCATCTCTAACAACTTGTGCAACTCCCAATATATGAGCAGTCAAAGGTGTGTTGGTTCCAGAAAACTTTGCACTTTGTTTAAATAGAAAAGTAAACACCTTTGATGGAAGTTTGACAGTGGGTAAAAAAACTTTGAGGTTTAGGGACATCCTCAAGTTGATTGTTCAAGAATAACTGAACAAACCTTGGATACATCAAAAATGGTGAACCATTACCAATATGTGTAAGCATACCATCCAGAATGAGTCTTGAGAAATTGAATCTTCGATTGGTAGCCAAACCCACTAATGCAGATGCAATATTTTGACCAAATTGATCAAAAGAAGTACTCTTGGGACTCAAACAATGAAGTAGAACGTGAATTAGGTACTTCCAATGAGAACAAAACAAAGGCTTTTGAAAAGTAAGCTTCGTCAGATCGCCTTCATAACCTAAATCACTTAAAGTGTCCCAAAGCACTTGTTTTTCAAAACGAACAGCCCCCCCTTCATCATCAAACATCAACACATCCCTAATCGTGGCCTCAGTAATCCTAATAGCTCGTCCAGCAACCGTAGCCCTAATCAACGAATCATCTTCTTTCGTTGCAGTAGCCCAAAATTCTTGCATCCAGGGACCAATAACATCAGGGTCAACTAAAATAGAGTAGTTGATGGAAGACCCAGTTAAGAAATCAATGATCGCATGAAAATCAAGATTATCCCTTGTCTTGTCCAAATTAGCGATCATATTATGTTTGCTAACAGTAAGGCGATTAGCCATGATGAGTTGGTAGAGAAGAATTCGCTTTGAGTGTGTGTTTTGATAAAAAGATTGTGGTGTAAAAGCGAATGAAGGATCTCAAATACGTAAAAAGGCGGGGAAATAGGAGTGAGTTTCTTTAAATAGGATGAAAATAAATCAAACTCTTAATAATAAAGTTACCGTTTGGATTAACTTATTATCTCCGCCGTAAGGAATTAATTAACCGTGAGCCCCACAATTTTTGACCGTTGGAACAGTACGTCCACGTAAGCAGTACGTTGAAGCAGTACGTTGCTGAAGCAGTACTTTGAGCAACAAAGCAGTACGTTCCATCTTGTTATCCACAATCGATACTCCAAACTAAAACCAAGAACTTGTAAAAGATTCATGCTTAAGTTCTAACTAATAGCTAATGTTGCCTCCCCTCAAATACAACATATAGGCTAAACTAAACTATTAAAACCAATACTTTCATTAAGACCGAATAGAAAGTATACTAACTAATACTAAAGCCTCCCCTCAAATGTAGCCTAGTAGTTAATCATCCCAATGCTCACAACTAAGTGGTTGAATCTTGAAACATCAAATCCCTTAGTGAGTAGATCAGCTACATTATCATCTGTGTGAACCTTAACCACATTTATAAGCCTGTGCTCATAACAATCCCGAATAAAGTGATGCCTAATCTGAATGTGCTTGGTCTTGGAGTGATAAACAGGATTCTTCACAATGCAGATGGTACTCTCATTATCAATGTTGATAGGAGTATTCTTGAAATTGAATCCATAATCCAAGAGTTGATTTTGCATCCACAAAACTTGTCCACAACAGCTTGCAGTAGCAACATATTCTGCTTCAGTAGAGGAGGTTGCAGCAATGGTTTGCTTCTTACATTGCCAGGAGACTAATCTTCTTCCAAGATATTGACATCCTCCTGAGGTTGATCTTCTATCATAGTTATCCCCTGCATAGTCACTATCTGAAAAGGCTTCTAAGTGAAAAGGTGACTCCTTAGGATACCATAATCCTAACTTTGGTTGATGCTTGAGATATCGAAAAATCCTCTTGACTGCATACATATGGGAAACCTTGGGTGTAACCTGAAATCTTGCACATAAGCAAACAGCAAACATGATGTCAGGTCTTGATGCAGTTAAGTACATAAGACAACCAATCATAGATCTGTAAAGCTTGACATCCACAGCTTGTCCATCTTCATCCTTGCCTAGAGGTTTATTTTTATCAATGGGTGTGGTGGCAGGCCTGAGATTTGGAAGATCAAATCTTTTGAGTATGTCTGCAACATACTTTTCTTGGTTAATGAAGATTCCATCTCTTGTTTGTCTAACTTGAAGACCCAAAAAGAAGGTTAATTCTCCCATAGAACTCATTTGAAACTCCTTCTGCATAAGATCTTCAAATTCTTTCACCATAGACTTCTTTGTGGCTCCAAAGATAATATCATCCACATAGACTTGGACTAACATAATATCTTTCTTATCCCTCTTGATGAACAAAGTCTTATCAATTGCTCCTCTCCTATAGCCATGTTGTAATAGAAAATTCGAGAGTCTCTCATACCAAGCTCTGGGAGCTTGATGAAGGCCATATAGTGCCTTGATCACTTTGTAGACTTTGTTTGGATGTGCAGGATCTTCAAAACCAGGAGGTTGTTTAACATAAACTTCCTCAGAAATTGTGCCATAAAGGAAAGCACTTTTCACATCCATTTGGTAGACAGGAAATCCCATGTATGATGCAAAGGCAAGAAATAACCTTATTGCCTCTATCCTTGCAACAGGAGCAAATACTTCATCATAATCCACTCCTTCTTCTTGGCGATATCCTTGTGCAACCAATCTAGCTTTATTTTTGATAACATTCCCTCTTTCATCTCTTTTGATTCTGAAAACCCATCTTGTACCAATGACTCTTTTGCCATCTGGTAAATCACATAATACCCAGACTTCTTGAAGCTTAAATTGTAGAAGCTCCTCTTGCATGGCTTCAACCCAACTTTCATCTGCTAAAGCTTGAGCTACCTTTTTGGGTTCTTCTTGAGATAAAAAGCAAGCAAACAGGCATGTTTGTTGATCCTTGTGATTCATCCTGTTTTGTTTGTAAACAAAGCTAAGTAAAGCAGTATGTTGCTTAGAAAGTCCTTTAACTTTGTTCCTTGTAACCACTCCTGAAGAGGGTGATCCAATAATATTACTTTGAGGATGAGCTTTATGAACTCTCAATGTAGGAGTTGGTGGTACTGGAAGATCAGACTCCAAGTTAGTAAAATCAATGCCTTCATTGAGAGAAAATACCTTCTGGAATAAGCTCATCATCAATTTCTTCTAATCCAGGAATGTTAGCATTAACTAAATCATCATCATCAACATTGGAATCATCAGCATTGTTCCAATTTGATTGCTCTAATACATCAGAAGTACTGTCAAAAGGATCAGCAGTACTTTGATCTAAAGTACTGTGGGCAGTATCTTGAAAGTTACTCTTTTTCTTTGCAGCCTCATAAGCCTTCCTTTGTTCATCTTCATAGGATTGTGCTATAGTTTCTTGAAAAAGCATCCTATTAAGTTCATCTTGTATGGCTTGATCTTCATCAGATACTGTATGAGTTGGCTGAGCAGTACTTTGTTCCTCAACAGTAACTTCAGGTTCTTTGTCAGGAACTTCTTCTGGTGTAACATTGACTCCATGAACAATGTACTGTGAATCATCTTCTTTGTAATTAGCCTGATTCTCTTCTCTAACAGGGACATAATTCATAGATGGTGTGAGCTTGAGATCAAGATCAAACATCCAATCAGGACCTTTACCTTTCTGAGTTTCCTTATCTTCCAAAAATTCAACATGAAGACAATCTTGTACCTTTCTGGTATTCCTGTTATAAACTCTAAATCCTTTGCTATTTGTACAATATCCCAATAAATATCCTTCATCTGACTTACCATCAAATTTACCCAGAGAGTCAATGGTATTTAGAATAGTCAGAGAGCAGCCAAAAGGTTTTAGAAAACGAATATTTGGTTTCTTTCCCATGAGTAACTCATAAGGTGTCTTCATCTGAGGTTTAGTTACTGAAACTCTATTCAACACATAGCAAGCAGTACTTATGGCTTCAGCCCAAAAGAGAATAGGTAATTGGGAATCTGCAAGCATTGTTCTAGCTGCTTCTATCAAAGTCCTGTTCTTTCTTTCTGCAACACCATTCTGCTGTGGTGTTCTAGCAATGCTAAACTCTCTCTTGATTCCTTTCTTGGCACAGAATTCATCCATATGCTTGTTCTTGAATTCTGTTCCATTGTCACATCTAATACCTCTTACTTTGAGTCTTAATTGATTTTCAAGGGCTACTATCAGGTCATGGATAGCATCAAAGGTTTCATCTTTGAATCCCAAGAAAAAGACCCAACTAAATCTGCTACAATCATCTGTCACTACCAAGCAGTACTTCTTCTTGTTTAAACTTTCTACTGAAACTGGTCCAAACAGATCCATGTGTAGCAACTCCAAAGGTTCTCTAATATCTCTTTCCCCAAGCTTCTTACATGAAGCTTTATGTTGTTTACCCTTCTTGCAAGCCAAACATGAATGATCAGCCTTGAATGTTTTGGAAGGTAAACCTTTAACTAAATTTCCTTTGACCAGCTTGTTGATGTTCTTAAAATTAACATGACCTAGTCTTCTGTGCCACAGATGTGCTTCTTCCAATGATGCCTTTGCTACTAAACATGTTGCTCTTCCAGCAGAATTGAGACTCTTTAAGTCTAAACTGTATACATCATTGGTTCTTGGTACTCTCAATGTCACCAAGTGATCATCAACAAATTTGAACTCAGGTGAGAGAATGAGACATTCTGTATCAGTAAACAGAATTGGATACTTCTTGTCACAAATTTGAGATACTGACAATAGGTTGAACTTGAGCTCCTTTACATATCTAACATTCTCAAAATCAATACATCCAGCCTTGATTGTTCCTTTGCCAGTGATTCTTCCTCCATCAGGATCATTACCAAATGCAACTCTTCCTCCATAATATGCCTTAAAGTCTGACAGGATCTCCTTGTCCCCTGTCATGCTGCCAGAGCAACCACTATCAACAATAATATGATCTTTAAGCTCCTCCTCTGGGTTGCCCTGCACATTAAAGAAAAGGGTTAGTTTCTTTTAGGAACCCAAGCCATTACTGACTTGTGTTCCCCTTGTGGAGTGACATACTTGAATTCCTTCAGTATGTAATCTCCACTGGTTTTAAAGGCATGGTCAATGATTATTTGAGTTGGTCCCATGTCCTGTGTTGCAATATCAACAACACTCCCTGTTTCACCCTTATCTGATGAAAGTACTTCTTGTTCCCCATCAGTACTTTCTTTCTTAACCCAATTTCGGTTTGACCTTAGGTTTCTCTGAGCTAGGTACTCTGCTTGAGGTGGAAGACCTTTTATATGAATTGAATCTCTTAGGTCTTCTATGTGAAAAAGTATGAGCAGTACCATGAGTGGGTGAAAACTTATCAGTCCTTGAGAAGGTACTTCTTGAGACTTATCAGATTGTGAAGGTACTGGTGATTTGGAAAACATTCTTTTCTGGTGAGGGTACCTATAGTCTTTTGAGAAGTTACTATGGTTGACCCTATTTGAGTGATTCCAAACTGGTCTAGTCTCTCTTGGCTTATGGGTGGGAGGTCTATTCTTTGGAAACTGACTTAAGTATTCTGAATGAAAGTCACAGTGCTTAATCAAGTGATCAGGACTATAGCATACATAACATAACTTTCTCTCCATATTCCCAAATCCTCTTCTATGATTAAAAGGTTTCCTGTAGTAAGCAGTATTTTGAAAAGTTTCTCTTGGAGGTACTGCTGAATGTCCAGCAGTACTTTGAAAAGTTTTTGGAGGTACTGCTTGTTTTTGAAAGGCTGTAGGAAACTTTTGATCATTACCCCTTTGAAAATCATTCTTAGGTTTCTCAGAACTAATTCTACCATTAAGCTTCTTCCTAAACTCTAGGTTGTCTACACCATAACGAGAAACATCTGTCCTAAGAGGTTGAAACTGACCAGTGGGTGGAGGAACTGAGTGATACTCCTTATCTTTCTTAAACTCAGGAGGTGATTCACTAATTGGTTCCTCATTCCTAGATGTGTTTTCTTCTGAGCTTGTAAGGTCATCATTACTAGGTGGAATCTCTTCCTTAGCACTAGGTGGAGTTTCTTCCTTATCACTAGGTGAGGTCTCATCTGAACTACTAGCTTCACCATAACCTAGTCCAGTTCTACTGTTTATTACTCTTTGTTTTTCAACAAATTGAACATGTGATAGACCAGCCTGTTTAATACTACCAAGTCTTTCTAACAAAGTATCTCTTTCCTTAGTAATCTTTTCTAATTCAGACACCTTACATCCTAACTTCCATTCACTTAATTTCAATTGGTAATCTTGTTGCTCATATTTTTCTGCCCAAGCTATTTCATTATTTTCATGTGTTAAAATTTTGGCTTCCATTGACTCTAAAGTTAATTGATAACCAGCTACCTCAGACCTAGCTGTTCTACAATTATCTCTTTCAGTCACATAATCTTTAAGCAACTTTTGATAAACATCATTACACTTAGAGCATACCTCAGAGACATTGGATGAACTTGGTGAAGTGGCTACCATAGCAATCTGAACAGGTTCATCTTCATCCTCCATGCTCCAGTCAAAGCTTCCAAGACCATCTCTTGATTCCAAAGCAGCATATCCAGGTTCCTCATCAAAAGCTGTGCCCCAATCAAACTCTTCCATTGCAACCATAGAATAGGTTACAGGTTCATCATCAAATTCAGCACTCCAGTCAATCTCTGCTAAATTTTCTTGAGCCACCAAAGCTTTTGGTTGTGATTCAGTAATAGGAACCTCCTTTCTTTCAACCTTGGGTTGTTCAATCATCCTGTTTGCCTGATATTTTGCAAACTTGCATTCCCTTGCAAAGTGTCCAAGCTTTTGACAATTGAAACATTCAATCTTAGATTTGTCAAAAGTGATACCTTGTTTGGCTTTGAAATCAATTCCCCTTCCTGTCTTGTTCATGAACTTCTTGATCCTAGCAGTAATCATAGCTACTTGCCATCTTATGTCAATCTCTTCTAAAGCATCTTCTTCAATCTGCAACAAGTCTTCTTGATAGGTAACAGGTAAAGTGGCTTGTTGTGCAAAGAAGGAACATACAATTTCATCAGAATTGGTGTTGTTTGTTGGTGATGGGTTGGGGGTAGTTGTGGTTGTGAAAACATGCTGTGAATCACCAACAGTACTTTGAGAAGGATAAGCAGTACTTTTAGTGGAAGTACTGCTTCTGTTTTCAGAAGATACAAAAGCTATGTTGTGAGTTTTCTGAGAACTGTGACCATTCATCTCTTGCTCGTAGACTTTCAAATTGTTATAGAGATCATCAAAGTCCATAGACTCGAATCCAGGTTGGCCTCTAATCATAGTAGCAACCACATGCCAGACAGATGGCAAACTCCTTAAGAACTTCAAATTTGCATCTTCAACAGATACCTCTGCTCCATATAGTTCTAGCATACTAAGTAGGTTTTGGAATCTGTCATAGGCAGCATCAAGACTTTCTCTTTCACCAACAGTGAAGGTTTCAAATTGCTGCTTCAATAAGTTTCTATGCATCTTCTTTGAAGCATCATTACCTCCAAATCTTGTCTTGATAGCAGCCCATAATTGTTTTGCATCCTTAGCATCATGAAACTTCAATAGGTGACCATCAGGAATAGCAGACAGCAGTATGTTGAGAGCCTTATCTTGATTTCTCTTTGTAGCTGCTGGTAAGGGTGGTTGAGGTGGTTTGGGTTGTCCTTCAATTTGTAGAGGTTCATCAAGAACAACATTACCATTGACAATTACATCCCATAGAGCATGGTCAGTAATAGCAAGGTACTGTCTCATCTTCATGCTCCAGAGATCATATTCTCCCTTCTTGATGATAGGAATTCTAAGTGAGGTGATGGATGGGATAGGTGCAGCTTCAGTCGACATTGTTAAGGGTTTGTTGATAAATCGGTTTTAAGTGTTTCTTCTTAATCAGAGTCTCCACACAAGCTCTGATACCACTTGTTGGATCGATATACTCTGACCAAACTAACTTGTAGCTTGTCTACGGTTTAACAACTTTGAATGAATTCAAAACTATTAATAGTGAAACACTGATATACTTTGCTAAGTATGCGGAATCTACTTCAACAAAGCTAAGAAGAATTTAATAAACGACTTTGAATATTATTAAAACCTTGAACCTGCTTTCTTACACAGATTCACTAACAAACTCTAAACTCTAATAATCGTATATCACTAATCACATATACTTGTCTCTCTAAAAACACATATATCTCTAATGCCAACCTAGGGATCCTTTTATAGGCACAAGGAAAACCCTAGTCGGTTTACAATACTTGAACGACAAGTAAATTCTAATTATAACTCTTAATCTAATACGAATATTCTAGAATTACACATTAGTCCTTAAACTATTTGCATGGCAGTCCTTTAACGAGCAGCAGTACTTTAATCGAATAGCAGTACTTTGACTTGAGTAGCAGTACTTTGACTTTTATAGCCCAACAAACTTAATCAAAATCATTAACTTAACCTATTAAATCTGTTTCATAGACACATGACCCGTTTACAATCATGGGTATTTTCACGCTTATGCCAAACACCCCTTTAACTTTGACTATAAACACTTAAAGCATACTTTGACACAACGGTTGACCACCAAATCGTTAGGACAACCTTAACATACAATTGGCCACACGGTTACACTTTACCAACCAATAAAAGACCAACGGGGGTACAAACTTTACACTTGAGCTTGGTATTCTACCTAAGCTCCTAAACGCATACTACCTTCCTTCTTGCATATCCAAATCCTTAATGCATATAACCAAGCCATCACATCTCCATTATACATGAACCTACAAAACATGGTAACTATAACAGTAAGCGATAACGCTTAGTAAGTAAATGGCTATTACATGATTAATACTTCCATCATCACATATGCATCATGAACACATCTCATTAACACATAACTATAACACATAAACACATAAGGCATTTAATACATACCTTAATTCTCCCAAATCCAAAGATTAGTTCTATAACATCCCATTAAACAATTCTCTAAGTTAGTCACTCCCCCTAAGCATCTATAACCATTCTTAACACAACATTCATAATCACATATTATAACAACTTTCATATTAAGCACATAGTAACCAAATTACTTACCTTAGCTTCCAAAGCTAAGCATAGAATCAAAATCACCATCATCATCAACCTCTAACCATCATCATCATTCTTCTTAATTATCAAGACATGGGATGATCATTGCTATGACTTAATCTTTGAAATGGAACACAAAACCTTCACCAAATCCATGATCACCAAACTAGTTTTCTTCCCTCCTTTTTCTCTCTAAAAACCGGACCACACAAGCACCCTCTAGAACCTTATGGAAAATGATGGACAACTAGATATTTATCTAGGTTAGTTGGGAGTTTGGCCATTGGGCAAGATTGGTCCTTCTAGTCTCTTTCCTTCTACTTTTGCCACATATAAACTTATAACACATTTAGCACAATGGCAACTTAGGTCCTTGAAGTCCGTTTCCTTTCTAAGTGTGGCACAACATATTTTATATAGCCATATTATACATACTTTGGCTATCGAGTTTGACCGCTACGTAATTTCTGTTGACTAACCAATCATGTTAAGTCTTAGTCAATTCATCTAGAATGGAGCCTAGTTGTACCCGGGAAACAGGTGTTACAATTCTATCCCCCTTATTTAGATTTCGTCCCCGAAATCTATCGTCTATTACTAACCAAAACTTAATCACATAATACCCTCAATCCTAGCACTTCCGATTCTTAGTCCATTTAGTTGCAACGATCTAAGTGGTCCTGTAACTCTAAGCATACTATAACATAATCATTAATTCACATTACTTTCCATTTACTTCTATAACCATACAACCCTTACTCCTATCCTTACATCATCCGAGACATACATACTATAACTAGTCACCGTTCAAAACCGTTCATTTAATATTACATCATCATCTCACTTGCCCTGTTCTAAATTTTCCGTTATTCGATACATGTTACTTAAGGAAATCATACTAATTTGATTTTATATAAGTGCACTTGACCAATACCTTCTCATTCTATCATTACTACTTAACCATTCTTTTAACGTTCTCTTCAAACAACTCGTTTCTTCTACTTACATTTATATATTATTCTTGTTGACTATTATAAATCTTATAGGAATATTCCATACTTTGACTTTATAACGTCATACTTTAACCTATGCCATCACATCTCTCATGACAATTAGCTTCAATCACTTTCATAACTCACATTTTGTACCACGCCGCAAAACGTATTATAAAATCATTACAATTCCTTAATTCCTTCAACTTATACTTAACACTTAAAACGCAGGTTTCTCATAAATCTCAACTAGAATTCGTACCCTAATTCTAACCCTCCTATCTTAGTCCTTACAAATTCTGGCTAATTCTAGACTCCCGCCTTCTACTCCTCTAACCCTACTCGTGCCATGTCGGAAAAACATAATTCCACTCATTCATACTTCCTCACTTACATGGAGAGGCGTTGATTCAAAATAATCAATACGTAAATATTTCCTAGGAAACACAAGTGAAGTATGTGTAACCCGGGTCGTTTTCCCAACGAAGGATTGAATGAAATTTGTGATCTCGATTCGTGATTGTGTGGATTGAATGGTGAGAATAAAGAGATTTTGGATTTTAAACTAAAAATAATGAAAGATAAACTAAAAACGATTTAATAATCAAGGAAAATGATATTCTAAAGAACGCGTGGCTAAAAACGTAAAGGAAATCTAAAAACGCGTTTAAACCAGGAAAACCCCGAGCCTAAAATGACAAAATGATGAAATATAAACTCTACGGGTACAAATCTATTTTTCCTAAGTCCAAATTAATAAAAGAAAATTTAAAAAAAAAAAAGAATTATATTTTTCTGATTAATATTTAATTAAATACGAATTAAAAACTAAATTTAAAAGAAAAATAAATTAAAAATAATAAATGGAATTGGAAAATTACGAAAAAATCCAGAAAAGTGCTTAAGGAAAAGATGAACCTAGGAAAAATAAGCTGAAGTTGCCAGCTTATCCAGATAAGCTACAATAAGCCAAACTGTGGGAATAAGCCATATGGACTGAAATGGTGTTAAAACAATTACTAATGAGAAGTATAACGCAAAAGACCCAAGGGAAAGAGTGGTAGTGTGTGATGGGCTGGGTTTTAGATTAGGTTAGTTATTTTTAGTGGTTAAGTTTAGGATAGGTTTGGTTTAAGGACCATTGTTGTAAAATCTGAAATTCCAAGGACCAAGGCTGCCAAAACTGAAAATTATTTCCAAGGATCATTTGTGTCATTTTGATATTTTTGGAGGTTGACTTTGACTTTGACTTTGACTTTGACTTTGTCTTCACTTGATCAAATGCACAAATGCTGCCGAGTCGATCCAAAAATGCCCGTTTTCGCTCCGTTTTCAATCCTTTGTACCTGAAATGCAAAAAAACACAAACCAAGGATATCTGTAGTATAAATTGGTATATTTGGCCATTTTTAGCATTTTTTACGTATTATATGGGCATAAAATGATGAGTAAATAGGCACTCATCATCCCCTCACACTATCAGTTGCTAGTCCCTAGCAATCCGATCATATAGAGTAATGAAAGGATCAAAAGAAAATACCAAGCATACCCCGTTTTGACTTTTTATTCAATGCAAGAAATTTAAACTAGAACAAAAATAGATAACATGCTTGATTTCCAAAAATGGTATCATGGAACGGGATTCACACAAAATGGGTGTCTCCAGGGAATTGAAATCGTCATCCTCTTTTTTATACTCCCAACTAAGCTTAAACTCATTGTGCAAATGTTTTTGTAAAATGCTAACACTACTTATACTAATAATCTATGTAAGCCGAAACTTAACTTTCCACTCCCACAATTTATTCAAGTTAGGTGACTGTGCTCATTTTCCAAATTTTGACCGCAAAAATCGACATTTATTATGGTTGTTATGTATTTAAAGTAATATTAAATTGCTAACAACCGACGGCGATTTGGAAATTAGAGATTCAAAGATGAGATCACTCCATGTGGCGACTTTCTTCTCAGCTTATCCTTAGTTAACTTAGGAGGCTAGGTTTTCACCCTCGAGAATAGTATCGGAGCTCATGTGGTCTTTGAAGTCAAAAATTTCCAGATGTCCATCAAATTTTTATAAGAATTTGACGAATACTAGTTGAAAGGGTGATTTAAATTTTACAACAAGCAAGTTTCGCACATTTATTCATTAACATCACTTTTTTTTTTTTTTTTTTTTTTTTTTTTTTTTTTTTTTTTTTTTTTTTTAACAACTTAACTTCTTTTTGTACCATAAATTACGGAGCTTCACGGGGAAATTCCAAGACCTTATACCTTAGGAATAAAGGATCCAAGGGCCGTTACAACGGAGAGTTCCAAGACTCTAGACATTCCGGAAATGAGGTTCCAAGGGTGTTAGATCAAGACCTCACACCTTCCTGAATAAAGATCCAAGGGCCGGTGTAAGAGGGTAGCCAAGACCTAAACGCCGTTTGGAAATAAGGATCCAAGGACCGATCTCGAACCGTAGCTTAGGACTTATTTATTCATACTCAAAACTTTAATTTTTGAAACTTTTAAGACAGTATGCTTGTTCCGAAATTTAAATAAAACTTTGAACTAGTACTTGTCAAAATCGTATAAAAACTTTTAACAAAATAATTTTTGTGTTCAAACGTTTGAAAATAAGCACTTATTTAGTCAAATTAGGAGCTCCTGGGAGGAAAAGTCATAGATTACTTATATAAGCTCTAAAGAGAACCAACTACTCTACACTTAGCATTTTCATTTGCACAAATCGTAAAACCTTAGTCTAATCGTTAAGGAAGCAGCCAGATCAATACTCTGGCAGAGTCGGGATTTCCTTTGTTCTAACCTAATCAAGACTAAACACGTTTTTCTTTCTTTTTTTTGGTGCAAAGCACTTCTTTTTCATGCAATTTCTTATTTTAAAACGAAAAAAATTTTAAAATTTTGGCCAAAACGGGGGTACTAGGGCACTAGAAGGTACACATGTGACAAAATTCGCGAGAATTCCCCCCCACACTTAGAATTGAATATTGCCCTCAATATTCAAAGTACCGGCTATTATGCCGACACTTAGAACATAGAAAGGTAATACTAATAGCCAAGTGTGTGAAAGAATTCTCTATTTTCACAAACAGGATTAAAAAAAAAATATCCCTAGATAATCGTTAGCAAAAAGATCGGATATTGGGCGGCTGGATTGAAAACAGGCGCATCAATCATCATGATCTAAGGGAAACCTGCAAACAAGGGCAAACAACACACAAACAAAGCACAGTAGAGGAATTCCCTTACACATAGTGTCAGAAAATAGAAAAAAGTCAGAAACATGGGTTGTCACCCATGAAATGCTAATGTTTTTGTTAACCGAGTCACTAGCTTGACTCGACCCCGAATTCATTTGTTCATGGGGAAGGTTTGGAGATCCGGGACAACCATGGGTGGTATGTCCCCTCCAAAGTAATGCTTCAACCTATGACCGTTCACCTTGAAGTTTGGTCCGTCGTTTTGAGATAACTCGACGGTACCATAAGGAAAAACTTTGGCAACGGTGAATGGTCCAGTCCAACGGGTTTTAAGCTTACCCGAGAATATCTTTAATCTAGAGTTAAAAAGAAGGACTCGATCACCAACGTTAAAAACGCGGTTCTTGATTTTGGAGTCATGGATCTTCTTTGTCTTTTCTTTGTAGATCAAAGAGTTCTCGTAGGCTTGATCACGAAGTTCATTTAATTCATTGAGTTGAACTTTGCGGTGATCACCCGCGGACTTTAGGTCGAAGTTTGCATGCTTCAAGGCCCAATAAGCTTTGTGCTCGATGGGTGTTTTATAAGCTGTACGGAAGGCCCAAAGTGCATCATCTAATTTATCCGACCAAGATGCACGGTTTTCACCTACGGTCCTTTCCAAAATTCTTTTTAGACCACGGTTTGAAACTTCCACTTGTCCACTTGTTTGTGGGTGATACGCGGTAGAAAGACGGTGAGTAATACCGTACTTAAGCATGACCTTTGCAAATTGGTCATTGCAAAAGTGCGTACCGCGATCACTAATGATAGCACGGGGAGTTCCAAACCGAGCAAAGAGAGATTTCAAAAATTTACACACTACTCGGGCGTCGTTGGTGGGGAGTGCTTTTGCTTAACCCATTTAGACAAGTAATCAACCGCCACGAGTATATACTTGTTCCCTCGTGAAGACGGGAACGGCCCCATAAAGTCAAAGCCCCAAACGTCAAAGATTTCACAAAATTGAATGACATTTTGTGGCATTTCATCTTTTTGAGAGATCTTCCCGTGACGTTGACAAGAGTCACAAGATTTGACTAAGTCATGGGCATCACGGTAGATTGTGGGCCAATAGAAACCGGAATCAAACACCTTCTTGGCGGTGTAGTTGGCACCATGATGTCCCCCCGTGGGTCCATTGTTGCAAGCCTTAAGAATTTCAACGGCTTCTTGGCCGTGAACACACCGCCGGATGACTTGATCCGCACATAATTTAAACAAGTAGGGGTCGTCCCAAAAGTAATGCTTCACATCTTTGAAGAATTTGTTCTTTTGCTGGGACAACATCCCTTTAACAACAAAGTTTCCCGCATGGTAATTTACAAAATTGGCAAACCATGGGGTACTAGAATCACCACGAAAAGATACCACATTAAGTGTCTCGAGAGGAAATGTTTCATTTATTTCCTTTTTCTCGAGCACACTTTGATGAGGATTCTCTAATCGGGACAGATGGTCAGCTGCGAGGTTCTCGGCTCCTTTTTTAGCACGGATGATGATATCAAATTCTTGGAGGAGGAGAACCCATCGGAGCAATCTCGGCTTTGCATCTTGTTTTGCAAAGAGATATTTGAGAGCCGAGTGATCCGTATACACTATGCTTTTTGAAAAGATTAAGTATGGCCGAAACTTTTCGAAAGCATACATCATGACTAATAATTCTTTTTCCGTCTTGGTGTAATGAGCTTGAGCTTCGGTCATAGTCTTGCTAGCATAGTGTATAGGCTGAAAATGTTTTGTTTTACGTTGCCCCAAGACCGCACCTATGGCAAAATCACTAGCATCACACATAAGCTCAAAAGGTAGGTCCCAATCGGGGGAAACTAAGATTGGTGCTTCTGTAAGCTTTTTCTTAAGAGTTTGAAAAGCTTCAATGCACTCTTGGGAAAAAATGAACGGAGTTTCCTTTTCAAGGAGACGAGTCATCGGCCGGGCCATTTTTGAAAAATCTTGAATGAATCTATGATAGAACCCGGCGTGACCAAGGAAACTCCGTATGCCTTTGACGGTTGTGGGATGAGGAAGCTTAACAATAACATCAACTTTAGCTCTATCCACCTCAATCCCGTTCTTTGAAATCTTATGGCCGAGGACAATGCCCTCTTTGACCATGAAATGACTTTTCTCCCAATTTAGACAAAGATTAGTGTCTTCACAACGTTGAAGCATATTGTCCAAATGGGAGAGACATGTTTTGAAAGAATCCCCAAAGACCGAGAAATCATCCATAAAGACCTCCATAGTTTTCTCGATCATGTCGTGAAAAATGGCCATCATACACCTTTGGAACGTGCCCGGAGCATTACATAAGCCAAAAGGCATGCGTCGGTAGGCAAACGTTCCGTAAGGGCATGTGAAAGTGGTCTTTTCTTGATCTTGCGGATCAATGGGAATTTGGAAGTAACCCGAGAAACCGTTGAGGAAACAATAGTACTCGTTTCCCGCTAGTCTTTCGAGCATTTGGTCCATGAATGGTAAAGGAAAGTGGTCTTTACGGGTGGCGTCATTTAACTTTCGGTAGTCAATGCATACACGCCATCCCGTCACCAATCGAGTAGGAATCAACTCGTTTTCATCATTTGTAACAACGGTAATGCCACCTTTTTTAGGCACACAATGCACGGGGCTCACCCAAGGACTATCCGAGATAGGGTAAATCAAGCCGGCATCAAGGAGTTTAAGAACTTCCTTTTTGATAACCTCATGAATTTTTGGATTAACCCTTCTTTGATGTTGAACCGCCGGTTTAAAGTCGTCCTCCATTAAAATCTTGTGTGTACAAAATTCCGGGTTAACACCCTTAATGTCAGAAAGTTTCCAAGCAATGGCTCGCTTGTGTGACTTTAAAACCTTTGTGAGAGAGGTTTTCTCCTCATCATTTAAATCTTTAGCAATTATGACGGGTAACTTATCGGTACCCTCCAAAAATGCATATTCGAGATGAGGCGGTAAGTCTTTAAGTTCGACCTCCGGAGGATCATTAGAATTTTCAACAGATTTGATTTCCTCATTATAAAGTTCTTTTGGAGGGAGAGATGAAGGATCATCATTAAGCAACTTCTCAATGAGAAGAATGTCTCCCTCCGGGTCAAATATACCATCATCAATTCCCGATGGAATTGAATCACAAGACAAACAAGCTTCGATCTCTTCCAAAATGAAGTCACCTCCCTCAAACGGAGTGAGAGAGGGGGAAGAGAGAGCAACGGTAGGATCTGATGAAGTGGGATTGCCACTTAGCACTTCATGAAAGTATTCCTCGCATGTAGCGTCAATGATATCAATTTGGTTAATTGACTCGCTTTCATGCTCGAAAGAATATTTTGAAGTACTCTCTATATTAATGACCAATTTTTCATCACCGACTCTAAGAGTCATTTCACCTTCGTAGACATGGATTAATGCACGAGCCGTTTTCAAGAATGGTCTTCCCAAGATAAGGGGGACACGGGGATCGGCATCAAAATCGACCACTACGAAGTCAGCAGGAAAATGGAACTTGCCTACCTTCACGAAGACATCTTCGGCAATACCTTTCGGAATAGTAACCGATCGGTTTGCAAGTTCGAGAGTCATTCGTGTAACTTCTTAAGAATCATCGCCGAGCAATTCTCATTCAATGGAGTCTTGGTTAATTCAAGCAACTTTTCCTTATTGCTAAGGAGACTCTTGAATGTAGAAGCAAACTTTGGCATGTAGAGAAGAGCATCTGCAAAACTAATATCGAAGTGTAACTTTTGAAAGATTTCAAGAAACTTCATCATTTGACTATTAGTTTTGTCACGGAGCTTTTGATCATTAAGCCTCGAAGGATATGGAATTGAAGGCTTATGATTTGTCTTCGGAACATCGGGTTCCGGAATTGGAGTTTGGACGACCGATGGTTGGACGTGTGCGGTACTTTGTGGGCTTGTAATTTGCACTTTGTCCTTTGTCACCTTGGTCTCTCGTTCCACTTCCTTCACCAGAGAAGGAGTAGGAGTCGAGGGTCCATCATAAGCTTTACCACTTCGGGTGGTGATAGCTTTCAACTCACCCTTCGGGTTTGGAATGGTATTTCCCGGGAGGGTTCCAGAAGTTGAAGCTTGATTCAATTGACACATGAGACCAGCAAACATGTTCTCAATTTTACTTTGAGATTGATCAATTTTTTGATTTGTAGTCCTAAGCTCACTTTTAAGCTCATGACCTTGTTTCGAAATTGAAGTTTGAAAATCATTTTTCAAGGTGGTAATTTGGCTTTGCATCGACCTCATATTGGCCTCATTTGACTTGATGTAATTAACAAGTTCATTGGAGGGAATACTTGGGGCTTGGTAATTAGAAGCTTGAAAGCCTTGATTGAAATTACCACCTTGGGTTGGGTATTGATTGATCGGGGCTTGAAATTGGTTTTGAACATTTTGCCCCCTTGGTTGACTTTGATTGAATCTATTTGGATTGTTGGGTTGAGAAAATCCGGGTGGTCCATTTTGATTGCTAGCATGATAGTTCGGGTCAACTTGAGGACGGTATTGGTTACCTCCTTGGTTGTAAGCCCTGACTACCGCATTAACTTCACAACGACTACCATCGGTGGCAGTAAATTGTAGTATGCATGAGGACCACCACAAGTGACACAAGTTTCTTCCACCGCTTTGACTTGAGTGGGTGAAGAGGTTTGTGGGGAAGAAAGTTTCTTTTGCTTGGAAAGAACCAAAGCTTGGATAGCCTTCGTGAGTTTGTCAATCTTAGCATCGGTGCTAGAAGTACTCACGGGAGATGAAGTAGAATGGGTAGCACTCACTTGGGAAACAACCGGCTTGCTTCGTGTAGTGCAAACCTTAGACTTGTTCTCAATGATGGCTAAAGCATCTTTCGGAGTCCGATACAAGAGATTACCACCGGCGGCGGCATTAAGAGAGTCTTGATCGGAGTGGTTCAAACCATTATAGAAAGTATCGAGTTGATGCAACTCGGAGAAACCATGGTGAGGACATTTGCGAAGTAATTCTTTAAAACGGTCCCACGCTTCACTAAAGGATCCATCAAATTTTTGAGTGAATTTGGTGATTTCACTTTTAAGGCTTGTGGTTTTGGAGGGAGGAAAGAATTCATTCACAAATTTCGACACTAAATCTTCCCACGTTTCAATTAAACGAGGGGGTTGTTTTTCGAGCCAAACTCTGGTGGACCCCTCGAGAGAAAAAGGAAAAAGAAGTAGTTTGATAGCTTCTTGAGGAACATTTCGGTATTTGATGGTAGAGGTGATCTTGTTAAACCATCGAATGTGGGAATGAGGATCGTCCCTCTCAAATCCGAAATATTGACTTGAAGTTACTAAGGATAGCAACCCCGTTTTAAGTTCAAAGCTATCGGCAACGATTGCCGGAACAACAATAGCATCTCCGTAACCCTCGGTGGGTGCTTGGAGAAGCTTAGACATGGTATGATCATCCGCCATTGTGACAATGGTAGGATTGGGGTTAGGAATAGTACGAATCTCGGGTTCGACTATTGGGGCGGAATGCCTTCGATTACGTCTTCTTGTAGTATTTACAAGTTCAAGTAAAGGACTTGATGACGTAGAAGAACGAGTGCGCATGCACTAACAAAAACAATTCAATTAAAACAAGACTGAATCAAAAACACAAGGAACTTATACCAATAATCAACAAGCGTACGGTAGCTCTCTAAAAGATAAACGCACAAAAGGAGCAGAAGAGAAGAATGGATCTCTATTCGGGGCGAAGTTCGTTGGATCGCCCCTCCTTATACCCCTCTTATAGTTTGTTTATCAATCAAAGGTGAGCCGATATTCGCAAGTGATACAAAGGCAAGTTTTAATATTTTGTTTGGGAACTTATTATGATAATACTCAAAGTTGATGAGTATTATATTGAGATTATTTTTTTATCTTTATTTAACACAATAAAACGGAAAATGTTTTTGTATTTTTTTTATCTGATATATATATACAAAGAAAAAGGAAAATATTTTTGTTTTTTATATTTTTATGAAAGCGATAACTTATCGACGAAGGATCTCAAGTCACTAATCGTTTAAACCTTTAACGATATTGTCGCGACACAACCTCTCCGGCAGCAGCGCCAAAAATTGATTCAAAAGAATCAATACATAAATATTTCCTAGGAAACACAAGTGAAGTATGTGTAACCCGGGTCGTTTTCCCAACGAAGGATTGAATGAAATTTGTGATCTCGATTCGTGATTGTGTGGATTGAATGGTGAGAATAAAGAGATTTTGGATTTTAAACTAAAAATAATGAAAGATAAACTAAAAACGATTTAATAATCAAGGAAAATGATATTCTAAAGAACACGTGGCTAAAAACGTAAAGGAAATCTAAAAACGCGTTTAAACCGGGAAAACCCCGAGCCTAAAATGACAAAATGATGAAATATAAACTCTACGGGTACAAATCTATTTTTCCTAAGTCCAAATTAATAAAAGAAAATTAAAAAAAAAAGAATTATATTTTTCTGATTAATATTTAATTAAATACGAATTAAAAACTAAATTTAAAAGAAAAATAAATTAAAAATAATAAATGGAATTGGAAAATTACGAAAAAATCCAGAAAAGTGCTTAAGGAAAAGATGAACCTAGGAAAAATAAGCTGAAGTTGCCAGCTTATCCAGATAAGCTACAATAAGCCAAACTGTGGGAATAAGCCATATGGACTGAAATGGTGTTAAAACAATTACTAATGAGAAGTATAATGCAAAAGACCCAAGGGCAAGAGTGGTAGTGTGTGGCTGTGTGTGATGGGCTGGGTTTTAGATTAGGTTAGTTATTTTTAGTGGTTAAGTTTAGGATAGGTTTGGTTTAAGGTTCAAAGTTTAAGGACCATTGTTGTAAAATCTGAAATTCCAAGGACCAAGGCTGCCAAAACTGAAAATTATTTCCAAGGATCATTTGTGTCATTTTGATATTTTTGGAGGTTGACTTTGACTTTGACTTTGTCTTCACTTGATCAAATGCACAAATGCTGCCGAGTCGATCCAAAAATACCCGTTTTCGCTCCGTTTTCAATCATTTGTACCTGAAATGCATAAAAACACAAACCAGGGATATCTTTAGTATAAATTAGTATATTTGGCCGTTTTTAGCATTTTTTACGTATTATATGGGCATTTAAGTTATAAACCTTCCACAGATTAATTCAATCACACATCCATTTGCATCATTCATTCTTTTACACATTTTAAGTTATTAACACATTCTTATCATGTTTAGCTTTTTTTTTTTTTTTTTTTTTTTTTCACAACGCATCATCACATTCTTACTCGCACCCTTAACTCATCACATTCTCATTCTCATACCTTATCTCATTTCTTTAATCATTTATGTATTTAAGCAATATCATTCTATCTCGTCTTTTACATATATACCTTTCATAGATCATTAACTATAACACACTCATTAGCGTCACCTTTTCTTCACACACATTCTATATCATTAACATAAGCTCGTTACGTTTACCACACAATCTCTCGTTACATCCTTGCTCACATACCTAACTCGTCTCATTCAATCGTTAGCGTTTAAACCATACCATTTATCTCGTCATTACCTTACCAACGCACCTTACTTTAATCCTATAAATTTTACATCATATTAAACAATCAAGGTACTCATTTAATCTTGATTTTATCATAACATACCATAACATCATTGTCATTATTATACGTTCATGTTCATAATTAAACCTCATATACCTCAACCTACCGTCAAGTCTTCGCTATATTACATTAACATCAATCATTAGCCACTAAATATAGTAAGACCATATGTTGGTCATTATGCCTTATGAATCCCAAACCGTTACATATCGTCATTCCTTAATCTGATTCATTTTCTTCATATTAACAAATCCTTAACAATTAGCGTGTTAATTCCATCTTATCATTACACATTATATTTTAGCACACTTTTTATCACTACGATCCATTATTTAAGCGTTAAAACTTTAAGTTACTTACTTACCCATATCTAATACCATTTACTATTCCTTTTCACATCTTACTATTATTATCCTTCTATAATACACAATCTTATATCATCACCAATACGTTGATATCATTACTTACACTCATCAAGCCCGCCATGGATTTACATCACATACACCTCCTTGGCATAAAACATATGTGTCTCTTATCGTCTTAAGTCATATAGTACATTTCACATAAACCATCGGTAACTTAAACATATGCTTAGAACACCTTTATAATTCACGAACCTATCATTCATATCATTATTAAACGATCACCAATCCCTATTGAGACGTAAGATAATCTTTTTATTTCCACATCTTTAATTCAACATGAACTCATTTCTTACATTCGTCAAACCCTTCACTACGTGTCATCACCAATCGATCGTGTCCGACTCACTAATTATATGTTTCACTAATTATTCATTACTCAAGCATTTCTTAGACTAACACTCTTCTGTTTTCTCTTCTCTTTACATTACGCACTTTCAAACGCCCACCTATCATTTTTCATTACCTTGCCAAAATCTATATAATGCTCGTCCATTTCATACTTTTATATGTTACATTTATTGTTTTCTCATCAACCTAAGAGTAACCTCTTATCCCATTTACATATGTACATCATTTTTATGTTTACCTATCATAATTCCAATGACTTGTCTAATTTGGGTTCCCTTGCATTACATTCTTCTATATATCACGTTATATCACGCATTCATAAGTCATCTTGCCTATGACGAAAAAGCACCTTATACATAAACATCAAGCACATTAGTACATACTTAATCTCATATATACGTAAGGTCTACATTCATCATTCTTTCCACAAAAGATAAACATTACTAACCACTTACGTTTCATTAGTCTATAGTTAATTTATAATTTAAAACCATTAAACATGCCTAAGTTATACCATTTGTCTATTATCATTGAGGTAACTACTTCTTTACTTTACCAATCTATACAATAGCTACTTCATGTATCATTCATTACTCATACATTTCTTTAATATCTTGCAATTACACATTACAACAATATGCTTTGCCTGCACATCTAAATCCTTGTCTTACGCACATCTTCATATATCCTTAACGTTCACATAAAAACAAGTCGTACTCAATCCACATAAATAAAACTTTAGTCTATACGATACAAGAACTATCAGTCGCTTACGTAGCATACATATACATATCATGTATTCCATCTCATAATTTAATCAATCCATAACTCGCATCTAACTCATTACTTCTATAATCTCTAAATTCACATCGCAATGATCACTTTACATCTAAGCCATAGTCTAATCTCATTATTACTATATAAGCACTTTCACGTTATACCACTAAGGCATCTATTTCCCCGCATTACTTAAACTTAAGCTCAACGCGTCTACGAGTGGTTTAAGTCTAGGCAACCTAAAGTAGAAACCTGATTCACTTAAACCAAAGCTCTGATACCAAATTGTTACACCCCGTGCCCGCTTTGACCAAAAATAAAAACTATTTGAGCGGAAACGACTCAACTTAACGTACATTCTGTTACTTTTTTGACTATTGAAAAAAATCAATAAACATTCAAACCTTGAGACTATTTTTAAATGAAACTAGACTCAATTACCTTTGAAACGTCGGGTGGCACAACCCTTGACGACTTACGGTTTAAAGGATATGATTTTTCAAAGATTGCCGAAAGCTGCCGAAAACCATCCATCCGAACAGCATGCTCCCGCATCCTATTCGGATGGGCTGCAACCGATCGGCAGGAACCTCCAACCGATCGATTGGAGGCTACTGACCTCCCGAAACCACTTCCAAGTCTCGTACTTGAAAACCCGACCTCCCGAACTCGATATTTCACCAAACCTTCCAGATTTACTTAATATATCATTGGGCTCATTTTCATACAAAAACATTTACCGTTTGACCCACGGAATAGTACTTTACACGATGACGGGTTTTGCACCAAAATCCGTTTTGACCCATTTCATGACATAAGACACATACGACTTCCACATCACCTCAAACTTAACCAAAATCATTAACTTAACCTATTAAATCTGTTTCATAGACACATGACCCGTTTACAATCCAAAATGGGTATTTTCACGCTTATGCCAAACACCCCTTTAACTTTGACTATAAACACTTAAAGCATACTTTGACACAACGGTTGACCACCAAATCGTTAGGACAACCTTAACATACAATTGGCCACACGGTTACACTTTACCAACCAATAAAAGACCAACGGGGGTACCAACTTTACACTTGAGCTCGGTATTCTACCTAAGCTCCTAAACGCATACTACCTTCCTTCTTGCATATCCAAATCCTTAATCCATATAACCAAGCCATCACATCTCCATTATACATGAACCTACAAAACATGGTAACTATAACAGTAAGCGATAACGCTTAGTAAGTAAATGGCTATTACATGATTAATACTTCCATCATCACGTATGCATCATGAACACATCTCATTAACACATAACTATAACACATAAACACATAAGGCATTTAATACATACCTTAATTCTCCCAAATCCAAAGATTAGTTCTATAACATCCCATTAAACAATTCTCTAAGTTAGTCACTCCCCCTAAGCATCTATAACCATTCTTAACACAACATTCATAATTACATATTATAACAACTTTCATATTAAGCACATAGTAACCAAATTACTTACCTTAGCTTCCAAAGCTAAGCATAGAATCAAAATCACCATCATCATCAACCTCTAACCATCATCATCATTCTTCTTAATTATCAAGATATGGGATGATCATTGCTATGACTTAATCTTTGAAATGGAACACAAAACCTTCACCAAATCCATGATCACCAAACTAGTTTTCTTCCCTCCTTTTTCTCTCTAAAAACCGGACCACACAAGCACCCTCTAGAACCTTATGGAAAATGATGGATAACTAGATATTTATCTAGGTTAGTTGGGAGTTTGGCCATTGGGCAAGATTGGTCCTTCTAGTCTCTTTCCTTCTACTTTTGCCACATATAAACTTATAACACATTTAGCACAATGGCAACTTAAGTCCTTGAAGTCCGTTTCCTTTCTAAGTGTGGCACAACATATTTTATATAGCCATATTATACATACTTTGGCTATTGGGTTTGACCGCTACGTAATTTCTGTTGACTAACCAATCATGTTAAGTGTTATTCAATTCATCTAGAATGGAGCCTAGTTGTATCCGGGAAACGGGTGTTACAATAGTGAAGTTCCCCCTCCCATTACTAGGAAATTTGTGCCACCTATGAAAGAATTGTCTTGTTTAATTGAGTCTGCTAATCAGTCTGTAGGTGATAGTAGTAATGCTAAGTCTAATGAGGAAAAGTATACAGTTGATAGAAAGTATTCTGATGCACCAATTATTGAAGATTGGGAGTCAGATGATGAGGATAAGGTTGAGTCTATACCTAAGGTTGAAAGAAAAACAGTTTAGCCTAGTGTAGAAAAGTTAAAGTTTGTCAAACCCGACTTTGGTAGTAAGTTAACTAGGAAAATTGTTGATCAAGTTGAGCAACCTAGGAATATCACACACAGTCCTTGAGGGAGTCAGAGGAATTGGAATAACATGATATTTCAAAGACTAGGAAGTGATTGGAAAATATTCAATAAAGCTTGTTATTATTGTGGTAGTTTTGAACACTTGCAACAAGAATGTCATAACTATCAAAAACCTGTTTGGAACTATGATAGGAGGGTAAATCACTAAAGTTTTTCTAAAAATACTCACCCAAATGCTAAGAGAAATATAGTTCCAAGAGCAGTGTTAATGAAATATGGGTATGTATCAGTTAATACTGCTAAGCAAAATGTTTCTTAAACAACAGTATTAACTAATACTGCTAGACAAGTTGATACTGCTCCCACTAAGAGAACAGTGAATGGTGCTAAATCAAGGTTACAGTTTTCAAAAATGGCACATTCATCTGTAACAAGACCCATTCAAAGGAAAACAACATTTAGTGCTGCTAAGGCAAAAGCAGTAGTTACTACTGCTAAGCCAAAAGTAGTAACTAATACTGTTTGTGGGGATCATTTTTATGCTGTTAAGGCCTTAGCATGTTGGGTTTGGAAACCAAAAATAAAAATTTTAGACCATAGTGCATCAGTTGTCCTAAAGAAATTTGATTATATTGATGCACAAGGCAGATCCAAGTCAGTAATGGCTTGGATCCCTAAGAGAGACTGATTTTCTTACTTTATGTGCAGGGCAATCCACAGGTGGAGTTACAAGATCAAGGAGTTATTGACAGTGGATGCTCAAGGCACATGACTGGAAACATGTCCTATCTTACAGATTTTGAGCCAATTGATGGAGGATATGTTGCCTTTGGAAGTAACCCCAAAGGAGGGAAAATCACAGGCAAAGGTACAATCAAAACTGGTAAATTAGATTTTGAGAATGTGTACTTTGTAAAAGAGCTTAAGTTTAACCTCTTTACTGACACTGAATGTTTTGTCTTGTCTGCTGACTTTTAGTTAACTGATGAAAGTCATGTTTTGCTTAAGGTTCCTAGAAAAGACAATATATACAGTGTTGATTTAGAGAACATGGTTTCCAAAGGAGGTTTGACTTGTCTCTTTGCAAAGGCTACATCTGATGAATCTTAGCTATGTCATAGAAGGCTTGGACACTTAAATTTCAAAACAATGAATAAATTGGTTAAGGGAAATCTTGTAAGAGGTTTACCTTCAAAAGTTTTTGAAATTGATGAAACCTTTATTGCTTGTCAGAAGGGAAAGCAACATAGAGCCTCTTGTAAGACCAAAACAGTGAATTCTATAAGTCAGCCTTTACATATGTTGCACATGGATTTATTTGGACCAACCTTTGTAAAAAGTTTGATGAAAAAGATGTATTGCCTAGTTGTCACTGATGATTTTAGCAGGTTTACTTGGGTTTTCTTTTTAGCAACTAAGGATGAAACTAGTGGAATCCTTAAGTGTTTCATTACAAGGATAGAAAACCTAGTTAATCATAAGGTTAAGGTGATAATATGTGACAATGGAACTAAATTCAAGAATAGGGATATGAATCAGTTTTGTGAGGTGAAGGGTATTATGAGACAGTATAGTGTAGCTAGAACTCCTCAACAAAATGGTGTTGCTAAGAGGAGAAATAGGACACTAATTGAGGCTGCTAGAACAATATTAGCTGATTCTAAGCTACCAACTACTTTTTGGGCTGAAGCAGTTAATACTGCTTGTTATGTGCAAAATAGAAGTTTAGTAGTTAAGCCTTATAACAAGACCCCTTATGAACTTTTACATGGTAGAGCACTAATGTTAAGCTTTTTAAGACCATTTGGGTGTCCCGTTACTATCTTTAATACCATAGATCACTTAGGCAAGTTTGATGGAAACGCTGATGAAGGATTCTTTGTTGGATACTCACTGAATAGCAAAGCTTTTAGGGTGTTCAATAGTAGAACCAGGTTAGTGGAAGAGAACTTGCATATTAGATTTAGTCAGAGTACACCTAATGTTGCAGGGAGTGGACCAAACTGGTTGTTTGATATTGATGCACTAACCAAAACAATGAATTATGAGCCAGTTGTTGCAGGTACACAGTCTAATGATTTTGCAGGTACAAACAC
Source organism: Artemisia tridentata subsp. tridentata (assembly GCA_021014915.2). Taxonomy (NCBI): domain Eukaryota; kingdom Viridiplantae; phylum Streptophyta; class Magnoliopsida; order Asterales; family Asteraceae; genus Artemisia; species Artemisia tridentata. The sequence continues at coordinate 289,952,061 of CP139501.1, forward strand.
AAGTGAAAGTACATGTCAAGTTAATAAGGAGACAGGACCTAGAAATGTTTATGTCTTGCTACCTATATGGACTGCTGATCCACTTATCTCAACCAAAGTTCCAAAGAGTTCTGAAGAAGATGATTAAGATGAAGATCCAAAAGATGATAAAGAAGATGGTGTTAAGTCTTCAAGTGATAATGAAAAGCAGGATGATGATGCTCCAACTGAATTTGGTGATCAAGTGAAAGATGATAATGTTAGCAGTTCTAATGAAGTTAATGCTGCTGGTGATGGAAACAACATTAATAGCATTACCAAAGATAAAATTGTTAATACTGCTGACAAGGATGGCATTGCTGATAATGAGGATGAATATCCATTTGATCCAAACATGCCTCATTTGGAAAATATATATGCAGATACTGATGATGAAGAAGTTGGTGCAGAGGCTGACATAAACAACATGGATGATACTATCCATGACAATCCTATTCCAACTACCATAATTCACACTGATCATCCTAAAGAGCAAGTAATTGGAGATATGAAATCTGCTGTTCAAACAAGAAGAATGACCAAGGATTTGAAGGAACAATGTTTCTTTGTTAGATCTCTTAAGCAGAGAAACAGTCACAAAGATCTTCAAAATTGTTTATTTGTTTGTTTCTTATCACAAGTAGAACCCAAGAATGCACATAAAGCATTACAGGATCCAAGCTAGGTGGAGGCTATGCAAGAGGAGCTTTTGAAATTCAAGCTACAAGAAGTTTGGACTCTGGTTGATTTGCCTAATGGAAAAAGGGCAATTGGTACTAAATGGATTTTCAAATGTAAGAAAGATGAAAGAGGTATTGTGGTGAGGAATTAAGCAAGATTAGTTGCTCAGGGATACACACAAGAAGAAGGGATTGACTATGATGAAGTCTTTGCCCCAGTTGCAAGAATTGAAGCTATAAGGTTGTTCTTGGCTTATGCTTCATACAAAGATTTTGTGGTGTATCAGATGGATGTGAAGAGTGCTTTTCTATATAGGACAATTGAAGAAGAAGTATATGTCTCTCAACCACCTGGATTTGAAGATCCTGACTTTCCTGATAAGGTATACAAGGTAAAAAAAGCACTTTATGGTTTACATCAAGCTCCCAGAGCTTGGTATGACACATTGTCAACATACCTATTGGACAATAGTTTTTGTAGAGGGAAGATTGACAAGACCTTGTTTATCAGAAGACACAACGATGATATTCTGCTAGTTCAAGTTTATGTTGATGATATTATCTTTGGATCAACAAACAAGGTGTTATGCATTGAGTTTGAGAAATTGATGCATGAAAGGTTTCAGATGAGTTCTATGGGAGAACTCACATTCTTCCTAGGATTGCAAGTGAAGCAGAAGGAAGATGGCATATTTATCAGCCAAGATAAGTATGTGACTGAGATCTTAAAGAAGTTTGGGTATACAGATGTCAAGGCAGCAAGCACACCCATGGTCACTGACAAGCCTTTGCTCAAGGATGAAGATGGTGAAGAAGTGGATGTTCATTGGTATAGATAAATGATTGGGTCATTGATGTACCTTACTTCTTCAAGACCTGACATCATGTTTGCAGTGTGTGCATGTGCTAGATACCAAGTCACACCTAAAGTTTCACATCTTCATGCTGTGAAAAGAATTTTTAGGTACTTAAAAGGTCAACCTAAATTGGGCCTTTGGTATCCAAAAGATTCACCTTTTGATTTGGTAGGAAATCTACAACAGGAGGTTGTCAATTCCTAGGGTGTAGATTGATCTCATGGCAGTGCAAGAAACAAACTGTGGTTGCTAATTCCACAACAGAAGCTGAGTATGTTGCTGCTTCAAGTTGCTGTGGACAAGTGCTCTGGATTCAGAATCAATTGCTGGATTATGGGTACAATTTTATGCATACCAAAATCTTTATTGATAATAGCAGTACTATGTGCATAATTAGAAATCCTGTTTATCATTCTAAAACAAAGCATATTGAGATAAGACACCATTTTATAAGAGATTGTAATGAAAAGAAGTTAATTCAAATGGTTAAAATTCATACTGATAATAATGTTGCAGATTTGCTCACAAAAGCTTTTGTTGTTGGTAGATTTCAATTTTTGATTGCCAGTATTGGAATGTTAAATCTTTAAAATCTCTTATCTCTTTATGTTTTTGTAAAGTTTTATAAGGATTAGTACTGTTATTAGGTCAATACATTGTTTCTTCTGCTATGTATAATTGATGCTGCTAGTTATACTTAGAACTGCTAGTTTCTGCTACTAGTTGTGTTTACAGCTGCTAAGTACAAATGATGATGTGATTATTGTGTATTATGTTATTGTTTGTGGTTTGGTGTTTTTGGACTAATCTTTTATAGGATAAGCTATGAAAGGTGTTAGAGTGCTGATAATTAAGCTTTTTGGAGTGGAAACTGAGTTAGTGCTGCTAAGTATAAGTTAGTGCTTCCAAGTTTAACTTAATGCTGCTAGGTTTCTGCTGCTGAGTCTAAGAGTACAGGGGACTGTTTCATAAATAGTTTTGATTAAGGGTTTCAAAACCACCAATAATTCACTTAATCAGTTTTTATAATTCCCAAACGCTCTCAAATCATAAACCCTAACTCAATTTATCATCAAATCGCAAAACCTCCAAATCCCAATTCAATCACAATGTCGCATCTAACTTTTGCTGAAACTAACAATAACATTGCCTTTTTACAAAAACCTAAGGAGTCTGAAGGATTTACAGAAATCATTGATTTATTGAATGCAAACTCTATTAGGTATGCATTAACTGTAAGTCCTACTATATATATTTCACATATTCAATAGTTTTGGTCTACTGCTAAGGTCAAAACATTGAATAATGAAGTACAGATACATGCCCTTGTAGATGGGCAAAAGATACTCATAACTGAATCATCTGTTAGGAGAGTTCTTCGACTAGCAAATGAAGGAGGTTTTGAGAATCTTCCACACTCTATAATTTTTTAAAAACTTACACTGATGGGATATGAAAGGGAAAATGATTCTTTAAAACTTTTTAAAGAAAACTTCTCTGCACAGTGGAAATTCTTGATACATACTGTCCAACAATGTTTAAGCTAAAAAACAACTTCTTGGAATGAGTTTATCGGTAATATGGCTTCTGCTATAATCTGCTTGTCACTAAAACAGAAGTTTAATTTCTCAAAATTGATTTTTGACAGTATGGTTAAGAACTTGGATAGTTCATCAAGCAAATATTACATATATCCAAGGTTTTTACAAGTGATTTGAATGAGCAAATTAAAAAGAAGGTTGTTCACAAAAGAATTTTTACAGCACCTTCTCATTCTAAAAATCTTTTTGCTAATATGAAAAGAAGTGGAAAAGATTTTTCTGGTACTGTCACACCATTGTTTGAAACAATGTTGGTGCATAATCAAAATCAAAATCAGGGTGAAGGCTCAGACATCCCCACTGAGACCCATCACACACCCCCTATTTTGCCATCTATCTCACAACCACAAAAGACCTATAAACGTAGGACTTCACATAAAAAGGGTACTCAGCTGTGACAAATGGTAATTTTCACATTTTAAATTAATAATAAATGGTTATTTATTATTTTTAAGCTGAGCATTTCTATGCGCGTTTGCATGTTTCTGAGTATTTTTGAGCATTTTTGGGAGCTGTCCCGCATACTTACATACTGTAGCTTACAGTCACTGCTGAAAAAGTTTATTTTTGTCAGTAAGCATAAATTATTCCATTTCTGATAGTTACTTACAAGTTTCGTAATTTACTGAGAGCTTTCTCGTAATCACTGAAAAGCAACATCACACGCGTACCAACAGTACAGTATATATGGTAGCAGTCAAATAAATGCATTTCTGAGAAAATAATAATATTTTATTATTTTTTTGACAAAAATGTCAATAAAAACTTTATTTTTCGTATACGTGTCAAAAAACGTCAAACCGGGACTTTACGGTAACTTTTAAGCTTAAACCGACGTACGATACACCAACGAGGATCAAAAACCCACCAATTCTCCCTCCTATATTTCGTGTACAGCCAACATAAGATGACAAAACTTATTATATGAATAGATTTAGTTAGTGGAGGATTGTAAGTAATTTTTGTATTTATACCCATATTAGCACCTATCCATTTTCACACATACAAACTCACCCATAAACCTTACTTAGATCAAAACTTTCTCTCTTCTCCATCAAAACTCACGGCCAACTTAAAACATTCAAGATCCACAAAATTTTGTTGAAGTTATAAGTAATCGGGGTGTACTTTCAAGTGTTTCGGGTTATTTAGAACGTGTTTTGGGTAAAATTGGTGCATTTTGGTGTGTTCTTGAGACTACTACCACTCGAATTCCTTAAAGAATTGTAAGGATCTTTGAAAACTTGTTCAAATCTTGTTCATATCATGTTGTTTTAATGTTTAAAAGTGTTAAAAAGTGGTAAATGTGTATGATTTGTTAATACGAACAAGTTAGGGTTTGATGTCATAAATACATATGCTCGACTTTTTTTGAGTTTTTCATAAAAATTATGATGTTTCTTGCTTGTGTGGTAAATCTTATTGCTTGTGGTACTAATTTGGTAGTATAAAAGTGATTAGTGCTAATTACGCGTAATTAAGACGAAATATACACTTTTGAGTATATATATATGGATCGGCTATATTTTAAAATATATAATTATTGGGGTTTTGGAAAAACATAAAATTTTGGCTCTAGTGGTGAAATGGTGAAGATTATGCTTATTAGCTTATTATAATTAGCTTATTGTAATAAGCACTAGATTATTAATTTTAACAACAAGTAATGGACTAAAATTTAAATTGGCATAATTGGGCCGAGCCCACCATGTTGTCGACCTATAGGGGCTGTTTGGGACAAATTGCTTATTTGAAGTGCTTATTGGCTTATTTGATATTTAACGTATAATATAACGTAACTAAAATGGATTAATTGGTTATCGGACTAAAAATGTGTTATTGGGCTAAAAGTGGCCTATTCGGCCCAATAAACACTTCGGGAGACAAAAATAAATTTTTGAACATTTTTAGACTCACTATAATTATTTTTGCAAAATAGAACGGTCTATATCGATAAAAACCATTTTGGGCTCGTTTTGGTATTTTAAGCCCAATAAGTAAATTAAACGGGATTTTCAGCCATAAATTATGAACATTGACTTTTGTTGACTTTTGAAATAATTTTGACTAAACGTTGACTTTTGTATCGAAAACTATAATAACGAAGTAATTGTAACAATAAGTATAGTTATATCAATAAATATACACTTTGGGCTATTTTTGTAATTATAGTGATAAAAGGGGATTTTTGAGGAAATTTGAAACACTTGTGAAAAATGGGAAAGCTTGAATAAACGAATGAGTCATGCCTGATTTTTTCCAAAATTTCAACACTTAGAATATTTTTCGGGCGAAAACCGACTAAAAGACGAAATCGATTATTTTTATTATTTTTTTATTATTAAAAATATTAATTTTTATAAGACTTATAAAAATATTTTTGCCACTTATGCACTCGCACTTATTAATTTCTCAAAGACTAAATACTTGTAATTTTCTTAATAATTATTATTATATTATAAATAAATATTAAAATTTATGATATAATAATACCCCACTAGCACCGTTATCAAATAAATTATTCAATGATTATTTAATTAATTACAAGTCTTAATTAATTAAATATTTAATTATTAAATATATATATAAATATATATATATATATATATATATATATATATATTACTTACGTAGTCTGCTACAAGCAAAGCACAGAAGTTCCGTCACACGTGTATTCACCGTACACTTTCACCATGAGCCATCACCAAATAGATTATATACGATAAATCATTTTGAAATATACTTTACCACACAGCAAGCAAGAAATACACGAGCACTGGTCACACGTAAACTTTTCAATAAAGTTAAGACATTTAAAATACGAATATTTCGCTAAGACTTACCATACTGATCTAGGTCGCGTGTCGGAGCGGTTGCACTGTTTTGTTGATTGATTTGCAGATTGCTATTGTTTTTAAGGTGAGTTTATAGCCCCACTTTTTATGCGTATTGCTTTTATAAACCTTGAGGTGAGAAACATGCAAAACTATTTTCATGGACCAAAAATGTATTTTGTTTCATACACACTTGTATGCAGAAACCTAAGTTAGCTGAATCCCATTGCGCCCATTATCATTAACCGTCAATTCCTGCTGGGAAACGCGTGTGATATAAATAGATCTATTGGGGGTGACTCTCCCGTTCGGTTGGCTCGGCATAGTCAATGCGAACGTATACCATATGGAATCGGCCGTGTGTCTGGGGATTAACACTCGCGGGCACCCTCTATTTGCTATGCCAGCTTGGCATTTTGTTTGTCTAGTTCGGTTGGATAAGGCTTAGTGTTTGCATAGCCGGATAGTGTTTGATTTGCTGAATTGTTTGCTGAATATTTGCTATGGTCCATATGTGCTTATTTACTTTAAACCTATGAACTCACCAGCGTTACCTGACTTTTAGCATGTTTTTTCTCAGGGAATTGAGAATGTGTTTACTGAAGGCAAGGCATGGCGATGGTCATAAAATTTGTGAAAATGTTTTTATTGTTGCGTTAACTCTGAAATTTGAGACCGCTTTGTTAAATGGGCTACATTTTATTTGAACTAAACTTGATGTATAACAATATGTCTTTGAATATGTAATGTATTTTAAAACGGATTTTTAATCCGTTCTCTATATCTTGTGTTGTGATTATCGATTTAGTAGCACCCAAAGTGTAAGCTTCCGCAATATCTTGATTTTGGGGGTGTTACATCAGCTACCTCAGGTTGGTACTAGTATGGTTGTAGATGAGGCTACCCATAAGGAGAGGGGTGGTAGTTTAGAAAGGGTTGTCACTAGTGCTGCTGGCTTAGATGTAGAGCAGGCCAGTGATAACATCACTAAGACCCAATCTAAGTCAACATCTAATGGGTCAAGTTCTCATGAACTTGATTCAGTTGATGGTAACCCCTGGCGCCAAGAAACCATGGGGGACACAGATGATCAAACTAGGTTTGATGCTGTGTTTAACTCACCCAGTGATCCACCGCTCGGGATAGGTAACACAATCCGAAGTGGTGAGGGTAGCATTGAACTTAAGGAATTGATGGCTACTTGTACCACTTTAAAACAATAGGTTCATGATCTCACAAAGAAGGTTAACTCTCAACAAGGTGAAATTACTTATTTGAAGCAAAGGGTTGCTAAGCTTGAAAAGAAGAAGAGATCTAGAACCTCTGGACTTAAAAGACTGCACAAGGTGGGCACTACATTCAGGGTTGAGTCTTTGATGAACTCAAATAAGTACATTTTATTACCATCATTTATCCTATTAATTTGACTTGTTTTATTATATTATGTATGAGGATTGATACTTAATCGTTTACTTTTGTAATTCTCAGGTAAAAACAAGCATTTGGTGAAACTTGGCGATTTTGGACTAATTGTGGAGCAAAACAAGCAAGAAGTTAAGAGTCTACCGAAATGTACAAGATCAAGACATTCTGCTCCAGATGCGCCGCATCTTGCTTATTACATACGGCGCATCACTATCCAGATTTCACCAGATACGATCCAAGATACAAGAGGACATGCGCCGCTTCTATTTATGGAGTTACGCCGCATCTTCTGGCGGTGTACGAATATTCCTGAATATATTAATCTTGGACCCCACGCGAAGTTAAGTCAATGCGCCGCATCTACTTATTAGATGCGCCACATCTTACCCTCAGACAGAAACTATAAATACCCTAAAGACCAGACGTATTAAGAGTTCCAAAAAGAGAGTTCGACAGTTTTAGAAGACCGAAGTACATAAACCCTAGGACGAATTCAGTCAAGGCAGCAGCACAAGACACACCTTGAACAAAGATACAAGAGCTGTAAGAAGGTCCTGCATGTATTTAATTCATTAAGTAGTTTTGTTTTATTGTGTTAGTAAACTTTAATTCATCAGGATTGGTGGCTTGTGTAATGTGACAACGGAAAGATTGCACTCCCTTAAAACTGCTTTCCCATGAATTAAAGTTTATATGTTGATGTCTTTGGTGACTTTTATTAGTGCATTGATAACCTCTGTGTCTAGCTGAGCATTGATCGGGTCGACATGCCTCTGCCCTCGCCTATTTATTAGATCACCTATGCATTCTATCGTCTGTAGAAAAGTAGGAAGAAAGATAAATAGGATAGTCATAAGTAATCATTAAGGGTTTACTCGCCGATAAGATTAGAACCAACGAGAAAGGACTTAATCTCGGTGCGTTGCATCGAACTATACACTTCATATAAAACTAGCAATAAAACAAGTGACAAACTACTTATCTATCAGGACAGGTCTTCTTATTGTCTCATGTATTTATCTGTGTACGTGTGTGCTACTTGCTGATTCGTGCCTATTAGTTTAGTTTATTATTTAATTGCAACCAATCGTGCCAGTCTCTCAGGCTGAACCCCCTTGCGTTAGATTAGGTTGTATAGCTAACTTAGAATATTAAAATACTGATTAGAATAACTAGATAATACGTTCCACTCTTAGTGATCGACACTCTACTTACCATTATATTCATACTGACCGGGTACACTGCTCGTTAAGTGTGTGTGTTATTGATAAGTCGGCTAAATATAAATTTAAAACTTGAGTAGGCATTAATACTGCTAAACCGCAACGACACATCGCACGCATCAAGTTTTTGGCGCCGCTGCCGGGGAGTGAATTGTTATTATCTGTTAATTTGATTAGTATTTTAATTAGGTTTTTCTTTTTAATTTTTTAATCTAACCGCTAACTGTGTTGTATATTTAGTTAATTTGCATTCATTGTATTATTTTGCATATTTTCTGTTTTGTGTGTTATTTGTTTGCTTTTATTTGTGTTTATTTTGGTTTGTTTTTATTTTTCGTATTTTCTGTATTCTGCTATCGTTGTACTGAGCTTATTTAAACGATACGGCGCATCTATTTTCTTAGATACGGCGTATTGCATTTAATTTTTATAAAATACAACGCGTTTAATTAATTCGATACGACGCATCTTTCCCCAAGATACGGCGTATCTGTTTTTAATAAGAAATTTTTTCTAAACGATAACGCCATACGACGCATCTGCTTTAACAGATACGGCGTATCTATTATTTTAATTAAAAACAGTTTTCGAATTATTAAACAGATACGACGCATCGATCTCTGTCGATACGGCGTATCTTCTGAATCAAAAATCTTGTATTTTGAAACATAACGAAAATACGGCGCATTAACTTTTGTTAATACGACGCATTTAATTTTAAATAAATATGATTTTTGATAATTAAACTGATACGGCGCATTCTAATTTCTAAGCGACGTATCTATTTTCTGAATAAAAGTCTGATTTAATTTTTACGATTATAAAATACGGCGTATCCAACTTTTTGGATACGGCGCATCATCTGCAGATATCAGCTATTTTTATTCTTATATCCGTTTCTATATTCATTAATTTTTCTTCTAGCGAACAAATCCTACTGATGCTTTCGTGATTATTTCAGAAGGAAAATGGAAGGATTCGGAGAACTGATTGACTCCGACTTCGAAGCCAATTTTATGAATGAAATATTAGTGCAAGATAAATCACTCGAACGTTACGATGGGGACTACATTGAACTTAATGACCTTGATGGACCATTAGAATCCAATGACCTGTTCATGGATGATGCGGAATCTGAGTTAGAAGAAGGAGAAATTCTGGATAGTCCAAAAGTCAACGTTATTATTACTAGAAATTACGATGAATTTGAGGGATATGATGGTTCTTGGGATTACGGTAGAAGGATCCACGCCAATTGTGCTTACAATTTGCAATTTCCATGCATGATTGGGTACAAGTGTATTGACGCCAATTTCTTTCCTATTTTGCCGATCAATGTCATGTCAAGAAGCTTTTACAATTCTATTATGAGAAAGAAAGTGGAGTATAAGGGAAAGAATGTAGTTGGAACCTTCATTAATGTCCCGGTCTTTGTTGGATGTTTTACTATTGTTACTGAGTTCGCCGTTGTTGAAGACATGAATGCCTATTGTGACAGTGATATGGGTGACGTGATTGTTGGAAAACCATTTTGTAGGGAGATCACTATTAATGCAAAACGATTTGAAGGAAAGATCACCTTTCAATGTGGAAGCGACGTTATCACTTATATGATGCCCCGAACTCACCCTGGATTTAAACATGCTACTAATAGGTTCTGTTACAAATTTTCTCCATTCCTTTTTGTTGGTGATGATGACATGAAGAGAGGGATTGAGTACCCATATCAAATGATGGAAGGATTCTACGAAGGAGTGTTGAAGTTGGGACCTGAATATATACATGACGAATTAGTTGCTAAATGGATCCTACGTGGCAATGTGGGAATGAATAGAACTAAATGAAGAGCTGAACGTGAGTCTAACTTGAAGACTCTGGAACAAAGACAAGTGCTGACCGGGAGACAACCCGGAAAATTTTTATTATTCTGTTCTGAGTCGAGTCAGTTAGGCCTGCAGAGGATACGGCGCATCTCAATCCTTAGATGCGACGCATCTCCTGCACTGGTCATATCTTACTTTATTTTTCTGCATTTTTACTTTCGACTTTAAAACTTTTTATCAGTTTATTTCAATGCGGCGCATCCCTGGTTAAGGATGCGACGCATCTTCTATTCTGATTCGTAATTATTCCAGGCTTGATACGGCGCATCTTCTTCCATAAGATACGGCGCATCGACTGACCTGATGATTTTCATTTTTATTTTTATGTTTTATTTTTTCTAAACTACTAATGTATTATGCAAGTTTGAACCTTTCTTAACTTAGGTGTGTTTAAAGCCTTGGTGGTATTATAGATTCCTGCATTTCCTGTGGATACATCTATTATGAAGCTTAAACGTTCTCATCCACAAGAAAGATGATTTTTGCTCTTATACAAATGGAGGATCATACCGAGCAAATCTCAGGGGAGTTTTCTCTGTTCTAATTCTTTTATTTTCCAGTTTTTAACCTTTTATACAAACAACGAGGACGTTGTTTAACTTAAGTGGGGGGATTGGAGAATTAGAACACTTAACACTTACTTGTCCTAAACTTTTTCAAAATATGCTTAAAATGTGCTTAATATATCAAAATTAAAATTTTTAGCATGTTTTTGTTTAAGATCTAAGTTGCATAGCTGCACACATGACATTATTTTCAAAAATTGTGATTTTTCAAAATTCACAAATCTATGAGTGTGCCGGTGACTTGTAAACTTTAGAACTTGGCTTGTATACTACTCGAGACCACCATAATAAGTATTATTTATATAATTGGAATGACTTGTCTAAATTGGTAAAATTCTAGGATTACACCCAAAAAGCCTATTATATGTTTTGTGTTATTAGCTAACTACACTGGTTAGTTAACCCCCGTATAAACCCTTTTATTACTCTCACTTTTAGAGTAAGATACCCCTAGAAAAACATTCAGAGCCATTCCTTTCGTTTCTTACACCTTTGTTATAATGTTTCGTTACACCCTTACACCTTAGCCTACCCTATAGATTAAAATCCGTGGTTGGTTAATTGCTTTAGGCAAAGTGTGTTTCCTTACATTACCTGTGTTCGCGTGCGTAATTCATTATCTATGGTTAGGTCGGGAAATTGCACAATGCAATTGGAGTGAAAGTAAATATTGTATATCTTTGAGTTTATTTTTCGTGTGTTTACTACTTTCACTATTACCGTTATTTCTGAAGTTATGAAAAGTATGGAAAAATTATCCAGAATTATTATTATAGTGATGTGGTGAAATTTTACACATCTTTGTTTATGTAAAAAAAAAAAAAAAAAAAAAAAAAAAAAAAAAAAAATCGAAAAAATAAGAAAAGAAAAAGAAAAAGGAAGAGTTGGATGTTTGTTTTGACCAACTTATGTAAAGTTTTGTATTAAGTGGTCGATATCACCACTAGTTGTTGTATATTATATCTATGGATTGAATGAGAGTTGGCAGTTATGGGAACACCAACTAAGGTTTATTCTTTGATTAAGATCTTGTTGAGTATAATTCGTGTCTACCTAAAGCGTGTGTTTCAAGTGTTAAAGCGTGAGTTATTCAATGATATGAGTCTTATTCATGGGATGGTTGGGATAGTGATTAACCACACTTAGGATTTTAATTTATTTGTTTTGTTTATTTTTTATTTTACACCAATTTATATCCCAAATATTATCCATACCCTATATTATTCTTTATCCAACCAAACCTTTGATTTATTGAGATTAGGGATTTGAGCAATCTTAAGTATCGTAGTCGTGGATTCGGCTATGTATTTATGATTTTGTCGCCCTTTTTGATATAATATTATTGGTAAAGTTTGGACCTATCTTTAGCCTATTCGAGTTAAGGATTTGAGCAATTGCAAGTATCGTGTTCGTGGATTCGATCATGTATTTGTGATTTTGTCGCCTTTTCTGGAATTTGAGATCGATAAAGATTAAGGAGAATGATTAACCCTTAAACCTCAAAACCTTTTTTACCGCTTTAGACTTGTTATTCCTTGGCTTTAGTGGGGGAGATATGTATACTTGCCAAGCTTATGATAGAATATTCGTCACGACTGGACAATTAAACGATTAGATTTGCTTTTATCGAAATTATTTTATTTTACTTCTAATTCGTTAAGTGTTTGGTTGTGTGATTATGACAAAAATGAATACATGCTTAAATATAAAAATAAATCCTAATATCTTTTAGGATACATTTTCATAAGATTAATTCTAAGGTTTACTTAGGGACAAGTAAAGTTCAAGTGGGGGGATATTTAATGAACTCAAATAAGTACATTTTATTACCATCATTTATCCTATTAATTTGACTTGTTTTATTATATTATGTATGAGGATTGATACTTAATCGTTTACTTTTGTAATTCTCAGGTAAAAACAAGCATTTGGTGAAACTTGGCGATTTTGGACTAATTGTGGAGCAAAACAAGCAAGAAGTTAAGAGTCTACCGAAATGTACAAGATCAAGACATTCTGCTCCAGATGCGCCGCATCTTGCTTATTACATACGGCGCATCACTATCCAGATTTCACCAGATACGATCCAAGATACAAGAGGACATGCGCCGCATCTATTTATGGAGTTACGCCGCATCTTCTGGCGGTGTACGAATATTCCTGAATATATTAATCTTGGACCCCACGCGAAGTTAAGTCAATGCGCCGCATCTACTTATTAGATGCGCCGCATCTTACCCTCAGACAGAAACTATAAATACCCCAAAGACCAGACGTATTAAGAGTTCCAAAAAGAGAGTTCGACAGTTTTAGAAGACCGAAGTACAGAAACCCTAGGACGAATTCAGTCAAGGCAGCATCACAAGACACACCTTGAACGAAGATACAAGAGCTGTAAGAAGGTCCTGCATGTATTTAATTCATTTAGTAGTTTTGTTTTATTGTGTTAGTAAACTTTAATTCATCAGGATTGGTGGCTTGTGTAATGTGACAACGGAAAGATTGCACTCCCTTAAAACTGCTTTCCCATGAATTAAAGTTTATATGTTGATGTCTTTGGTGACTTTTATTAGTGCATTGATAACCTCTGTGTCTAGCTGAGCGTTGATCGGGTCGCCATGCCTCTGCCCTCGCCTATTTATTAGATCACCTATGCATTCTATCGTCTGTAGAAAAGTAGGAAGAAAGATAAATAGGATAGTCATAAGTAATCATTAAGGGTTTACTCACCGATAAGATTAGAACCAACGAGAAAGGACTTAATCTCGGTGCGTTGCATCGAACTATACACTTCTTATAAAACTAGCAATAAAACAAGTGACAAACTACTTATCTATCAGGACAGGTCTTCTTATTGTCTCATGTATTTATCTGTGTACGTGTGTGCTACTTGCTGATTCGTGCCTATTAGTTTAGTTTATTATTTAATTGCAACCAATCGTGCCAGTCTCTCAGGCTGAACCCCCTTGCGTTAGATTAGGTTGTATAGCTAACTTAGAATATTAAAATACTGATTAGAATAACTAGATAATACGTTCCACTCTTAGTGATCGACACTCTACTTACCATTATATTCATACTGACCGGGTACACTGCTCGTTAAGTGTGTGTGTTATTGATAAGTCGGCTAAATATAAATTTAAAACTTGAGTAGGCATTAATACTGCTAAACCGCAACGACACATCGCACGCATCAGTCTTTCAGTGAAGCTACCCAGAGTTTGGGGGAGGATGCTCCCAAACAGGGGAGGAATGGAGATAAGGTTTCAGGGGAGGATAATCTGGATGCTGGAGTGGATATGGTTATGGATGAAGAAGATGAGGTTGCAGTTACTTTGATTGGTACTGAAGAGGTTAATACTGGTAATGAGTTAGTGGTTGCAGATCAACATGGTAATGAAGTTGTTATAAATGCTGCTGCTAAATCAGTTGCAACTGCTGGAGTTGATAAGGTGATTAAAGTGGCAAAGATAATGGTTGATGCTGATACTGGAGTTTCTACTGTTAGTGTACCAGTTTCTGCTGCTAATAAGAAAGTTAATGCTGCTGAGCCAGAAGTTACTACTGCCAGTGAAAAAGTTAATACTGCTGGTTCTAATTTGAGGAAGACAAAAACACCAATCAAAGAGATTTCAAGGCTTAAAGAAAAACGTGTAACAATCAGAGAGCCAAGTGAAACAACAATTTCAAAAACATTTCAACAACAGTATAAGGTAAAGGAAAGAGTGTGATGGTAGAGGTGATTGTTAAAGATCCTTTGTCAAGAAAGGAACAAGAACTTGCTGATGCTGAAATTGCAAGACAATTGGCAGCTGAGTTTGCAGAAGAGAACAGATTGTTTGAAGAGAAACAAAGAGTTGATGATGAAAAAGAAGCCAAGAATATTGCACTGATAGATGAATGGATAGACTTACAAGCTCAATGTGATGCTGATTGGGAGTTAGTTCAAAAACTGACTCAAGAAGAGCAAGCACAATATACTATTGAAGAGAAGTCTAAAATGTTGGCTAAGTTCATTGAGAAGAAAAGAAAGTTCTTTGCAGCGAAGAAGGCAGAAGAAAAGAGGAATAAACCTCCCACCAAATCTGATAAAGAAAAGTGATGTATGCTTATCTAAGAAACATGGACAACTGTAAGCCAAATCAGTTGAAAAATCTCAGTTTTGAGAAGATTAAAGATAAGTTTGATCAGGCAAGAAAAAAGGTGAACACTTTTGTGCCAATGAAAACAGAGAAGGTGGTGAGTAGTTCTAAGAGAGCTGGAGCAAAGTTAGAGCAGGAGGTCTCTAAGAAAAAAATATTGATTGACAGACAGAGCAAAAGCAATCAGTTGATAATAAACAAAAGGTTGATGAAGACAAAGGTACAGAAGAAGATACTAAGCAGTATATAACAGTGGTTTCGGATGATGATGAAGAGCCAACTATTGATGTTGTACCTCTAGTTACAAAACTTCCAGATATTGTTAGTTGGAGAATATATAAAGAGGGCATAAAGAAAGTAGTATATGAAATCAAAAGAGCTAATGGAAAGTTTTATATATTCTTCAGGTTTAATCAGATATTAGGAAGTTTTAACAGAGAGGATTTGGAGACTCTTTGGAAGCTTGTTAAGGAGAAGTATGGACCAACAAGACCATTGAAGCAACCAGTGTCTGATCAAGATTACATTTTGTGGGGTGATTTGAAGAATATCTTTGAACCTCATGTAGAAGATGAAGTATGGAGAAGACCTTTCTATAACCAGAAGGTGATAAGCTGGAGGTTGATAGATACATGTGGACTTCATGAGTTGACAATGGATGCTATGCATATCTACATGTTGGTTGAAAAGAAGTATCCACTCACAAAGACTACATTAAGAAAGATGCTTGAAAGTAGGCTTCAAATAGAATATGGAATGAATGAAAGTTTGGCAGATGAGCTTATTTGGTTGATTATAAGACTGAGGAATGAACAATGAAGTATTTGGAAGCATCCTCTTGGTGATGGTTAAAGCTTTGAAGGAAACTTGATGATTTTAGAAGAAAATATCAAGTTTAGGGGAGGATTGTTGGGAATTAAAGCTTCCAAGGTGTTAATGCTGCTCATGTGATTAAGACTGCTCAGGTATTACAAGGAAAATGCTCTAAGTCATTACTGCTGCTGGTTATAGAGTTACTGCTGCTTATGAAGGTTAAGACTGCTAGTGTATATTATAACTGCTGAGAACTTCAAGGAAATATACACTAAGTAGTTAATGGTGCTAGAAAAAAACTTAGTGCTGCTAGTACTAAGTTACAACTGCTGAAGACTTAATGCTGCTAGAGTACAGAGTTAGTACTGCTAAGTGTTTATTAGTGCTGCTGGAGTATTAGAGTCGGTTTGATTTGTATAGAATGTTTAGATAAGTATAGAAAAGATTCTTTAAATATTTATCTTTTATAGAAAGTAATTGTAAGCCGACTAGGACTCCTTAGTCTATAAAAGGAGGTCCTAGGGCATTGAGTTAGATACGTATTATTCATAGCTTCAAGGTTGTAAACCCTAATACTAAGAGAGTATTCGTATTAATAATATTGAAGCTGTTGATTTGTGTATTATTGTGTTATTGTTCTTCTTAATACTATTGTTTAGATTCCGCATAAACCTTAGTAAATTCAATACAGTTTCTATACTAGTTGTGTTAGTTTTCCTAGCATAGCTAAACCTTTACAAGCTAAGAGAATTCGATCAAGTATATAACTGGGATCAACAAGGTTTTAGAAGGTTGAACTCGGGTTGGATTCTAATATGAATTTATAAACACCTACCTCCCAAAACGCGGCAAGAAATTGTAATCCTAGTAGGGAGAACACTACACGAATTTAGGAATACGAGTGTATGAGACTAAACATCAGCTTTAGTCTTGAAAAAAGATGGCTTTATTTCCCGTCTATTCATACTCTTTTAGCTCAGTAGGTCGCATCGCATGAGCAATCAGGATACCATCACATGAGCAATCAAGATCTGTGTCACACCCCATCAATGGCGGAAACACGAGATGTAACTGAGAAAGGCACATAGCATAACATCATAGATTCATACCTTACATTTGTTACAACAATAGTTTGCAAAACATTCCTCGTGAAATATGTCTTTTGGAAATCTTATCGTCTTGAAAACATGGTAGCTTTTTATCAAATGGTCTGACTCCAATAAACGTGCCTTCAAATACTTTAACAATGATCACCTGAAAATGGTACTAGAAAACGTCAACATAATGTTGGTGAGCTCGTAGGTTTAAGAGTAAAACCACAAAGCTGTGAATATAAAAGCGTAGGACAATAGTGATCAAGATATCAATATGAGCACTAAATGAAACCACAATGCTCACGACAACTGAACCTACAAAGGTTGCAAAATACAGGTTGCACAATGGGGGAAACTACCCCGATAACTATGGGGGAACTACCCCGATAGATCTATTATAATGTTTCGGCTCTCAAAAGAGTTAACAGTTGCGCATTCATGCACACACAAGCAAAACATTTGGTAGTACATAACCGTATCAACACACAACTGAAATCACACACACAAACCACACAATAAAAATCCACATCCTAGTAACATAGTGTCCATCATTCAAAACATTAAGCTATGTAACAACTTGGGTCTAACGTAATTTCACAACTCATCAAACAAGAACTGTTATGAAATTAAATTAAGAGTTGTTACAAGACTTAATGTTTTTAGTGATAAACAACAAAATAAATCCACACAAAGATGACCACACCGATTGAGTTCACATAATGTAGTCACACAACAAGGGTTCACTTCCTAGTAATATAATATCAATCATCCAAATATTAAGCTATGTAACAACTTGGATTAAACTTAATTTCACAACTCATCAAACAAGAACTGTCATGAAATTAAGTTAGGAGTTGTTACAAAGATTTAATGTTTTTGATGATAAACAAATATTATAGAAAGTTGAAGTTAAAACACACATATTACAATCAAACGCACATATTGTCCAAAATCATTAAAAAAGTAAATCACAACATAAAGACATTTGAAAAGCATTGAGTACCATTTTCACCCCAAGGTAAAACACATTAAAAATTGGGGCCACGAGAACTCACCTCAGTCAAGCAATGCACAACGCAACAAGTCAAGAGTAGTATAGCACAACAGCAACTAGAACGTCACAGCACAACGGACTCGGCACGACCAAATAATATAAAGGCTAGTCCCAAGATATATCCCATAAAGTAATTAAATGCGCAAAAGTTCCTATAGGCTACCCGTTTCTGTTCCCCAAAATAAACTGTATCCGTTACCGAGTTAATCTAGTTTTATCTTGTTGTTAGAGTTTGGTATCATCATCTGTGTAACGGTAGGTAGACACTGACTCAAGAGTACAAACGCCAAAGAAAGAATGAACAACGGAGTCGCCGCGAAGAATAAGACGAGAAGTCAAGAAGAGATGACGAATAACAAATAGCAAACACACCAAATAGATAAAAGGGTTGGTAGTCGTCGGTACTTTCTCCTAATCCCATTTAGTTATACTAGTATACTCTTTTTATAGTTTAAAAGTCAAATTTCGCCATGACTCATTCGTTCATTGAACGTTTCCAAGTCGAAGGACTTTATTAGAAATAATTTCTAAAGTAGTTTAGGTGACATGTAATTTAAAAATATTATTGTACGTTAGACATTATTTCTATTGTTTACCCGTTGCAAATCGAATACATTAAATTCATCATGAGTCTAATGTACTATATTCGTTTCGTGTCTCAATAGTCAAAGATGTCCGAAGTCCAACAATATTCCAAGTCCAAGTTTATGTTTCAATTCTAGTGTTGCAAAAATCCCAAAGTATTCCGAATACCAATCAACAACCAAATAAATAATCCAACAAGTATTTCAAAATGACAAAATATGATAATCTACGGGTAAACGCGCCTCAAAACGTCCAATAACTCTCGCGCTTTTTTTCCTGTTTTTATCCAAAACTTTATAATTACACTTAAATTTCCATTTTTGTCATTACATATTAAATAGCAATTTAAATTTTCTAAATAATATTTCTAATAAATGTTTTTATTATTTCTTTTCTTTCAGTTTATGTCGAGTCAAAATATAAGTCAAGTCACGAGTTATTTCCCGTTTCGAGTTGTTAGGAATATAAATATTCATGTGAAGACTCGGTCACCCCGGGTATCTATTTAGCTTTCAGTTAGATCATAGTCTTATTAATATTAGTTTAGTATTATTATTATTAGTTTAGTTATAGTAGTATTTGTGGAGTGGGTCAGGTCTTTACCCTCTGTTAGCTCACTCCACAGCGCACTCGGGGCACCATATATTGTAACTATAAATACCCCTCTCCACTAGGGAGAGGGTTGGAGCTTCGAATCATTCAACACATATTTTCTTCATTCTCTCTCTCTAGAACTCCCATTCTCTTTACTTCTCTCTCTTTCCAGAATTCATCCAACATTGAATCCAAGTATGCAAGTATTACAATTGGTATCAAGAGCCAAGGTTAGGTTCGATTGATTTTGTGTGCTTGGATTCGCGGTTTCCATTTGTTTGTTTTCATTATTTTTTGGTTCGAATATCATTTATCATTTCAAGATCTTGTTTATATATATTTTTTTTGTTTTAAACATTAACCGAACATCATTTCAAGATCTGATACTTTCTCGTCTTATTCTTTTGGATCGAACTTTAGTGTGGGCCTTAACATTAGTGTGGTACTTTTCTCGTTTTCATTTTTTCTGTGTTTTGGTGATGAAGCGAAAAGTGTACCGCTTTTAGGGGGTCATTTAAACCCTAAATCGTATTTATTTGATCAAATATTGCCCTAAATCGTTCCTTCTGTCATTTTAGGTACTTTGGAGAAGAAATCTGGAAAAGGAAGCATTTTGGACGTTTTTGGAGCATAAAAGTGAAGAAAACGACAAAGTCTCAAAAATCTGCTGGAAAGTACCTTTGACGGCGTCAAGCCCTAGTGTGACGCCGTCAGCCCTTGATAAGCCAGAGAGGATTTTGGAAGATTAAAGGGGGACGGCGTCAAGAAGGTCGTCAAGCCTTGATAAGCCAGAGAGGATTTTGGAAGATTAAAGGGGGACGGCGTCAAGAAGGCCATCAAGAAACCCTAACCGCGGCGAGGTGACGGCGTCACGACCCAAAGGGTGACGCCGTCAGATCTGTTTTCCTATATATACTTTCATAATTTTTAGTCATTAGTGTGCAACTTTGTGAGGAGAAACCCTAAGACGATTTTTCTGCCATTTTTAAGGGTTTTATACCCTTGGATCTCCCATGTTCAATTGAAGATAAGTAATCAATTAATCATTCAATATGTCTATGTGTTGTTTGATTATATCTTGTTCCTGTCTTTTATTTAACATGCTAGGCTAGATTTATCTTGTGTTTGCTTAGATCTAATGAAACCTAACTATTGATTATTGGTTGTTGGTGTGTTATTAATTGTATTGGATGATTGTTTATCGATGTTAGGCTTAAGAAAACTAGCTAACCTCCTATACGGTAACTTGCTTGAATGTCTTAAGAAACATGAACCAATGCGTACTAAGGTTTTTATGGTTGTATTTAATGCATGAGCGAATTCTAGTGATCCCATGTTAGGAGCTTCTTAGCCGGCTCGACATAGGAGTGAAGTAGGAGCTTGTAGAGTTGGGGAAGTACGTACGCCACCCCACGATTGGTATTAAGGAATACACCCGTCATCCACGCAATTAATATACACTAATCAACCGGTAAAAGATAGTTAGGGTGTAAGGAAATCTAGGTAAACACATTTCTCTCCATATAAGTTCCACAACCTTTTTATTTTCAGTCATTTTATTTTATTTGCATTTGTAGTTATTTGGGTTAGTTGACTAGCAACTAATTCCGCCCACTCCTCCAAACCCGAGATTTTACTTGCTTTCATAAAAATATAAAAATACAAAAAAAAAAAAAAGAATCTTCCCTCACCCTTAGACCTATTAGAGTAGTTTTTCAATCCTAACGACACTATTCCCCTAGAGAAGGATCAATCCCCCGGTACTTGCCATTACACTATACTACATCGGTCAGGTACACTGCCTGGTGGGGATTGCAAGCCTCTTGAGATCCCTCGAGAGGTAAAACCTGTTGTAAGGTCGCAAAACCACGCATCAAGTTTTTGGCGCCGATGCCGGGGAATAGTTATTGTTTAGGTTGAATTTTTATTTTATTAGGTCTACTCACTAGATTCCTTTCTAGTGAGATTTTTATTTTATTTTTCTAGGTTTTCTTTAGTCTATCTTTTTTCTTCGTTTCTTTGTTTGTAACCATTTCCATCCGACATCATGGAAGGTGGTAATACCCTTGATCCCAACAACCCACCACCATGACAAAACCAAATTCGTAGAGCACACACTTTAGGAGGATATTCCCTAATTTTGGATGATAACCCCCCTAATCCTAGAATCACTAGGAGCCGTAGCTCGATCAAAACTCTTGCCACACCCTATGCTGAACCCGAAAGGGAAATGCATAAATTAAGGCAACATAACCAAGCGGCCAAACCATCCACGATCAATTTTGATGATGCCCTCTCCGACGAAGAATCCAATCCTCACTCTACACCTCCTAGCCCTCAAACCAATCGCGATATGGAGGTTCCCGAAAATCCAATCCCTAAATCCCTCAAGGACTACTCTTCTCCCACCCCTCGCGGTTTTTCCAATGCTATTGTTTTTCCTAATGAACACACGAATGGGGTCTTGCGTGCAACCGACATTTGGCTTGCCCAAAGTGTATGCAAGTTTCACGGACTTAAAAGTGATGATCCAATCCAACACATCAAAGACTTCCTAAAAATAGTGGATACCCTCCATACGGACGGAGCCACTAGAGATACCTCCCGGCTACGATTATTTCCCTTCACCCTTTATGAGAAAGCCAAAGATTGGTATAACAAACTCCCCTCCGAGTCCATCTTCACATGGGAACAGCTTATCTCAAAATTCTATGAGAAATTCTTTCCCATAGGAAGAACTTCAACGTTAAGAGACGAAATCTTCCGCTTCCATGTTGGACCAGCTGAACCCATTCACGAATCCTGGATCAGATTCAAAGATCTAATTAGACAAGTCCCTCACCATGGCATAGAACTTTGGCTCCAAGTCCAAATCTTCTATGACCATATCAATCTCTCCACGAGGCAAACCATTGACCAATCGGCCGGTGGTAAGCTACGTGATCTAAGTGCGGAACAATCATGGGCTCTCCTGGAAGATCTTGCTCTTTATGACAACGAAAGTTGGAATGATCCCCGTGATTTGAATAAAACGGTCAAGGCAATATCTTTGCCTTCGAACAATTCAAGCACTTCCGACCGTAGGATCATAGAACTTGAAGACCAAGTCAAGTTTCTTATGAAATCCTACGAGGCTCCTAAACCTTCAAGCCAAGTGAACAAAATCACTTCTTCATGTGAATTATGTAGTGGTCCCCACGACACTCGTGATTGCGTGGAACTCCCCGAACAAGCTTTTGCGGACTACGCATCCTCGCGTACCGACGGAGCGGGAGACAAGTGGTACACTTTCAAACACGAGCCAAACCCCTACGGTGATTCATACAACCCCTCATGGAAAAATCACCCAAACCTTAGGTGGAAACAAAACCAAAACGCACAACAAACCAATTCTTCCAACCCACCTAATCGTTTTCAATCAAGCGGTTCATCCTCAAACCGTACTTTCAACAACAATCCTTCCAACTATGGTAGTACCAATAATCTTGAAGGGTTGATGTCCAACTTCGTGACATCTCAAGAAGCTCGTTTAGCAAAGTTTGAAGCCGATTTCAAACAAAAACAAAGCGAGATGACCAATAAGATTGACACTTTGTTGAAAGTCCTCAATGACCGAGAAATGGGAGCACTCCCTAGCAACACAGTCAAGAACCCGAAACTAAATGTCAACGCCATTTCATCGGTTTCGTCTCCTAGTTCTTGTCCACAATATTATTCTGTCAATTCCATGAGCTCGTGTTTCAAACAGACCCAAGTCGTTCAAAACGACCAAGGAGTTATGATATCCAACACTAAATTGGTCAACAACATAGTTGAAACACCTCCCACTCAAAACCTTGACGAAGAATTCAAGGAGCTCCACCTTGAAAGTCCGGTTATTGATGTGTTGGATGAGAAGAAGCTCAAGTTAGGCGAAAAAGGGACCGCCTTTGTTCAAAACAAGCTACCTAAGAAATTAGATGATCCGGGCTTATTTGTTCTACCTTGCAAGATCGGTAATTTAGAGGCTTATGACACATTAGCCGATCTTGGATCAAGCCTTAACATACTTCCGTTACCTCTCTACACCTCTCTAAAACTAGGGAAGCTTGAAAAAACCGAGGTAATAATAGGCTTAGCGGATGGAAGTGTTGCTTACCCGGTTGGAGTAGTCAAGGACATGTTAGTACACATAGGAAAACTAACCATTTTAGCCGATTTCCACGTCCTTGATATGGTTAGCGATCCTACATGCCCCTTGTTGATAGGTAGAGGATTTTTGGCGACCGCTAGTGCTATGATTGATTGTAAGGAATCTAAGATAGCGGTAGGAGAAGGTGATACTTGGTCAGTCTATGATGTGAAGAAACATGCCTATGATACTAGTGAGGAACCAACAACCCATTGGTTAGAATTAAATAGGAGACCATCTAGATATGGACCTTGGATCGATAGAGACTTCATAGGACCCCAACGCCCATTTTACCTAGAAGAGGACTTTGTGAACCGAACACATGCGGTAGAACAACTCTTGGCTAGGGACACCGAATTGGATCCATTTGAAGACCCTCTAGTTTTTAGGAAGATGATTGATTTCCTAGGAGTTTTGCCAATTAACCTAGGGATGAATAAGTGGACTTGTGAGGACGATGATCATAAGTGGGATTGGGACAAACCACCCAAAGATGGAGATGGGTCATGGCATATTAAGATGACATTGTATGACCCGGATGGAGAGAGGTTTGAAAAGATATATTGTACTATGCGGACCAATAGAAAACTTCAATCCAAGCTTAACCCTAAAGATGTCCTCGATGACGATCTCACTTACATAGGTTAAAAGGACTTTGAGTCTAGCTACAAGACTCGTTAATAAAGAAAAGCGCTTCTTGGGAGGCAACCCAAGCTTTATTTGCTTGTGTGTTTATTTATTTGTTTGTTTGATTTTATTTGCTTCCGTATGTATGTTTAATTTTTATTATTATTGATTCATGTTCAAAACTAAATTGTGAAAATGCTTTATCTTGTTTTTAACTTCGTCTTAACTACATATAAAGGTATTTTGCAAAAGAGAAGTGTAAGGGAAATCCAAATCGGTTTATTAGAACAAATGAACATGAATCATAACAATATTAAATTAACATACATATTAGTATTTGTTTGAGTCAAATGCTTGTATCGAGTCATAATGATATTTTGCAGGATTTCCAGGAAGTAAGGTATAGGTTTTTCCAGAAGTTTTCCGGAAACTTAACATGAGAATTCTGTCAGATCATTTCTGACGGCGTCAGGCCTTACAACCTGACGGCGTCAGGTTTTAATTTTCTGAAATTTTTGAAAGTTTTGTTTTCATAAAAAGTTTTTATTAAATCTCTAACTTATAAACTCCAGGAATCTGCAAAATAATCATTCCACAAGCATTATATCCTTATACAGATTTATCCCGCCGATGTTATGCAGGTTTTCTTGTTTGTTTTCTCAGGTTTAACAGGTTATTTTGGACAAGGAGATGTATGTGGAATCAAGCTTTTGGCGCTACTTTAATCTTGAAGCTTCAACATTAACTTGGAAGAAGATCTAACCATGTTACCTCTTTATCCACCGAACGAATCAGGGGAGTATTTGATTTCATTCTTTTACCTTATTTACTTTTACATCTTGTTATTTGAACATTGGGGACAATGTTCATCTTAAGTGTAAGGGGGAGGGGTAAAGTACGATACCTTAGAGAATGCTATTACGCTTGATTTTTCGTTTGTTTAATGGTAGATGTGTAATAAAACTGAGAGAAATACCTGTTAAGGCAATTTTAGTGCCAAATTTAAAATTTTTTACAACATATAGGAGTGAAACTTTGGTCTTAATGAGCGTCTCACGGATAGGAGTTATATGACTAGCACAAAACCGTACCACTAAAAAATTTTCCACCCCCAAATATGTGAGGTTCGCCCCTAGAATTGGTAGGAAAAGCATTTATGCTATGATGTGTGTACCGGTAGCACTTAGATTCTAGAACTTGCGTTAGGACCATTCCGAGGCCACAAGTGAGACTACATTCGTGTAGTTAGATTTACTACATGATAAGAGGCATTAGGATTAACCCATTGTTTTACACCTGTGTTTTTGTTATAATTACATTGGCTACATTGGTCAAGTAATTCTCCCACACCTTTTGCGTTGTACTCATTTTTAGTACACGATACCCCTAGTACACCCCTCAGAGCCTATCTTTTCGTTTCTAACTTTAAGCATTTTACTTAAAGTAAGAATTTGTTTACACCCCACTTAAATGTACACCCAAATCGCCTTAGCCTTCCTTGTATGCACTCATTTTTAGTGCATTATTGTGACAACATTTGTTTAAACCCCAAGTTAATTATCTAATTGATTACATGGTTGCTAAGTCGAGTCATATCCTTGTACATATTGTTTTGGGACGATTGGGACTCATGGGTAAAGTACTAGTGTAATGGAGTAATGGGGAAGAACAACATTATTACCCCCATATGTGCTAAATATTTTAAAAGTACTCCAAGTGTCTCGATTATCTTAATTCGAGTCGATAGAATAGTAATTGTAAAGTTATGTAAAAGTTCAAGTGTAAGGGGAGAACCGAGGCCCCTATGATGTATTATTTTGGATGGTAGGGCAAGAGTGTATGCCAATAAAAAAAATAAATAAATAAATATATAAATATATATATATATATATATATATATATATATATATATATATATATATACGCATCCTGTTATATATATATATATATATATAATAGAAAAAACATACGGACTACCATCCCGTTTCATTTTATGTTTATTTTATCTTTTTGTTATTTCTTTCATTAGCTTAAGTCGAGTCTAGTCTTGGCTTAGCAACGCCATATTGTACATGTAATTAATCAAGATCTTTAACTCGCCACCAGTAAAATATCCTTTATCCAACAAAACCGTTTTTATCATATCCCTACACCTAACGTTATAACCCGTTTAAAAGCCCTCTTTGATAGTTTATCTTAGGTGCTTACGCCTAGTGGAGGAGGTTTTTGATCCTTTCCCAAGCCTATGGTAATCTATTTGCTATGACAGGTAGTGAGAGATATTATTCATTTTCATTTATGAGATATACTTTTATGACACCTGAGAGATGTGAGTATCTAAACACTACTTGTGAGGTGCTAGTGTGTAATCTCCGTGCTTATTATGATTAAAAGTGGAACGACTATTTGTTGTAATTACTTTTATATTAGCGTTAAATGACCCCTAACTTGTATTTTGATTAGAATAAAAGCGCATTTGCTTGGGGACAAGCAAATCTCAAGTGTAAGGGTATTTGATGAAGCGAAAAGTGTACCGCTTTTAGGGGGTCATTTAAGCCCTAAATCGTATTTATTTGATCAAATATTGCCCTAAATCGTTCATTTTGTCATTTTAGGTACTTTGGAGAAGAAATCTGGAAAAGGAAGCATTTTGGACGTTTTTGGAGCATAAAAGTGAAGAAAACGACAAAGTCTCAAAAATCTGCTGGAAAGTACCTTTGACGGCGTCAAGCCCTAGTGTGACGCCGTCAGCCCTTGATAAGCCAGAGAGGATTTTGGAAGATTAAAGGGGGACGGCGTCAAGAAGGTCGTCAAGCCTTGATAAGCCAGAGAGGATTTTGGAAGATTAAAGGGGGACGGCGTCAAGAAGGCCATCAAGAAACCCTAACCGCGGCGAGGTGACGGCGTCACGACCCAAAGGGTGACGCCGTCAGATCTGTTTTCCTATATATACTTTCATAATTTTTAGTCATTAGGGTGCAACTTTGTGAGGAGAAACCCTAAGACGATTTTTCTGCCATTTTTAAGGGTTTTATACCCTTGGATCTCCCATGTTCAATTGAAGATAAGTAATCAATTAATCATTCAATATGTCTATGTGTTGTTTGATTATATCTTGTTCTTGTCTTTTATTTAACATGCTAGGCTAGATTTATCTTGTGTTTGCTTAGATCTAATGAAACCTAACTATTGATTATTGGTTGTTGGTGTGTTATTAATTGTATTGGATGATTGTTTATCGATGTTAGGCTTAAGAAAACTGGCTAACCTCCTATACGGTAACTTGCTTGAACGTCTTAAGAAACATGAACCAATGCGTACTAAGATTTTTATGGTTGTATTTAATGCATGAGCGAATTCTAGTGATCCCATGTTAGGAGCTTCTTAGCCGGCTCGACATAGGAGTGAAGTAGGAGCTTGTAGAGTTGGGGAAGTACGTACGCCACCCCACGATTGGTATTAAGGAATACACCCGTCATCCACGCAATTAATATACACTAATCAACCGGTAAAAGATAGTTAGGGAGTAAGGAAATCTAAGTAAACACATTTCTCTCCATATAAGTTCCACAACCTTTTTATTTTCAGTCATTTTATTTTATTTGCATTTGTATTTATTTGGGTTAGTTGACTAGCAACTAATTCCGCCCACTCCTCCAAACCCGAGATTTTACTTGCTTTCATAAAAATATAAAAATACAAAAAAAAAAGAATCTTCCCTCACCCTTAGACCTATTAGAGTAGTTTTTCAATCCTAACGACACTATTCCCCTAGAGAAGGATCAATCTCCCGGTACTTGCCACTACACTATACTACATCGGTCAGGTACACTGCCTGGTGGGGATTGCAAGCCTCTTGAGATCCCTCGAGAGGTAAAACCTGTTGTAAGGTCGCAAAACCACGCATCATTTGGTTTCACAAGTTTAAAGACCTGGTTTGTTTGCATAACTTTTTTTTCTTCTTTTGGTTTTGTTTGCCTAAGTTTTTCTTCATAAGTTTTGCTTCTTTTGGCTCTATTGGTCTGTGAAAATCTGTTTTCTACTGGTCTGAACAAGGTTTTTTCTTGGTTGTGATTTGGTTGATATTCTTGACTAAGATTTGAGCTTACTCTTGGTTGCGATTTGAACTCAAAAGGACTAGTTTTGTTGCTATTTGACTAGTCTGTGAATGCAGTTTGGATTTTAGCCAAAACGGGGTATAGAGACAAAACCAGGGAAAGTGACATTGGTACTTTCTTGAAAGTGACCTGCGATTTGTGGTGTTGCGACTTGACTAGCATT
This sequence comes from Artemisia tridentata subsp. tridentata, assembly GCA_021014915.2. Classification (NCBI taxonomy): domain Eukaryota; kingdom Viridiplantae; phylum Streptophyta; class Magnoliopsida; order Asterales; family Asteraceae; genus Artemisia; species Artemisia tridentata. The sequence continues at coordinate 289,980,509 of CP139501.1, forward strand.
GCGATTTGGCATCCGATTTATTAAAGTTTCAATCTGGCCATTACCCTTTGCCGTTTATGAGTTGAAGCAGTTGCGACTTGTCTCTTTGCTCTTGCGATTTGACTGGTTATGTAAGATCAAATCGCAATCAAAATCAACATAACAAACAACCAAATTAGTGTAAAGCAAATTACAATTACAACTAATACTCATTACAACAACATCAATCAACCACAGCTTATTTCTCAACAACAAACCCAGTCAACCACAGCCAAGTAAACAAACAACAAATCCAAATCAACCCCATCTATAATCTCTACCTCAACTCAGAAACAAAACCATTCTTTAAAAAAGAACAAGTACAACTCGTGTCCATCCTATCTTTTATTCGTGTACACAAAACGAACAACAACAATAAAAAGGAATCGGATCTCAGATTTTTAAAACTTGTTCTCGAATCATGAAAGATTTTCAAGTCACAATCCATCATCGATCCTTATAGAAGTATAGTCTTCTTGGTAATATACGAAAATCAAAGAGATAACAAAACCATAAGGTTTCATTCTCTCTTTTGTTCGATTAAATGACACAACAACAAGAAAAATTACTTACCCGTAACCTCTTAACTATGATTCTTTAAGCGTGTGTTACTGGAAACCATTGAAGTTCTTGTTTTTTTTGTTGTGTTCGGATTATCAAAAGGTTTTGTTGTTTGGATTATCATGAGAAACAAGGAGTGTCAATTTTCTTTTGATCTGGGATTTGAAAGATGTTGGCTGCTGTTTTTTTATTAGGTTTGTGTGATACAAAAGATTAGGGTTGTGGGAGTTAAGTGTAATTATATATCAGATTAGGGTTAGGTTATTGGATTAGTGCTGTGTTGGACTTGGGCCGGATTTGAGAATATCTGTGTTGGGCTGAATCTTTGTGTGGACATAAGGACGGCGTTTTCTATTAGTGGGCTGAATTTGTGCTTCCAACTTATCATTAGTTTGTTGTTGATAATTTTGGTATTCGGTGGACATCTTTGGGTTATGATTTTGGACCACGGTTACAATCAAGCTTCGTTATCCGAGATTGGGTATTATTTTCGGATTGGATTATTCGGGTTCATTGAATATAACTACCGTGCTAGTTATTAGATATTTTCATGTGTATTGGATAAAACTACAGTGGTTATTTGAATTCACTCAAACCCTTTCAACCAAAATCATACAACAGTTCACATTATCATTATCATCTCACGGTTCATTCTTGATTCTTGTAAAATCCCGCGAAAGAATCTATTTCTCGGTTTAAATCATAGAATTGTAAAATCCCGTGCACGTTTACATCATGTCTACTACTTCAAATTCTTTCATATCTGGGGTACTCAAGTTGTACGACACGTATGATGAACAAAAGATTTCCAATTCTGGACAAAAAATAAACGTGTATGATTCTGATAACACTAATGTGGAATCTTTGTGCCCGAATTCGCAAGAGAGAGAGTTGATTCAGTCACTAATGTTGCCAAATGAGAAGGAAAGTCGCACTGAATGTTTTCGTCTACTTCATTCACATCTCAAGGTTCTGTTTAAAAAACCTGAATACGTGATGGGTTACACACGGGCTTTCACAACACTCTTTGGTCAAGATGTTCATGATTTCACAGTCAAAATGACTCTATATTTAGATCAACTTGAACAACAGCTTGACAAAGAAGAATTCTCTGAAGCAAGATCCAGAGCAGCTTTCAGTGTGATCAACAACCAACTCCAGGTGTTCATTAATTCGCAATACACTGAGGACTATGACTATGACAGTCAAATGACAAAAGGGTGTTTTGCTAAATACACTGGAACTGAGGTTGCCATGTTCAGAACAACATTACTACAATTGATGAGTAATGTTAATGGGTTCATTTATGAAAGGGCTAAACAAATGGGGAATGAAACAAGATCAGACAAGTTTGATGATGGTGACAGCATAGGAGGTGATTTCACAATGTGTGAGAATGCAGCCTACGAACCTGAATATTACCAAGCACAGTCTGCTGAGGTACATCTGTCTGATCAAGATAATGATCTTTCTAATGAACAACAACACACTGATCAATTTAAACCTACTTATGACACATATCTAATGGAAAAGACTGATAGCAATATCACCTCTGATTCATCAAATATGAGTCATAAGGGGGGAGAGATTGATCAGGATGCTGAACATGATGATGCGTCAAATTCTTTGCCTACGGCTGAGTTTTTCAAATCAAATGATATGGTTGAAAAGGATGTTTATAATGAACTTTCAAAAAGATTTTTACAGCTTGAAAAGCATTGTATTTCTCTTGAAATTAGAATGCAACAAAAGGAAGAAAGTTTTCAAACTAAACTACAATGTAAAAATACGGAACTCCCTGAATTCCGTGAATTCTTTATAATAAATGATTTGAAAGCTCAGCTAGAAGCTAAAAACTAAACGATCAAAAACCTGAAAAACGTATTGCTGAGATGTGTAATATGTGTAATGAAGTTAAAACTAAACATGATGTTGGTGCAACAAAAAATGTTGAATTAGAACATAAAGTGACTGAATTGCTTAAAGAAAATGAGACTTTGAAAAATTCATTGCATAGAACTGTGTGACTCAATCAAAGAAGCAAAAACTAAGACTATAGAGCAAACAAACTCTTTGATTGCCAAAAATGATGAATTCAAAGCTCAACTTCAGGAAAAGGGTTTAGCAATTGCTGCATTGAAAAACGAGTTAAGAAAATTGACAGGAAATGGTGTGAACACTAAGTTTGCAGAACCATCAATCTTGGGGAAATCACCACTTAGAAACCAATCAGTTGTTAGACAACCGACTGCGTTTAGATCTGAACGGCCAAAAGTTTCAAAAACACGGTTTGCCTCCCAAGTTGATGCGGAAAAAGTTTTGTCAAAACTAGTCACTTCACAGTCTAGACCTAGTGAAAAGGAATATGCTGTTGCAAAACCACATCACATGAGTGCATCTAGTTCTTCTAGGATTAGTTCAACGCGTGTGTCACTTGTGACACCAAAGGAACATGTTAGACATAAAGACATTGTTCAGAATCAAAACCTAGTGGACGCTAAGAAAAACACACATGAAAAGACTAGGAATTTGCCTGTTTCTAAGAGTAGTTGCGTGCCAATTAAGGGGATAAACGTAGCCGATCACTCTAACAACCCTAGATCTTTTTCTGATTCCAAACACTTTGTTTGCTCGACTTGTCAGAAATGTGTTTTTAATGCAACCCATGATGTTTGCATAACAAAATTCCTGAAGGAAGTGAATGCTCGTGCTAAGGTTCAAACCTCTAAGACTAGAAACAACAACAAACCCGTAGAACCAAAGAGGGGTATTAAGAAACCTGGTAGGCAGATTGATGCAGAACAAAGGTCTTCTCTAAACAAGTCTTCCACTGTACATGAGAAACCAAACACTCCTAGATCTTGCCTTAGGTGGATACCGACGGGTAGAATTTTTAAGATTTTTGGTCTTAGATGGATACCTATTCGAAAGATGTTCACTAAGTGCGAAACCAAGGTTGACAGTGAAACCCCAAATGGTTTAAATGTTGATATCACTAACCCATATAAATGCAAAAAAACTCTTAATGTCAATGCAGGAAGTCTTTACTTAAGTGCAGGTACATCGTTCAGGCCTCGTATTAAGGAAAGACTCAGAGTTTGGGTGCCGAAAAGAGCGATATCTCATGATGAAGGGGTTCAAACAATTCAAGCTTGATGAACATCATTGACTATGGCATCTGTTCAAATCAGTTCAGGCCTTGTTCTTCAACGACAATGACGTCTGTTCAAATCAGTTCAGGCCTCGTTCTTCAATGACTATGACGTTTGAACACATCAGTTCAAGCCTCGGTCCTCAATGTCAACATGATGGCGTCTGCTGACATCTCTTCAGGCCCCGTTCATCAAAGAAAAGAAAGGTGTACGCTTGAGTGCGCTTTATCTTCGGAAGAAGAGGAATCTTCTTATTTATGACCATTCTCATCAAGCCTCATGTTCTTCTCATACTCATTCAGTCATCAAGGGGATAAACGTACATTGGAGTATATTCTTATTCACCTGGTCTATCAAAAATGGCAGTTGGTCGACATATGCAATTTTTGAGGGGGAGAAGGGTGAATAAACTATATGGTGATTGAGAGTTGAGAAATGGTCATACGAATATTCTTGTTTCTGACTACTCTCATCTAAAGGCTTCATACTTGCTCCATGCACATTCAGACATCAAGTGGATCTACTTCCATCAGATGCAATTTTGAATGCAATTTTTGAGGGGGAGAAGTATGAACAGTGGATCAACCTCATATGCACTTGTTCAATCAAAAATGGCATCCTCATATGAAATTTTTGAGGGGGATAAGTGTGAACAAGTGAGCGAACAAACAATCACTTGTTGGGCATCTAATTGTGACTACAGAATTGATCAGGTATCACTTATTTGGGGTTGAAGTTGACTTTCTCAAAGGCGTGATCTTACTCTATCTTTAAGTCGGGGTTGGTTGGATGCATGACCTTCAATGATAACTTGCTCGTGCTTAAGATTTAAGTTGAAGACTTAGGTTATCTAGTTACCAGCAGTCGGGGTAACTATCACTTAAAGGAGTTACGATGTAGTACTCAGGGTCACACGCTGATGACGTTGTGGATAATCGTAAGAGGTGTTAATGTCTCATACCTTGGTTGGGTATTGAGTACTTAGATATTTGCTTGGAGCACTAATTCTCTACACCATTCTCTCAACATTAGTGCAAGGTTAAGTCACGTCAACGGGGAATTCTACTTCAGTGTCGAGTTTGGTATATCGGGTTCGTTCCATCGGTCATCTCATCAAATTGCCTACTTGAGGGTTGGTAAAGATAGTCAGAGACAGTTTCGGTAGCTGTTGACTCTCACAGAATACATTTAAGCCAATTTTGTTCTTCTCACAAGATGTCAAGTATTTGTGCGTAAAATATGTTGCTGATTCTGAGGTATCAAAACCAGCAAGGGGGAAGGAGATATACATCTGAATGCACAATGAGTACACGTGATGAACTTTATACTTCTTCTTAGTTGAAGTTATTCCGGGAAGACAAATGTCATAACCGCAGAGAAAATTAGTGTTTTAACTCGTTCCTTTGGTGTATCATTCCAACTACGTGGGGGAAGAGAAAGTCAGTTTCTGATGATAAAAGAGGTACACAATTGTATGATGGTTCCTATGGTTAGTCAGTATCCTACTGAAGGAAATGTGGACATCTGGTACTCAGTTGCTTTTATGGTACTGTCTTGGTGTTACCATGTCGACTACATACGGGATTTAGTGTGTAGTTCGGGTTTTTGGGCTTCATATAAGGAGACTGGCTGCATCACCTCAACTACTTGGGGGAAGTGGTCTCTGATACTGTTGGTATGCATTTCTTCAGTCTTCAGCGGGAAGAAATGTGAGAAGAATTATTCAAGTGTGAGATTATTCGTTGCTGATCTACTTGATGATCCCCCGATCGAAGAATCTCAACGGTTATTCTTAAAAGGAGCAGCAATATTTTTAATGGGGTTTGCTACGGTTTTCACTGTACACTTACCTTTCGTAAGCTTGAAACTGCCAAAAGGAAGATTTTCAGTTTGGGGGGAAGCTATCAAAGCTTCACATTGAGAAGGCTCAAGTTCAGTCGATTATTCAGGAGCCTCGAAAGCTTTGGTGGTGAAAGTTTAAGAGATGTTGACTACAGATGTCCACCACATACTGAACGTATCCTCATTTTGGTATTCATGTTATCATTGTCTTAAACTGAAACATATTGTTTGTACATATCTTATACCACACTGTAAATAGAAAATTATAAAACCTGAAAAATGTAAATAGAAAAATATTAAAACCAGAAAAAAAAAAAAAAAAAAAAAAAAAAAAAAAAAAAAAAAAAACATAAAAATCAGAAAAATAGAAAATACCAAAAATAGTTTCATCTAGGCATGTCTTCTGTTTATCGATAACATTTACGGTCTTAGAAATGTCATTCAATAATGACACGGGACTTTAAATGAAGCTCGAGCAGAAGTTATAATGGATTGTTAAAACATGTCTCATGGCTTGCTATTACTTTAGATAGCAACCCGCGCTTCAAAATGGGGAAAGCACGTCGCCAAAAAGACGGTTGTTCCTCTCACTGGGTGATGTTCACCCGAGCATGGATTACTTCATATCCGTGCATCACCGATCTAGTGTACGCTTCAGTGCATTATTTCCGGATTAAGAAGAGAAATCTTCTTTGCATACAAATAGTTTTCTTTCTATGATTCTTCTGAAAATTATTTGTGAGACACTTGGTGATTACGTGTTGTTTGAAATTCTTTAGACTTGGATTGTGCATAAAATTTGTCACTCAATCAATGACTACAACTCTTTAACTAGAATACGGGTCATTGATTGAGGGGGAGAGTGAATTTCAAATTTTATTTCATCAAACGGGTTTCTTGGTTAACTCATAATTCTTAGAAAAGGTTTTGTAGTTAATGGGCTATTAGTTGAAGAGGATCTTACTAAGCTTTATCTCAAATGACCAAATGTGTTAGTTGTTAGAAAGATTAGGGCATTATGTGCAATATGCTTATAGTTTCCTATCTTTATGTAACTAGAAGGTTCATTTGTATCACTTTGGAATCCTCGTTTAATCCCCTAAATACTTTAAAACTCAAAATCTAAAAGAAGTTAGAAAACCCAATGTGTTTGATGTTCTTGAATACCCCACTGACATTTGTATGGTCTGAAAGAATGAGTTTCAGATGTTGATTGACTTTTGTTAGTCGATTGCTGCTTAATTGTTGTTGATTTAGTGCATATGTTCTCATGATATGCTTAGGTATATAGTTATCATGTTTGAATCTTGTCCCTAAGATCCTGAGCTAAATGTTGAAATATGAGTGAATTGCCATGTTCATGATTGCTGATTGCTCTTCATGCTAGATAGCAGTTTGATGTATTTCCTGACTGTGGTTTGATTGTGAGATGAATTTGGTATTGCGAGTTGGCAAGCTGCTATGTGGTAGCTATTAATGAATAGTGTATCTGTATGCATGTATGTCTGTGTTGATATTCTTATGCAGATTCCATAGCCAATATGAATGTGCCAGTTCCCGCTCTAACCATTTGATCAGATGTTCAAACTCTATTGAATGGCTCTGAATTCACCACAACAACAACATCAGCAACAACAAAAACAACAACACTGTCCTCACCACCACCACCTTCATTTCAACAAAGCAGTACTTATTTTTGGTCTCGCCAAGTGGGGATCAACAACATTTGGGAAAGATTTGTTGGTGGATGGATAATTGATGTGGACTAATGACTCCCTCAGAGAAGCGAATGATCACATCATCCGTGCGTAAAGGTGAACATCATTTGTGTTATAAAAGTTATCTCGTACATCATAAGCAGTGAAAAATTGTGGTTGTTACGTGTCAGTGTATGATTTTTCTTACTTCAAAATCATCCAAACTTATCATACCTGACACTAACATTCTCCCTCATTGATTAAGGGGGAGCAGTAGAATGTTCCATTATCAGAGTACATGTTAAACCTGACCACATTTTCTCCCATAATTTCTAACTTATTTAAATCAATTGGGATCACAAATCTCAAATGGTTTGAAATTTTTGATCGGGGGAGAGAATGTGATTTAAATATACAATCTGATATAAATGTGATGTTTTGGACCCAAATGTAAGCTCTCCCATATGTGCTAAACTCTTTCGTATATCGATGCACATATTGAGGGGGAGCAAATGATTTGTGATAACAAAGAGGATTTGGCATCTTATGTGAGCAAGGCTCAGACTTCACGAATGAATTGATGAAACAAAAACTGTCATTAATCGAAAGGACATATCCTGGCCGGGTAATAATTTCAAGCTGGTCTAACCAGTGATGTAAGCGTGTCTCGAAAAGGATGTGTCTGAGTAGAGTGTACCGTTTCGAGAAACTCTCTGTGGACTTGACCAGGCCGGGTAATAATTTCAAGCTAGTCTAACTAGTGATGTAAGTGTGTCTCGAATTGGTCATGTTCACTGAAAGTGGATCAATTAAAAAATGCGAACTCCACCCAACATGTGCAAATTTACAATAAAATATCCGAGCACATGTTGAGGGGGAGCATTTGAAAAATATAAAACTCTCAAAGTGTTAGCAAAATGTGTTTCATAATCATGAACACTTTGAGAGATTTTTCAAGGATTTGGTTAATGGCAATTGTGGAAGAACACCAAAGACCGACCATTTTATTTAATGTATTGGAGTTATAAGGATGGTAAGGTTAGGTATAAGTTCCCACGATCCCGCCAGAGCCGGAGGGATCTACCCAGGGACAATCCACTAGTTAGTGTAGAAGTCCTTAGGTATGATTAAAAAGGTGAAAAGTGAATAAGGGAAGAGTGCCGACTAAGATGGAGCTAGTACTGGAACAAACCCAACAAGGTGCTAGTAATGAAGTCTCGGTAAGCGCTGAAGGGGTTGAAGAATGAAAAAGAAATGTAAAGATAAAGGGTGAAAAGAAAGTAGCCCTCCTTACACTTTAGGCAGTAACTGGGTCAATACATATGCTGTCAGAATCACTAAGTTGATTACTGACATTGAAGACAAAGTATCATGGACCAAGTGATATGCTGCACAACCCTCCCCAGCCACTCAAGGTCCCTCAAAGGACTCTTGTTTCATTTGCCACGGAGATCAATACATGTCTATCGTCTCTCTCACTCCGAGTTAGATGATATTGAAAAGGTGGCAGTCCTCTCCAGCCTCCGATCACTAAATCAAAACGCACAATTGAGTCTAGAGCCACGAGATGCATTATAAGATCTCTTAGGAACACGTGTTACTACTACACTGGTTGTTCAACATTAAGGACACTAGTTGTAAAATTATGAGTCCTACGCAGATCTTAGCAATTTGCCAGAACATTCATGAGGGAAGTTACAAATGTAATTCTCTGTGATTGAATGGAAATTCCTGCCAGGGTCAACATCAAACAGCCCTGAAAGCAGGTCACTTCGGTAATTCCTTGTGGATTACGCTTAGTGGTCGCGGCAGTTTCAAACGGTCTACAGTCGTGGAGTGATCTCCAGCGACTCACCTAATCGTTGATCTACTACGGTAGATCTTTAAAGCCCTTTGTGGGTTTCCGATTTAGGAACGGCCTTGGTAAGGATTAGAGAGAGTTTTCACACTATGCTGTTAACAATCTCGAAGTCTGAACCAGTAAGTACCGGACGTTTTATTGCTAACTGTCGTATGCAGGAACACCTGGCGGTTGTAGCTGATTGCTGTTGCAGCTGTTTGCGGTTGTAGCTGATTGCAGTTGTAGCTGATTGCAGAAAAGATGCCAATCCATCACCACATGCTCACACTACATCATCATCATATTCAAAGAAGTCATGATAACCTAAAAGACCTTCAACACTGCTTCTGCAAACTCTGATGCTGAAAATCATGACCCAGAATAATGTGAGCATGTCGGCTCAAAGTGTACCACATCACATGGAAACATTCTGCTAAAAGATGACTTGAAAACATACGCTGGATGATGACATCAAAGAATCACCAAAGATCATCCAAGACAGAAGAACAGTCATCTAAAGTTCGCTGCTGAATGTACAAAGATCAATGACATTGAAGAATCAAAGACTACGAGCTAAGAAGTCAAATTCATATGAAAGAATGCCAGAATTCAGAATATTATTTCCGGGGTGACCTCCCTTAGGAGGAGATTGTTAGGAATATAAATATTCATGTGAAGACTCGGTCACCCCGGGTATCCATTTAGCATTCAGTTAGCTCATAGGCTTATTAATATTAGTTTAGTATTATTATTATTAGTTTAGTTATAGTAGTATTTGTGGAGTGGGTCGGGTCTTTACCCTCTGTCAGCTCACTCCACAGCCCACTCGGGGCACTATATATTGTAACTATAAATACCCCTCTCCACTAGGGAGAGGGTTGGAGCTTCTAATCATTCAACACATATTTTCTTCATTCTCTCTCTCTAGAACTCCCATTCTCTCTACTTCTCTCTCTCTCTAGAATTCATCCAACATTGAATCCAAGTATGCAAGTATTACACGAGTCACAATTCATTAACAATTCCCTCGGGTCTACACTTATAATCCCGAACCCGATAATAACCCATTATAATCCCCTTGTCACACGGTCGGGTCGATAAGTCAACATGTCCAAGTACTATGTCCATAGTATCAATTGTAGGCAAACCGAGGCTCTCCTGAGACCACAAGGTCTCGGCAAAGCCCCATTACGGCCGAAACATCACAAATAATCAAGCTCAAGTTCAAATAATCACAACTATAACTCGGCCAATCTAATACTAAGGCTCGAGTTTAACATCACAACCAATCACTGACAAAACTTACCATGCCAAGACTCTAAGGTCTCGGCTCAATCATACGCCACGAGGAATAACTAAGCGGACTAAAAAGGAAAACAACAAGCTCACGTCGTGACCTCTTGGCCTCGGTTCGAGTCACACCAAAACCCAAAACAACCAAAACGGACCACAATCATTCCCAAGCTACAAATAAAATAACCTAGCCAAAAGAGCATATAAATAAGCTCGTACTCCCCAAGATAAGCCACGAATAAGCTTGTATTCAAGCTTATTCATCACCATACGCGACACAAACACAACCAAAACAAAGACCGTGACACACTAGATGATACCGTGAGTTTTCTTAATCATTTTTATGTGTTTCGAATCGTTACCCACAAGTTTTAGATAAAACCCAACTGTTAGGATTCGACACACGGTTAAGGTGGTTAAACCTTTTGTACTTTGTGTGTATGATATATTGAGTTTATATGATTAAGAATGCGGAATCTACTTAATCACACTTAGAAGGTTATTTGTGTTATGGAAATGGAACAGTTGTGTTTGTTATATGACAATGAACAATGAAAGATTATCACCAAACGATTCAATATTATTAAGATAATAATACGAGTGATCTTGAGTTATCACTAGGGTTACAACCTTGAATCTTATGTTTCTATATCTTGTGATATTGTTTTGTTCTTTGTTCTTGAGAGATATATTTTTCACTATAAGTTTAACACACTTATATCTCTAGTCTAAGATCTTTCTTTTATATCATAAGAAAGATCTTTTACAATATTGTTAAGTCTAGTCAAACTACTTGCTAACTTATCTTGAGTGTGTCAGTACATAAGATACAACATGTATCTGTGTACACAACTTGTTAACTAAGCACATGGAAAAAGATATTATCTACCTGATATATTTGACTCAAATACAAAATATCTTTTTCAAGTATATCCATTCAGCAGTAGGATACGTGTACAGTTATCTTCTCAGCAGTAGCAACTAGCAGTACCTTCTTTGTACTACCAGTACCAACATCAGTTAGTACGGTTAGTTATAACTTGAACAGTCTTAAAATATACACTAGCAGTTGGAACTGTTAGAATATTTTTCACAGCAGTTGGAACTGTTTGAGAATTCTTCACAGCAGTACTAACCATCAATACTTGTAATTCTTGATACTTAATCTTCAGAACATTTAATTCCCAACAATCCTCCCCTAAACATGTGAATCCATTTCAACATGTTTCTGAATTAAATTATGGATTGTGAAGATCTTTCAAACACTTCATAGTCAGACCCTTGATCTGAACTTTCTTCTGTTCTGTGAGATTGAATATCTTTCTCAGTAGCTCATCTGCTTTCTGATCTTTGACTTCAACAATATCAATACACAAATCTTTAGGCTTCAAACATTGACCTAAAAGATGGTGCAATATCCTTGGATTGCAAGTGATGAACAAACGTAGTGAACAGAAATTGAAACTGAAAGCTTTTTTTTCGTTTGATCTAGATAGAACTTTCTCCTTTGGAATGCTTCATCCCTTCTGAATATATATAATAATCCAGAATCAGCTCTATTCTTGTCATTTTCAACTTCCTCATCATCTTGTATGCTCTTGTCTTTTCCTCCCTTTCATTGGTTAATCTTCCAACTTTATTTTCCTCCCCTGAGATGTTTCCTCCCCTGAGATGCAAAATAACATTTTATCCTCCCCTGTTTGGAAGATCTCTCACCATCATCCCATCATTATCTGATCTACCAATGTGAACTTGTTTTCAGACAATATTGTACATGAAGCCATCAATTCCTTAAGAGTTTTGTTGATATAAATAATGCCTAAACACGTTATTAATATTTTTCGATATCTCTACGTTTTGATAATCACAAAATGTAAAATCATTAATCGGAAAATTATGACGTAAAAAAGTATTTAGTTGTAAATATCTAATTCTACAACTCAAATCACTTAAGGTATGAATGAACTAATGCTTAATGTATTGTATGATCAAAGGAACATTTTCTTAAACACTAGATTTTTTATAAAATGTCAAAAACATTTTATATCTTTTAGAAAAACATTTTTGGTAATAAATAAAAAGGTTTAATTCATTATAAATTTATGAATTCAAATTTTCAACCAAAATCAGTAAAAATGTTCAAGAAAAACCTTCCCCACAAAAAGACAAAACCGGGCAACGGCTAGGGAGGGGCGGCCCCCTTAATTATACTAGGCGGCCCCATTAAAATTAAGGGGACCGCCCCCCTATTTAAGGGGGCCGGCCATGCTCCAGTAGGTTCCAGCTGTCCAGTTTTTCTGCCTATAAATACCAGCCTTCCCCTGAATTTTTACTCACCTTTTGCACCCCAAACTTTCTGTTGTAAATCCTCTCTAATCTTTGTAAATATTTTCTAAAATCCTTTGATCATATTCTCTTAAGCATTGGTTTCCAAGTGATCCAAGCTTCAACCATCCAAGTGCAAAAGAAGAATACTTCTATCAATCAAGATTAGAAGTATTACAACTTAGTATCATCTTGTTACTTAAGTTGTTAGTTTAACAAAGTTTGTAAATCATTCATTCATTTGTGTGTAAGGTGTGTATAATAGATTAGTGTCGTGTGTAAGTAGTGAAGAAGTTGTATATGTAGTTGTGGTATAGAAGGTGTGAGGTCATAGAGTAGAAGTTGAGAAGCCGTGGTGTAGAAGTCGTGAACCCGTGGTATAGAAGTTGTGAAGCCGTAAGCTTAGAAGACGTGAAGTCGTTGTATAAAAGACGTGAAGCCGTTGCATAGAAGTCTTGAAGCCGTAAGGTAGAGGTCGTGAAGTCCTAGTGTTGAAGTCTTGAAGCCGTAGCATAGAAGGTGTGAAGCGGTCGTGTTGAAGTTGTGAAGTCCTAGTCGTGAAGTCCTTGTGTTGAAGTCGTGAAGCCGTAGCATAGAAGTTGTGAAGCAGTCGTGTTGAAGTCGTGAAGTCCTAGTCGTGAAGTTCTAGAGTTCAAGTCATGAAGCCGTTGTGAATAAGTCGTGAAGAAGTTGTGTTGTGAAGTTGTGAGATTGGTTCTAGCTACGATTAGAACTCGACATTTAGCTTTGTGTCGTTAAGCCGGTGTAAGCCAAAGTCGTGTAAGGTTTTCTCCGCCATAAGGGAGCATATTGAAGTTGTGAAGAAAACTCTCGAGCTTGGTGCTCGGGGAGTGGAGTAGGGAAAGGAAGTTGTCCTTGTAGCCGAACCACTATAAATCTCTCGTGTCTCGGTTAGATCTTTCCATCTCTTATTTATTTCTTTACTTACATCGTCATTAATTTCATACACATAGGCTTATATAATTGTTAGTATTACTTAGAGGTTAACTTCACATAAAGATCAATTTGAAACTCCATTCAAGAAACCAAAACTTTTGCAATCAATTTAAAAGAATACATATATAACTAATAATAAGGTTCAAAATTTATTTTTCATAACAAACTTGAATCTAAGTTTTTAAAAGTATACAAAGGTTTTATAATAAATTAAAAAGACGTAAAACTATTCAACCCCCCTTTCTAGTTTTCCACAATTGGTATCAGGAGCCACGTCAATCAAGATCTTTAAAATATACTGTATTTTAAAACTTGAATCGATCTATGGAATCCGAAAAATATTTAGAAGGGGAATTTATGCAAACACCACCACTATTTGAAAACTATACTTTTCTTGAATGGAGAAATAAATTTGAAAATTATGTGAAATCAATTGATCTAGATCTTTGGCATGTCATTTCGATTGGTAATCTTCAACCAACAAAAACGGATTTTGAAAGTCAAACAAAAACGAATTTTGAAACTCAAAATGATTATTTAAAAACAAAGAATAACAAAAATAATGAAGCTAAAATAATTATTTACAATACCTTGCCGAAAGTTGAATATGAAAGAATATCTTTCTGTAAAACGGCAAATGATATTTGGAAAAATCTCTTAAACTTTCATCAAGAAAAATGTCAAGCCAAAGATGAGGATTTTGATCTTGTACATGAATTAGTCATTTTAGAAAATTTAATAGATAAACATTTAGATAAAATAGATACATGTGCTACTAGTTCAAATACTGTTAATGAAGGTATTAACGACGAAGACTACATCAATCAACTCCAAAGTGAACTCAATCCAATATCATGGAGTGACACTGACGAAGGAGAAGATCATCATCCGGTATGTGACGAATGCAAACTAGATAAAACTCCAAATAAGGTACAATCCGAAACCAAACATTTTTGCTATGATCCATTCATTTTAGAATTTTCAAAACTAGAAAATGAGTTTAAACATTTTTGCAACATAGATCTAAAAACTATGTCTAAGCATAAATCATCAAAAACTTTTGAAAGTAATCTTGAAAAAGAAATAATTTTAGAAGATAAAATGTCTAGACTTGAAAGTAATATTGAAATTGATCTAGAATGCAAAATATGTCAAGATTATAAACTTGAAATTAAAAGATTAAATGAAAGAGCAAAAATATTAGCTAAATTTGAAGAAAGCTCCAAATCTCTTAAATTCTTACTAAGTTGTCAAAAGCCATTCAATGATAAAACCGGTTTGGGATTTAATTCGGATAACTCATCAACTAGTAAATCAAAACAAATTAAAATTGAAAAACCTATTAGAAAAATTTAGAAATAAGGTTAATTACAATGATTATTAATGATATAAGTCAAGAAATTCATTGTTTGTACATCAAAACAAACTATCAAGGAATTCTTGTACTTCTTGGCGACATTTTCTCCATGTGCATATAAATGCAATGGATGTCCCCAACTAACCATCTCGGACCCATGAGAACCTGGGTACCAAGCTGTTTTATTTGATTAGGTAATGAACGCAAAATGGAATGAAACTCAATCTTGCGTTAACCTACTCATATTCAAAACACACGCATGGAGACTTATTAATCTACAAAAATGAGGATGGAACGAAGTGGTACTCATCTATAATTCACTACCTCATTTCATGAAGAAAAATTGGACCTGAGATAAGTTTTCTTTTTAAACTTTCCTGAGTAGTTACTCCTTGCATATAGTTATGATAATCACTGCCTTATGATATGCTTAGTTTGATAGGTTGCTTTGCCCTCACACTATTAGTTATATCCATATTACTTGTTAATAAACTAGAAAACCTTAAGTTAACCCTCCTAAGCATTAAATAAAGTATTCTCTATCGAACATATAGAATTTAATCATCACTATCGTTTAAATCGCATAATTTGATTGAAAGGGATAGCATGAGACAATAGCCTTAATCAATCAAGCATGAGATTTTTTTTCTTTCAACAATTCCTTTTAAAAATGCAAATCTTCATATTCTGGAAAATGATTTTTCAAAAGATTATGTTACTTCTCTATTAAACATGTTTTTATCAAAGCCAAAAAGTGTAACAACTTCTTTTTATTTCCTTATAAAAACACTTTGAAACAAATTCAAATCTACCTTGTTGAAATGATTTTCACGCTCAAATAAAACCTACTTTCAAACATTGTTGAATAATGCCTAAAAACACTTACTCAAATCATGCTTGGTCCAAGTCTAGAAATCCATGCTATCACAAATTTCCCATCACATTGACACTTATTAGGATTAATTAACTAGCTAATTAATTGTGATTATAATGGTAGTATGAATTACTTGGTAATTATATGTTGTTTTCTTGTTTATATATACATATATGCTTCTTGGTAAATGAAGAGGTTGCATGATAATTAAAATTGCTTAATTGAATGTGCTTAGCATACATGAGTTATTAAATTCTAAATTGCCTCAAAAAGAAGTTGAACTTGCTTGAATCTAAACCCAAAAACACAACCTTTTCTACAAATTTCTGCCAAAAACCCATTTTCCGTAACCTGGAAGTCAGCAGATGGGCGGCCCCCTTAAATACCTAGGCGGCCCCCTTAATTATTAAGGGGACCGGCCCCTATTTAAGGGGACCGGCCATCTGGAGATCCGGCTTACTGTTCCCTTTTTCAATTTCTAACCTATTTTATTCCATACTTCCCAAAATTCACAAACACATTTTGTCATAAACCACCCACCAAAATTTACCTTCCTAAACCACATTATTCCTACACTATAAATGCACATCCTCATCATAAATGCTCATTCATATCATCCACTCAAACATGTCATCCTCCAACTACCCAAAATCAAAACCCTCAAGAGTTGCTAAAATCTCGGTGAGACCAATTTGAAGGAGGAAGCTTGAAACTTGCCATAACCTAACAAATGATGTTGTTCAAACTTGTGGAAAACTAGAAGGAGGGGTTGAATAGTTTTATGTCCTTTTTATAAATTATTGTGAAAACTTTATTTTCTTTTAAAAACTTAGATTCGAATTTATGTGATCTCAATTCTTGAACAATATGAACAATACGTATATAAGTAAATATAACTAAGTAATGCAAGTAAGGTAATAAAATGAAATGAAAGCTAGAGATGGAAAGATCTAACCGAGAGACAAGAGATTTATAGTGGTTCGGCTACAAGGACACCTTCCTTGCCCTACTCCACTCCCCGAGCACCTAACTCGAGAGTTTTCTTCACTATGTCAACAAACTCCCTTATGGCGGAGAAACCTTACACAACTTTAGCTTACACCGGCTTAACGACATAAAGCTAGATGTCGAGTTCTAATCGTAGCTAGAACCAATCTCACACCTTAAACACGACTTAATCACACCTTCTTCTTCACGACTTCTTCACGACTTCTTCACAACTTCTTCACGACTTCTTCACGACTTCTTCACAACTTCTTCACGACACTTCACGACTAACCACAACCTATGTTCACTACTACTTCTTTACACCTTCACTACTTACACACCTTAACAACACAACTTCTCTACTTACACACTAACCTATCCCAAATAATTATACACACAACTATCTAATAACAATACACAACTTATATACAAATATATGTGATGACACAAACAACTTAGGTATCTAAGTTGCAATACTTCTTCTTTAGTTGTTGAAGGAGTATTCTTCTTTTGCACTTGAATGGAGGAAGCTTGGATCACTTAGAAACCAAAGCTTAAGATTATATGATCAAAGGATTTTGAAGATATGAAATGTGATTTAAAACAGAAAGTTTTAGTGTGCAAAAGGTAAGTAAAAGTCCAGGAGAAGACTGGTATTTATAGGAGAAAAATTGGACAGCTGGAAGTCTACTGGAGCGGGGGCGGTCCCCTTAATAATTAAGGGGGCCGCCTAGTAAAATTAATGGGGCCGCCCCTTCTGTCCGTTGGCCAATTTTGTCCTTTTGTGGGGAAGGTTTTTCTGGAACATTTTAACTGATTTTGGTTAAAAATTTGAATTCATATTTTTATAAAAGATTAAACATTTTTATTTAATGCCAAAATGTTTTTCAAAAATATATAAAATGTTTTTGATGTTTTATAAAAAATCTAGTTATTAAGAAAATGTTCCTTTGATCATATAATGCATTAAGCATTAGTTCATTCATACCTTAAGTGATTTGAGTTGTAGAAATAGATATTTACAACTAAATACTTGTTTACGTCATAATTTTCCGATTAATGATTTTACATTTTGTGATTATCAAAACGTAGAGATATCGAAAAATATTAATAACGTGTTTAGGCATTATTTATATCAACAATCTCCCCCTTTTTGATGATTACAAAATCTAAACTCATTAAATCTAAAAATTAGTTTTTAGACAAGTATTTAGTGAGTTTACATCTATTTCTCCACCTTTTTGTAGAATCAAAAAGGTTATGCCGACAAGTTTTAGAAACTAAATTTGTCGGGATGAGAACTCCCCCTTGATGGTTACTCCCCCTCGTTCGAGGGCACCAAGGAGACGAGCTATGGAAATCTTGGCTACAAAAACAAGTTAGGAGACACAAGATACATATACATAGCAAAATATTTAGAACAACCAACTAATGCATTCAAGATGATCATATATAACATATGAATCATCATTACATTACATGAAATACTTGGAACATAATGATTACAACATAACAAGAAATACTAATGGTCCTCATATTGCCAAAGAGAGCGATTGGACTTGCTTGCAACACAAAAGAGTGAGGGATTTTATTTTGAGGCGGAAAGCATGTGGATGGGTTTTAGTTATGTGATGGTGAGGGAAATGGAGCGGATCCATTGATGTTATATCGTTCTAGAGGAAGAATGGGATAGGGACGAGTGAGTAGATATTCGATCCAAGAAATATCTTCACTTAGTTGGAGGATTTGTTTTTGAAGGAAGATGCAACAAGGGCAATAGTGTGTGTGATTTGTAACTTGATCCAAGTTAAGAGAGTGGGGTAGGCAATTTGAGGAAGGTGAGGATGGAGGTTGTCCCTTGTTGCGTTGTGTGAGGTGCATAGCAAGGAGATCATTAAGATCATGGATTTGGTTAATTTCTTCATGAAGCTTTTGTCTTTCATGAATGGGGATTTGGTTATTTGGTGGAAATGGATGGTATTGGGGTGAAAGGTTTGATGTTTGACCAAGGTGATGAGGGTTTTCAAGTATTCCATTGAAGTTGGTTTGAGGTTTAGGGGAGTAGTTTGGAATGAATGTGGATGTTTGGCCAAAATGGTAGGGTTCGTGAAATGGTTCAATGGAGTGAGGTTGTGATCTTGGAGAGTAGTTGGGGATGAATGGAGGTGTTGGTTGTCTAGTTGTGATGGGCTTGTGGTGAGGGTTAGGTTTTCTTTTCCACCCGGGTTTTAAGGTCATCCTTGTTAGCTTAGAGGTTTTTGGTTTTGGGTTGATTGAAGAAGACATGATGGGATGATTGAATGTGGTGAGATATGGGGTTATTTATAGTGGAGGATTTGTGTTTTTTAGGAATGAAAAGGCTTGTTGGGTGATTAGGACAAAATGTGTTTGTGAATTTGGGGAAGTATAGGATCAAATGGGCTAAAAAGCAGAAAAAGATTCTCTGAACCCGTCCAGCAGATGGCCGGTCCCCTTAATTATGGGCGGTCCCCTTAATAATTAAGGGGGCCGCTTTATGAATTAAGGGGGCCGCCCATCTGGTATCTTTCTGGGTTCCAGAAATGGGTTTTTCTGCAGAAATAGGTGAGGATGGCTATGTTTTGAGCTTTTGGTTTTAGGCAAGTCCCACTCTTTGAGGCAATAGAAAAACATATTAAGCATACATGGCATATAAGACAAATGAATAAGCAAGCAATAATTAATGTCTAGCAATTAAGAGAATTAAGGAACCAAATCATCTAAGGCAAGGGTAATGAAGCAAAGGCACTAGAAACTAAATGGGGAATAGATGATGGAACAATTGTGAGGATGTGATTAATAAGCTTGTTCTAGTGTGTGCCTATATGCAACAAATGTGGAGATGTGATTGTTTCGACTCCTAAATACAAAAATTTCCTAAGAAACAATCCAAGGTCTCCTTGATTTGATTTTGCTCAATATATGAATATCAAAGATGTATATATTAGATTATATACTTTGACAATTCGTGTGAGATCTTTATGCATGAAAAGAAAATGTTTTTAGCATTATTCAACAATGTAGGAAAAATAGTTTTCATGTGTTTTCCTAGATGTGAGAATGATTTGTAGAAAATGGATTGGGTTTTGTTTAAATATGTTTATGCAAAGAAATATCCCAATCTTTTATTTTGTGCAAAACAGATTCCTAGACTCAGATGGGAGGAAACAGAAAAAAAATGTTACAGTCAGATGGCCGGCCCCCTTAATGACAAGCCGGTCCCCTTAATAATTAAGGGGACCGCCTTTATAACATTAAGGGGTCCGCCCATCTGGAAAAAAATTTACCAAAAATGCAGAAAATTCAGTCAATTTGTTCCATCATTCCTAGGCCTAAACGTAAGTGGTTAAAGAGTTCACGCTTAAGGGGCTTAGTGAATATGTCTGCTAAGTTATCTTCCGATGCAACCTTTTCTATTGATGTATTTCCTTTTTGAACGTTATCGCGGAGGAAGTGGTGACGTATTTCTATATGTCTAGTCCTAGAGTGTTGAACGGGATTCTTACTTAAATCTATAGCACCTTTATTATCATACATAATTGGGACGTCATCTAACCTAATGCCATAGTCTACGAGAGCTTGTTTCATCCATAGTGCTTGTTGACATGCCTTTCCAGCGCTTACATATTCGGCTTCTGTGGTAGAAACAGCAAGAGTGGTTTGCTTCTTCGAGAACCAAGATGTTAGACAACATCCCATTAACGTGCAAATTCCGCTAGTACTTTTTCTATCCACGTAGTCTCCCGCATGATCCGAATCCGCATAGACGATGGTTTCTATGCCCGATCCCTTAGGATACCATAATCCTAAGTGTATAGTGCCTTTAATGTATCGGAAGATACGCTTAACCGCTTCTAGGTGAGAGGTTTTGGGATCCTCTTGAAAGCGAGCACAAAGGCAGACACTAAACATGATATCCGGTCTACTTGCCGTTAAGTATAGTAAACTACCTATCATTCCTCTATATTTAGTGTTTTCTACGGACTCACCCTCTTCATCTCTTGTGAGTTTTACTTCCGTAGACATTGGTGTCTTCATGGGCTTAGCATCTTCTAATCCAAATTTCTTAAGCATTTCCTTAATGTACTTAGATTGATTAAAAAATATTCCATCTTCTAATTGTTTTATTTGTAATCCTAGGAAGAAATTAAGTTCACCCATCATACTCATCTCAAACTCATCATGCATGATTTTGGCGAATTCATCACACATATCCTGACAAGTCGATCCGAATATAATGTCGTCGACATATATTTGAACAATGATGAGATTTGGGCTTTTCTTTTTTGTGAAAAGAGTGTTATCTACCATTCCCATGGAATAATCATGTTTAATAAGAAATGCCTTTAATCGATCATACCAAGCCTTGGGAGCTTGTTTGAGTCCATATAAAGCTTTCTTGAGTTTATAAACATAATCAGGTTTTGCGAAGTCAATTAATCCTGGAGGTTGTGCCACGTATACCTCCTCATTGATAAAACCGTTAAGGAATGCACTTTTCACGTCCATTTGAAATAACTTAAAATCTAAGGCACATGCATAGGCAAGTAGTATTCTTATAGATTCTAATCTAGCTACGGGGGCATAAGTTTCGTCATAATCTATTCCTTCTTGTTGATTATATCCTTGGGCAACTAACCTAGCCTTGTTCCTAGTAACAATTCCATTTTCATCTAACTTATTTCTATAAACCCACTTAGTTCCTATGACGGTCATGTTCATGGGATTTGGGACTAGTTCCCAAACGTCATTAGTCTTAAATTGATTTAGTTATTCTTGCATAGCCATAACCCAACTTTCATCTTTTAATGCCTCATTTATATTTTTAGGTTCTATAGTTGATAGGAAACAAAAGAAGTTATTTTTATCTAGAGCTTGTGTTCTAAGAGTTCTTTGATTTAAGTTTCCTATTATATTATCTAACGGGTGTGATTTAGATTCCTTAACATTTACTATTTCGTCTTCACCTAATATTATATCTTCATTATCATCACCTAAGGGTTTAATTTTACTAACCTCAATAGCTTCTTCTTCAACAAGATCATCATCTTCTAAGGGCAATGTCTTAGGTGGTGGTGGAGTTTCATCAAATGTTACATTTAAGGACTCTTCTACTTTCATAGTGTGTTTATTAAGTATTATGTATGCTTTACTATTTTGTGAATACCCTAGAAAGATTCCTTCGTACGACTTAGGATCAAACTTAGTAAGGTAATCTTTTGTATTGAGAACAAAACATTTGCTCCCGAATACCCTAAAGTAATTTAGATTAGGTTTTCTACCTCTCAATAACTCATATGGGGTTTTTCCTAATATTCTCCTAATTGAGACTCTATTTATTATATATGTTGATGTATCTACAGCATGGCACCAAAATTTTTGTGGGATATATTGTTCATTTAGCATTGTTCTACTCATTTCTTGTAAGGTTCGATTCTTTCTTTCTACTACCCCATTTGATTGTGGAGTGCGAGGAGCGGAGAAATTGTGAGATATTCCATTTAAATCACAATATTTTCCGAATTGCACTTCATTATCAAATTCCCGACCATGGTCCGTCTTAATTGCTACTATAGAAAATCCTAATTTATTTTGAATCATTTTACTAAATATTTCAAATTTATTAAAGGCTTCGGTTTTATCACTTAAAAAGCTAGTCCACGTGTATCGTGAATAGTCATCTACAATTACTAAGGTATAACGATTACCTCCGTAACTCCGCACAGCGGTTGGACCAAAAAGGTCCATGTGTAATAATTCTAGGCATCTAGTGGTGGAGACTATATTCTTAGCTTTGTGACTAGCATGTGCTTGCTTTCCTATTTTGCATGCATCGCAAAAGTGTTGGTCATATCTTAGGTTAGGCAAGTTTCTAACTAATTCTTTAGAGGCTAGGGATTGTATTTGTTGCATATTTGCGTGACCTAATCTTCTATGCCACAATGTAGAGTTTTCATCTAAGGTTGCTAGACATATTTTATCTTCCGGTTTATTTCCTAGGGAGTCTTGAGAGATCGTACCTTTGCCAATGATTTTTCCACGAAAATCACTACCGAAAATAACGTTACCTCCGTTGTATGCCTTGTAGGAGGAGAATAGCTTCCGGTTTCCCGTCATGTGCTTCGAGCATCCACTATCCTTAATCCATTCGTCGGGCTCCAAATTTATTCCTAGACATATTTCATCGGTGGCTTGAGCTACAAGGCACTTTTCGTCTTTTGCTTTGTCCGCTTCATCTTTGTCGCTATCGCTCCATGTTCCACTAACAAATGCGCTTTCGTAATCATAACCCGGTGGCTTTGGACATTCGCCAATGAGATGGTTTTGACTTCCACATCTAAAGCACTTTCTTTTCCCGTAGTTATCATTTCTACTTCTTTGTAGCGATCTTCTTTCATCTCGCGGTTGTCTCGTGAATCTTCCTTGTTTCTTGAAGAATTTTTTGAATTCTCTAACGGCCATTGCATATTCTTCGTCTTTACTATCGTCACTTGAATCATCGTCATCACTAAGTTCCTTTTTGGCTTTTAGCGCGAGAGACTTGAATTGATCTTTCTTGCTCTTGACCGTTTCCGAGTCCCTCTTTATAATTTCTTCATGAACCTTCAAGTTGCCAATAAGCTCGTCAAGTGATAACGTTATCAAGTTCTTTGACTCTTCAATCGCCGTGACCTTTGCGCGCCATTTCGGATGTAATGCCCTAAGAAATTTCCTTACACAATTTTTGCTAGAAAAAGTCTCATCAAGTGCTTTTAAACTTGTGATGATTGTGTTAAATTTAGCAAATGCATTATCAATAGATTCCTCTTCAGGAATTGTAAATTGTTCATATTGTTGTACAAGAAGATCTATTTTATTATCTTTGACTTGACTATTACCTTGGTGAGTGATTAGTAAAGAATCCCAAATATCTTTTGCGGTTTGACACATAAAAATTCTTTCATATTCTTTGCGTGGTAACGCATTATAAATAACCATTTTAGCTTCATTATTTTTCGCTAGTTTCCTTTTTAAATCATCATTTTGTTTTTCAAAAGGTACAATTTCATCTAATTTAGTTAGGATATTATATTGAATAGGGGGAAAATCACCATAGGTAATAACATGCCAAAGATCAAGATCCTTTGATTTCACATAAGTTTCGAATCTATTTTTCCAATAAAGAAAACCATCACTTTCAAATAGTGGTGGTCTTTGCATAGATTGCCCTTCTAAATATTTTAAAGATTCCATAGATCGTTTCAAGTTTTAAAATACAGTTAATTTTAAAAATCTTGTTTAACCTGGCTCTTGATACCAATTGTGGAAAACTAGAAGGGGGGGGGGGGGGTTGAATAGTTTTATGTCCTTTTTATAAATTATTGTGAAAACTTTATTTTCTTTTTAAAACTTAGATTCGAATTTTTGTGATCTCAATTCTTGAACAATATGAACAATACGTATATAAGTAAATATAACTAAGTAATGCAAGTAAGGTAATAAAATGAAATGAAAGCTAGAGATGGAAAGATCTAACCGAGAGACAAGAGATTTATAGTGGTTCGGCTACAAGGACACCTTCCTTGCCCTACTCCACTCCCCGAGCACCTAACTCGAGAGTTTTCTTCACTATGTCAACAAACTCCCTTATGGCGGAGAAACCTTACACAACTTTAGCTTACACCGGCTTAACGACACAAAGCTAGATGTCGAGTTCTAATCGTAGCTAGAACCAATCTCACACCTTAAACACGACTTAATCACACCTTCTTCTTCACGACTAGTTCACGACTTCTTCACGACTTCTTCACAACTTCTTCACGACTTCTTCACAACTTCTTCACGACACTTCACGACTAACCACAACCTATGTTCACTACTACTTCTTCACACCTTCACTACTTACACACCTTAACAACACAACTTCTCTACTTACACACTAACCTATCCCAAATAATTATACACACAACTATCTAATAACAATACACAACTTATATACAAATATATGTGATGACACAAACAACTTAGGTATCTAAGTTGCAATACTTCTTCTTTAGTTGTTGAAGGAGTATTCTTCTTTTGCACTTGAATGGAGGAAGCTTGGATCACTTAGAAACCAAAGCTTAAGATTATATGATCAAAGGATTTTGAAGATATGAAATGTGATTTAAAACAGAAAGTTTTAGGGTGCAAAAGGTGAGTAAAAGTCCAGGAGAAGACTGGTATTTATAGGAGAAAAATTGGACAGCTGAAAGTCTACTGGAGCGGGGGCGGTCCCCTTAAATAGGGGGCGGTCCCCTTAATAATTAAGGGGGCCGCCTAGTAAAATTAAGGGGGCCGCCCCTTCTGTCCGTTGGCCAATTTTGTCCTTTTGTGGGGAAGGTTTTTCTGGAACATTTTAATTGATTTTGGTTAAAAATTTGAATTCATATTTTTATAAAAGATTAAACATTTTTATTTAATGCCAAAAATGTTTTTCAAAAATATATAAAATGTTTTTGATGTTTTATAAAAAATCTAGTTATTAAGAAAATGTTCCTTTGATCATATAATGCATTAAGCATTAGTTCATTCATACCTTAAGTGATTTGAGTTGTAGAAATAGATATTTACAACTAAATACTTGTTTACATCATAATTTTCCGATTAATGATTTTACATTTTGTGATTATCAAAACGTAGAGATATCGAAAAATATTAATAACGTGTTTAGGCATTATTTATATCAACAAAACTCATAACCAATCATCCATCCCTAACCAATCAAACTCTCCCTATGATCAAACCCAAAACTTCAACCCTAATCTCATTCACACTCAACCCACCAATGCATCATTAAAGACACTCACCACTCTTGGATCATCAAATTCATCCATATCATCACCTTCATCCACTCATGATTACCCAAGTTCACAAAAATCTCCACCACCAAGAGTGTCACCACCACCTCCTACCAACTCACATGCTACCCCCTATGTTGCATGTGCAAACATCCATCCCTCATAACAACAACACTTTACCATCATCACCTTCATCCGAACACTTGAAGTTCGTTGAGGAACTCAAGGAAGCCCATGAGCTTAGTGCTCTTCTTGCCCTACACCTAGCCCAAAGAAACCTTGATCAACCTTCATCTAGCTCTCCCACATCACCCCACAACAAAAACCAAGTTGAGAAACATGTCAACAATTGTCCTTGTTGCATCTTTCTTCAACAACAAACCATTACTCTAAATGAGCACTTTACTTGGATTGAGTATCTTCTCACTAGATCCAATCCAATATCCCCAATTGAACAACATCAAAACCTTCATCCATCATGGTCCGCTCCAAACTCTCCACCTCCAATGTCTCCACCACCACCATCTTCAACCTCCACACACCCAAACATATACCTTCATTAATCCCATTTACTCACCCTCTCACTTGTCTTCATTTCAAAAACTCCTCCATCATCAAGCAAGTCAAATGGATTTCTTAGGCAAATTAAAATTCTCTAACAAATGTATGCTTTAAGCACTATGTATGTTGTAACAATGATTGTGTTTGTCACATAATCATTTTAATCTAATGAATGTTTGTTTCTTTCTTTCTTATATATGTTTGCTATGAATGTGTTGTTTCATCTTTTTGTTTCATTATGATATATATATATATATGCTCATGACATGCTTACAATATGATCTTAGTAGTCTACATATAAACATTATTCTTCTTAATATGTTATTGCTACTATTAAATCATTTCTAATGTACATGATTCAAATGGAGCTTGCTGCAAATACACCCTAACAATGACCCTTTTCTGGAAATTTTTCAAATTTTGTCGCCTGGGAAAACATCAGATGGGCGGCCCCCTTAATTCCCTAGGTGGTCCCCTTAATTTTAAGGGGGCCGGCCAGCAATTAAGGGGACCGGCCATCTGGGAAGCAAAATTCACTGTTTTCTTTTGCATCATGTGACCCCTTTTATCTAGCCCCAGCTACCATTTCTCCTTATGAACGAACTGGTATTGGAATCTTACTACAAAACCTCAAAAATCAACCTAAACCAACCACATTTTCATATTATAAATTCCCTCCGTATAATCACCTCTCATTCCATCATTCTTCACCCTCCAAAACAACCATGTTATCACCAAAATCCTCCATCTCTAAGACTCCAAGGAAGCAAAGACTTGTCATCACACCACCAAAACAACTCTTTATTGAATTAACCCAAGATGACACCAAAACTCCATCAACACCACCTCAAAGTTCATCCCTAAGTGCATCAAATTCACCATAAAAAACACCCTCTACCCATGGAGCATCATCTTCCTCCATACCATCCACTTCATCCATCAATGACTACATCAACACTCACCTAACATCATCACCAAGAGCATCATCACCACCATCCACTCAAGAACCTTCATCCATCCAACTTGCCATTTCCTTATCACCTATCACACCTCTTGATGCTCACTTCTCACCATCACCAATCCCACAACCATTCTTTCCCATACCTTGGGCATTGCTTGAAGCCCATGGTGACAATTGTCTTTGTTGCATCCATAACCGGACTATAATCTTTGGTCTTAGAGATGAGATACACTACATGTTTTCATCACTTGAAGACATGATTACCAACCCACCACCACCACCTCCTCCACCTCCTTCACCCACTACACCACCACCACCTCCATTTTCACCCAATTAAGCATATGCAATGCTTAAAATAATTTTCAAAACCTTTTTGTATGCAAGCCCCATGGAAGATCATGTACTCCTAGGACGATTATGTAGTATCATTAGTTGTTTTTATTTGAATGTTTGCATGCCTTTTGTTGTAATCTACTTGGTTGTGTATTTATACACAACACTTTTATTAAATGAATGCTCTTATTCTATATGCTTGCTTATTGTTGTTACATATACTTGTGCTTCTAACATTTTTCTTGCAAGCGTTCCATAGCTCGTTTCCTTGGTGCCCCCAAACGAGGGGGAGTACACATCAAGGGGGAGTTCTCATACGACACTTTTACACTTAAAACTTGTCGGTTAAACCTTTTTGATTCTACAAAAAGGGGGAGAAATAGATGAAAACTCACTAAATACTTGTCTAAAAACTAATTTTTAGATTTAATGAGTTTAGATTTTGTAATCATCAAAAAGGGTGAGATTGTTGATATAAATAATGCCTAAACACGTTATTAATATTTTTCGATATCTCTACGTTTTGATAATCACAAAATGTAAAATCATTAATCGAAAAATTATGACGTAAACAAGTATTTAGTTGTAAATATCTATTTCTACAACTCAAATCACTTAAGGTATGAATGCACTAATGCTTAATGCATTGTATGATCAAAGGAACATTTTCTTAAACACTAGATTTTTTATAAAATGTCAAAAACATTTTATATCTTATAGAAAAACATTTTTGGTAATAAATAAAAAGGTTTAATTCATTATAAATTTATGAATTCAAATTTTCAACCAAAATCAGTAAAAATGTTCCAGAAAAACCTTCCCCACAAAAAGACAAAACTGGGCAACGGCTAGGGAGGGGCGGCCCCCTTAATTATACTAGGCGGCCCCATTAAAATTAAGGGGACCGCCCCCCTATTTAAGGGGGCCGGCCATGCTCCAGTAGGTTCCAGCTGTCCAGTTTTTCTGCCTATAAATACCAGCCTTCCCCTGAATTTTTACTCACCTTTTGCACCCCAAACTTTCTGTTGTAAATCCTCTCTAATCTTTGTAAATATTTTCTAAAATCCTTTGATCATATTCTCTTAAGCATTGGTTTCCAAGTGATCCAAGCTTCAACCATCCAAGTGCAAAAGAAGAATACTTCTATCAATCAAGATTAGAAGTATTACAACTTAGTATCATCTTGTTACTTAAGTTGTTAGTTTAACAAAGTTTGTAAATCATTCATTCATTTGTGTTTAAGGTGTGTATAATAGATTAGTGTCGTGTGTAAGTAGTGAAGAAGTTGTATATGTAGTTGTGGTATAGAAGGTGTGAGGTCACATAGTAGAAGTTGAGAAGCCGTGGTGTAGAAGTCGTGAACCCGTGGTATAGAAGTTGTGAAGTCGTAAGCTTAGAAGACGTGAAGTCGTTGTATAAAAGACGTGAAGCCGTTGCATAGAAGTCTTGAAGCCGTAAGGTAGAGGTCGTGAAGTCCTAGTGTTGAAGTCTTGAAGCCGTAGCATAGAAGGTGTGAAGCGGTCGTGTTGAAGTTGTGAAGTCCTAGTCGTGAAGTCCTTGTGTTGAAGTCGTGAATCCGTAGCATAGAAGTTGTGAAGCGGTCGTGTTGAAGTCGTGAAGTCCTAGTCGTGAAGTTCTAGAGTTCAAGTCGTGAAGCCGTTGTGAATAAGTTGTGAAGAAGTTGTGTTGTGAAGTTGTGAGATTGGTTCTAGCTACGATTAGAACTCGACATTTAGCTTTGTGTCGTTAAGCCGGTGTAAGCCAAAGTCGTGTAAGGTTTTCTCCGCCATAAGGGAGCATATTGAAGTTGTGAAGAAAACTCTCGAGCTTGGTGCTCGGGGAGTGGAGTAGGGCAAGGAAGGTGTCCTTGTAGCCGAACCACTATAAATCTCTCGTGTCTCGGTTAGATCTTTCCATCTCTTATTTATTTCTTTACTTACATCGTCATTACTTTCATACACATAGGCTTATATAATGGTTAGTATTACTTAGAGGTTAACTTCACATAAAGATCAATTTGAAACTCCATTCAAGAAACCAAAACTTTTGCAATCAATTTAAAAGAATACATATATAACTAATAATAAGGTTCAAAATTTATTTTTCATAACAAACTTGAATCTAAGTTTTTAAAAGTATACAAAGGTTTTATAATAAATTAAAAAGACGTAAAACTATTCAACCCCCCTTCTAGTTTTCCACAAGTATAAGTTGCTGCTCTCATCACTTCTAGGTGTGTTAACTCCTATGAGAGGTGATTCATTGGACATTTGACTCATGGTCCATCATGTGATGGTTTTTGTGAGTCTCTTTTAAAATCCTTTTTAAGAAACTTTTTCCTTAGCAGTATGTACTTGATTTTATTATGAAAAATCATACTGCTTTCTGTTAGGAATTTTATAATTTATGTAATAGTCCATTGCTGCTGTTAGTATAAAGCGGTTCCTGCTGGTAGTATTAGTTGCTGCTGGTCATGGTTCCTGCTGGTGGCTTTGATTTGTTTTTGCTGGCAGTGTTCATTGCTGCTAGTCATAGCGTATTTTTAGTATGTTTGTTAGATTTATTCTAGGAAGAGATTTGTGTATATCTCTTTACACGGTTTGTTATGAGCTGTATTAGGGTTTCTTAGTCTATAAAAGAAACTTGCAGCTAGGGTTTATGTACGACATGGAAAACAATATCATTAGAAAATAAAAGATCCATAGAGGATAAACCGTTTATTAGTTATTCGTTCTTCTTTAACTCTTGTGTTTAGTTTCCGCATAAGCACAAGTTTATTATTCAGAGATTCTCAAAGTAGTTTGCTTGTGTTTACATAAGTTTTCTACAAGTTCCACCAAGCTCAAAGATCTATCAAGGTGTACGATCCTACAAGTGGTATCAGAGCGGTCCATTTAGGTATTTGAAGATCTTCTTGGCTGCATTCAAGTGTGAAGTTAATGGTGAAAGTTGATGTCTGGAACAAGCACTGACTGCAAACATGATGTCAGGTCTAGAAGCTGTCAAATACATCAATGAACCTAATTTGGGTCTTTGGTACCCAAGAGATTCTCCTTTTGTGCTGGAAGCTTATAGTGACAGTGACTATGCTGGTGCTAACTTTGATAGAAAATCTACTACTGGGGGTTGTCAGTTTCTGGGTAGAAGGTTGGTTTCTTGGCAATGCAAGAAGCAGACTATAGTGGCTACATCTTCTACTGAGGCAGAGTATGTTGCTGCTGCTAGCTGCTGTAGACAGGTACTTTGAATGCAAAATCAGTTGTTAGACTATGGGTTCAACTTCATGAACACTAAAATCTTTATTGATAACCAAAGCACTATCTGCATTGTTAAGAACCCTGTTTTTCACCAAAGGAAAAAGCACATAGAGATAAGGCACCATTTTATACGAGATGCTTATGAGAAGCATCTTATCCAAATGCTTAAAATTCACACTGATGACAATGTGGCTGATTTATTAACCAAGGCTTTTGATGGATCAAGATTTAACCATTTGGTGGTCCATATTGGGATGCTTAATCCTTAAGTGCTGAGATTGAGGGGAGGTATAAGTCTAAGGGGAGGCTTATTGTTGTATATTTTTCATTTTCTTTGTTTTTCTTGTTTCTGCTTTATTTTCTTTTATGTTTATTTCTTTTCTTTCTAGTTTTAGTTTAAAAAAAAATTTAGCTTGTATACTAACCATTTGCAGGTACAGTGTTGGTTTTTCACCACACAACAAATGGTAATCAACTCACCATGTCTAACAAACAAGAAAGAGTTGACTCACCATGAGGGTACGGCTCTGGTGTGATAATCAAATCCATTGATAGCTGTAATAGTTTGCTCAAAACTATAGGGTTCTCAACTCACCGATGTTTCATTACTAAGAGTTGAATGGTTTTCAATTCGCCATGGATTTTATCCTTTTGGGTTCCAAAGAATTGGCTAGCCCACAAGTATATGGCTTGTGGTAAAGGCAGTGGAAAACCATATTTGGTAATCAATTCACCAAAGGTTATCTTCAACCTAAGAATTGGCTAGTCCTGAGCAAACGGCTACAGGTAAAGACAACTCAAATCCGTTTACAGTTGATGATTTACTAAAAATCATATGGTTATCAATGTACCATGGTCTTACACACCTAAACATTGGCTACTCCAGTAGTGATGGCTATTGGTAAACAGACATCAAATCCATTAATTTTCAATGATTCACCTCTCACAGGAGTTTACACACCTGGAAGTGATGAGAATAGTATGAAACTTATATGTTTTGATGTACAATATGTCATGGTTGCTGGAAAGATCATATCAGGGGTAACCAGATGAAGATGTTCCTGTTGCTGCTGATCCATATCTGTTGCTGCTGGATACTTATCATTAAAGATGTTGCTGTTCGTTACTTTCTGATGATGCTGCTGGTTCAATCCTCTACCTCTGGACTTCAAAGATCTATCAAGAAACTGGAAATTAACCTAGTCAAATTCCAGTTTAGGGGAGGATTGTTAGGAATTTTATAATTTATGTAATAGTTCATTGCTGCTGTTAGTATAAAGCGGTTCCTACTGGTAGTATTAGTTGCTGCTGGTCATGGTTCCTGCTGGTGGCTTTGATTTGTTTTTGCTGGCAGTGTTCATTGCTGCTAGTCATAGCGTATTTTTAGTATGTTTGTTAGATTTATTCTAGGAAGAGATTTGTGTATATCTCTTTACACGGTTTGTTATGAGCTGTATTAGGGTTTCTTAGTCTATAAAAGAAACTTGCAGCTAGGGTTTATGTACGACATTGAAAACAATATCATTAGAAAATAAAAGATCTATAGAGGATCAACGTTTATTAGTTATTCATTCTTCTTTGACTCTTGTGTTTAGTTTCCGCATAAGCACAAGTTTATTGTTCAGAGATTCTCAAAGTAGTTTGCTTGTGTTTACATAAGTTTTCTACAAGTTCCACCAAGCTCAAAGATCTATCAAGGTGCACGATCCTACAAGTGGTACTTGTAGAAAACTTATGTAAACACAAACAAACTACTTTGAGAATCTCTGAATAATAAACTTGTGCTTATGCGGAAACTAAACAGAAGAGTTAAAGAAGAACGAATAACTAATAAACGGTTTATCCTCTATGGATCTTTTATTCACTAATGATAATGTTTTTCAAGTCGTACATAAACCCTAGCTGTAAGTTTCTTTTATAGACTAAGAAACCCTAATACAGCTCATAACAAACCGTGTAAAGAGATATACACAAATCTCTTCCTAGAATAAATCTAACAAACATACTAAAAATATGCTATGACCAGCAGCAATGAACACTGCCAGCAGAAACAAATCAAAGCTACCAGCAGGAACCATGACCAGCAGCAACTAATACTACCAGCAGGAACCGCTTTATACTAACAGCAGCAATGAACTATTACATAAATTATAAAATTCCTAACAATCCTCCCCTAAACTGGAATTTGACTAGGTTAATTTCCAGTTTCTTGATAAATCTTTGAAGGCCAGAGGTAGAGAATTGAACTTGATCTGCAGCAGCAACAATAATGTAATCCGCAGCAACCAGACTATAACCAGCAACAACAAGTAACCCTTATCGTTAAGTCCAAGTATCCAGTAGCAACAGAAGGAAACCAGCGGCAACAACTATGACTATTTGTACATCAAAACTTTTAAGTTTCATACTATTCTCATCACATCCAGGTGTGTTAACTCCTGTGAGAGGTGAATCATTGAAAATTAGTGGATTTGATGTCTCTTTACCAATAGCCATCACTACTGGAGTAGCCAATGTTTAAATGTGAAAGACCATGGTACATTGATAACCATATGATTTTTAGTAAATCATCAACTATAAACGGATTTGAGTTGTCTTTACCTGTAGTCGTTTGCTCAGGACTAGCCAATTCTTAGGTTGAAGATAACCTTTGGTGAATTGATTACCAAATATGGTTTTCCAGTGCCTTTACCACAAGCCATATACTTATGGGCTAGCCAATTCTTAGGAACCCAAAAGGATAAAATCCATGGCGAATTGAAAACCATTCAACTCTTAGTAATGAAACATCGGTGAGTTGAGAACCCTATAATTTTGAGCAAACTATTACAGCTATCAACGGATTTGATAATCCCACCAGAGCCGTACCCTCATCGTGAGTCAACTCTTTCTTGTCTGTTAGACATGGTGAGTTGATTACCATTTGTTGTGTGGTGAAAAACCAACACTGTACCTGCAAATGGTTAACACTGTACCTGCAAATGGTTAGTATACAAACTATTTTTTTTAACTAAAAACTGTAAAGAAAATAAAATAAACATCAAAGAAAATAAAGCATAAACAAGAAAACAAAAAAAACGAAAAATATACAACAATAAGCCTCAAAGATACCATGATCAAGCAGATGAGTCAAGAGCAGCAGCAAGTTGATTTCTTATGAATCTGACCAATTATTCAGTTGTGGTCAAGTCATTTCCCACTACATATTTGCCAATTTGCAGCTTATGCTTAAGCATCCTCTCCATAAGTTCCACAGATAAAGGATAAGGAACATCCACAAACATGCAAAGCACCTTCCCAGTAACAGTCTCCAAAACATGAACATGGGAAGTAGAATACAACCGCCAACTGTGTACTCTCCAAGATTGTTGATCAGCCCACACAGAATGAGCATTGCCCCCCTTCAGAGAATCCATTAACACTTTTAAATCCCCCCAAAGAATAAGACCAATCCCAGTAGCCTGATGAGTTTCATAGTGCTTAGTCACCATACCATAGAGGTGTATCAAATCTTGTTTGTCCACCTTATTCAAAATCTCCCTAAGGAATGTAAAATGTTTAGTTTTCCCATCAAGTGTGTACAAGGCATTGATTTCTCCTTGAGGTATAGGAAGAACCTCCCAAGCAGCAATATGTGTCCAAGGGTGAGGAGAATCATCTTCAGAATCAAACTGAAGCAATTCCTGATCATCCATGTCTGCAAGAGGCTTGGATGAAGACTTCGTAGCATGACTCTTCTTCCTGGTTCTTGGAGTTGAAGAAGATAAGTGAACTGTTGAAGGTGTCACAGCAGGAATATGAACCTCTTGTGGTGCACCAGATGCACCAACAGAGGGAGTTGGAGAAATAGATGTGGTACCCTGAGGACCCTCAGTAGGAATAGAGGGAGGTGCATCAGTCAATTCCTCTCCAGGCTTCAATTTCTTTGTAACATCAGACTCTAACGCTTCAGATTCTCTTTTCTTTCTCTGATGAATGTTTGTTATGATTGGAGTATTCATCCTTGCATAAGTGTCAAAGAACTATTTTTTAATTGCAGCATCAGTCCAACCTTTGAAGTCACTCAGCTTGTAACTTGCTTGATTCTTCAAATAGTGCTTTGTTTGTAGGCATCTTTGTCTTGTAACCTGACTTTTGCCTTTCTCTGATTCTATGCATCAAGTCATTCCAAGTAGGTGCTCTATTTGTCTTCAAGATAAATTCCTTGAGCTTATCTGACTTTTCTTCCACATCTAACTCTGAATCTTGAAGAAGCATTGATGAAGCGAAAAGTGTACCGCTTTTAGGGGGTCATTTAAGCCCTAAATCGTATTTATTTGATCAAATATTGCCCTAAATCGTTCCTTTTGTCATTTTAGGTACTTTGGAGAAGAAATCTGGAAAAGGAAGCATTTTGGACGTTTTTGGAGCATAAAAGTGAAGAAAACGACAAAGTCTCAAAATCGGCTAAAAAGTACCTTTGACGGCGTCAGGGATTGCCCTGGACGGCGTCATGGCTTAGCAAGAAAAAGGTGGATATGAAAATTACTCATGATAAGCCAGAGAATTTTGCATGAAAAATCTGACGGCGTCACCCTTTGAAGTGATCAAGGTCGTCACGGCTTAATTTAAAGAGGGACGTCGTCAAGCTTATTTCTGACGGCGTCGAGCCTTGATAAGCCAGAACGGATTTTGGAGGTCTAAAGAGGGACGGCGTCAGGAAGACAATCCGGGAACCCTAAAAGCGGCGAGGTAACGGCGTCAGAATCTACAACGTGACGCCGTCAGCCCTTAATCTCTATATATAGTTTTGCAATTTTTTGTCATGAGGGTGGAACTTTTGTGTGTAATTTTGGGAGGAAACCCTAAGACGATTTTAGCAGCTTTTTCAAGGCTTTTTGCCTTGAGATCTTCCATGTTACATTGAAGATAAGTTATCAATTAATCATTCAATATGTCTATGTGTTGTTTGATTCTATCTTGTTCTTGTCTTTTGTTTAACATGCTAGGCTAGGTTTTCTTTGTGTTTGCTTAGATCTAATGAAACCTAGCTATTGATTATTGGTTATTAGTGTGTTATTAGTTGTATTGGATGATTGTTCATCTATGTTAGGCTTAAGAAAACTGGCTAACTTCCTATTCAGTAACTTGCTTGAACGTTTTAAGAAACATGAACCAATGCGTACTAAAGGTTTTTATGGTTGTATTTAATGCATGAGCGAATTCTAGTGATCCCATGTTAGGAGCTTCCTAGCCGGCTCGACATAGGAGTGAAGTAGGAGTTCATAGAGTTGGGGAAGTACGTACGCCACCCCACGATTGGTATTAAGGAATACACCCGTCATCCACGCAATTAATACACACTAATCAACCGGTAAAAGATAGTTAGGGAGTAAGGAAATCTAAGTAAACACATTTCTCTCCATATAAGTTTCACCACATTTTCATTTTCTGTTATTTTATTTTATTTGCATTCGTAGTTATTTGGGTTAGTTGACTAGCAACTAATTCCGCCCACTTTTCCAAACCCAAGATTTTACTTGCTTTCATAAAATTATAAAAACATAAAAAGAATCTTCTCTCACCCTTAGACCTATTAGAGTAGTTTTTCATACCTAACGAACACTATTCTCTGTGGAGAACGATCAATCCCCCGTACTTACCACTACACTATACTACATCGGTCAGGTACACTGCCTGGTGGGGTTGTAAGCCTCTTGAGATCCCTCGAGAGGTAAAACCTATTGTAAGGTTGCAAAACCACGCATCAAGTTTTTGGCGCCGTTGCCGGGGAATAGTTATTGTTTAGGTTGAATTTTTATTTTATAGGTCTACTCACTAGATTCCTTTCTAGTGAGATTTTTATTTTATTTTTCTAGGTTTTCTTTAGTCTATCTTATTTCTTTGTACTTTTGTTTGTGATACCTTCCACTTACCTCATGAGTAATAGTGATCGCTTGATCCCTGTTATTCGTATTTTCCGCCGTGCAAATTTCCAACTACCTGTTCCCGCCCCCATCATAGAAAACAACAACCTTTCACCCGACCACCACTTTGGTAACAATTCTGAGATGGAGGAGTCTGACCATGAGAATGAATATGTTAGTCCGTTTTACTACTCAGACTCCGATGAGGATGCCGGTAATGGAGAAGTAGTTAACGAGGAATGGGGAAAAGAGGAAATTGATCCCTTTATGTATGTTGACCCCAGGAATAAGATCGAAAAGGATAGCCTCTTTAACATGCAATTTCCGTGTAAGATTGGTTATCATGATTTTTATGCTTATCTTAACTCATCTTTGCCTATGAACATTATCTCTCGCGCTAATTATAATAAAATCATGGTAGATGAGATAGAATATCAAGGAGATAACATTGTTGCTAGGATTAAGCCACTACACGTATTCGTTGGAAGTTTTATGTACTTGGTGGATTTTATGGTTATGGAGAACTTAGGAGAATTTATTGATAACAAATTAACCCAAGTCATTTTTGGAGAACCCTTCAAAAGGTTGACCAACCTTGACGAAAAACTTGTGGACGGGTTAATTACATTCTCGGATGGGGATGAAGATTTTGTTTACCAAATGCCCCGATCACATCCTAGGTTTAAGAACTACTCCATTGAATCTTGCAATAGACTTGTGCCTCTTGATTTGTTAAGTGAGAATGATAAGAGGAAGGGGCTCAAATATCCACATGAGAAAAACAAGAGATACTATCATGGATGTTTGGAACTGAATGATGAATACAAGAAAGATGAGGCAACAATTAGATGGCTCACACTCGGATACGTGAGCATAAGCGACACTAGATAGAAGGACTTTGAGTCTAGCTACAAGACTCGTTAATAAAGAAAAGCGCTTCTTGGGAGGCAACCCAAGCTTTATTTGCTTTGTGTGTTTATTTCTTTGTTTGTTTGATTTTATTTGTTTCCGTATGTGTGTTTAATTTTTATTCTTATTGATTCATGTTCAAAAACTAATTTGTGAAAATGCTTTATCTTGTTTTTAACTTCGTCTTAACTACATATAAAGGTATTTTGCAAAAGTTAAGTGTAAGGGAAATCCAAATCGGTTTATTAGAACAAATGAACATGAATCATAATAATAATAAATTAACATACATATTAGTATTTGTTTGAGTCAAATGCTTGTATCGAGTCATAATGATGTTTTGCAGGATTTCCAGGAAGTAAGGTATAGGTTTTTCCAAAATTTTTCCAGAAACTTAACATGAGAATTCTGTCAGATCATTTCTGACGACGTCAGGATTTACAACCTGACAGCGTCAGGTTTAATTTTCTGAAATTTTTTGAAAGTTTTGTTTTCATAAAAAGTTTTTATTAAATCTCTAACTTATAATCTCCAGGAATCTGCAAAATTATCATTCCACAAGCATTATATCCTTATATATAGAGTTTATCCCGCCGATGTTATGCAGGTTTTCGTGTTTGTTTTCTCAGGTTTAACAGGTTATTTTGGACAAGGAGATGTATGTGGAATCAAGCTTTTGGTGATGCATTAGTTTTGGAGCTTTTACATTCTCTTGGAAGAAGATTTAACCGTGTTACCACATTATCCACCGAGTGAATCAGGGGAGTATTTGATTTCATTCTTTTACCTTATTACTTTTACATCTTGTTATTTGAACATTGGGGACAATGTTCATCTTAAGTGTAAGGGGGGTAAAAGTACGATTAGAGAATGCTATTACGCTTGATTTTTGTTTGTTTAATAGTAGATGTGTAATAAAACTGAGATAAATACTTGTTAGGGCAATTTTAGTGCCAAATTTAAAAATTTTTACAACATATAGGAGTGAAACTTTGATCTTAATGAGCGTCTCACGGATAGGAGTTATATGACTAGCACAAAAACCGTACCACTAAAAAATTTTCCACCCCCAAATATGTGAGGTTCACCCTAGAATTGGTAGGAAAAGCATTTATGCTATGATGTGTGTACCGGTAGCACTTAGATTCTAGAACTTGCGTTAGGACCATTCCGAGGCCACAAGTGAGACTACATTCGTGTAGTTAGATTTACTACATGATAAGAGGCATTAGGATTAACCCATTGTTTTACACCTGTGTTTTTGTTATAATTACATTGGCTACATTGGTCAAGTAATTCTCCCACACCCTTTGCGTTGTACTCATTTTTAGTACACGATACCCCTAGTACGCCCCTCAGAGCCTATCTTTTCGTTTCGACCTTTAAGCATTTTACTTAAAGGAAGAATTTGTTTACACCCCACTTAAATGTACACCCAAATCGCCTTAGCCTACCTTGTATGCACTCATTTTTAGTGCATTATTGTTACAACATTTGTTTAAACCCAAGTTAATTATCTAATTGATTACATGGTTGCTAAGTCGAGTCATATCCTTGTACATATTGTTTTGGGACGATTGGGACTCATGGGTAAAGTACTAGTGTATTGGAGTAATGGGGAAGAACATCATTTATGACCCCCATATGTGCTAAATATTTTAAAAAGTACTCCAAGTTTTTCGATTATCTTAATTCGAGTCATTAGAATAGTTATTTGTAAAGTTATGTAAAAGTTCAAGTGTAAGGGGAATGCAATGCCCCTATGATGTATTATTTTGGATGGTAGGGCAAAAGTGTAAGCAAAAAAAAAAAAAAAAAAAAAAAAAAAAAAAAAAAAAAAAAAAAAAATCAAGAAAAATGCAAAAAAAATGAGAAAACGAAAAATAGAAAAACCATACGGACTACCATCCCGTTTCATTTTATGTTTGTTTTATGTTTTTGTTATTTTGTTTTTAGTTAAAGTTGAGTCGAGTCTTGGCTTAGCAACATTGTATAGTACATGTAATTAATCAAGATCTTTAACTCGCCACCAGTAAAATATCTTTTATCCAACAAAACCGTGTTTTCCTTTTCCCTACACCTAACGTTATAACCCATGTAAAAGCCCTCTTTGATAGTTTATCTTAGGTGCTTACGCCTAGTGGAGGAGGTTTTCGATCCTTTCCCAAGCCTATGGTAATCTATTTGCTATGACTGGTAGTGAGAGATATTATCCGTTTTCATTTATGATATTTATTTTGATGACACTTGAGAGATGTGAGTATCTAAACACTACTTGTGAGGTGCTAGTGTGTAATCTCCGTGCTTATTATGATTAAAGTGGAATGACTATTTGTTGTAATTACTTTTATATTAGCGTTAAATGACCCCTAACTTGTATTTTGATTAGAATAAAAGCGCATTTGCTTGAGGACAAGCAAATCTCAAGTGTAAGGGTATTTGATGAAGCGAAAAGTGTACCGCTTTTAGTGGGTCATTTAAGCCCTAAATCGTATTTATTTGATCAAATATTGCCCTAAATCGTTCCTTTTGTCATTTTAGGTACTTTGGAGAAGAAATCTGGAAAAGGAAGCATTTTGGACGTTTTTGGAGCATAAAAGTGAAGAAAACGACAAAGTCTCAAAATCGGCTAAAAAGTACCTTTGACGGCGTCAGGGATTGCCCTGGACGGTGTCATGGCTTGGCAAGAAAAAGGTGGATATGAAAATTACTCATGATAAGCCAGAGAATTTTGCATGAAAAATCTGACGGCGTCACCCTTTGAAGTGATCAAGGTCGTCACGGCTTAATTTAAAGAGGGACGTCGTCAAGCTTATTTCTGACGGCGTCGAGCCTTGATAAGCCAGAACGGATTTTGGAGGTCTAAAGAGGGATGGCGTCAGGAAGGCCATCCGGGAACCCTAAAAGCGGCGAGGTGACGGCGTCAGAATCTACAACGTGACGCCGTCAGCCCTTAATCTCTATATATAGTTTTGCAATTTTTTGTCATGAGGGTGGAACTTTTGTGTGTAATTTTGGGAGGAAACCCTAAGACGATTTTAGCAGCTTTTTCAAGGCTTTTTGCCTTGAGATCTTCCATGTTACATTGAAGATAAGTTATCAATTAATCATTCAATATGTCTATGTGTTGTTTGATTCTATCTTGTTCTTGTCTTTTGTTTAACATGCTAGGCTAGGTTTTCTTTGTGTTTGCT
The DNA here is from genome assembly GCA_021014915.2 of Artemisia tridentata subsp. tridentata. Taxonomy (NCBI): domain Eukaryota; kingdom Viridiplantae; phylum Streptophyta; class Magnoliopsida; order Asterales; family Asteraceae; genus Artemisia; species Artemisia tridentata. Next base: position 290,021,370 of record CP139501.1, read on the forward strand.
TAGATCTAATGAAACCTAGCTATTGATTATTGGTTATTAGTGTGTTATTAGTTGTATTGGATGATTGTTCATCTATGTTAGGCTTAAGAAAACTGGCTAACTTCCTATTCGGTAACTTGCTTGAACGTCTTAAGAAACATGAACCAATGCGTACTAAAGGTTTTTATGGTTGTATTTAATGCATGAGCGAATTCTAGTGATCCCATGTTAGGAGCTTCCTAGCCGGCTCGACATATGAGTGAAGTAGGAGTTCATAGAGTTGGGGAAGTACGTACGCCACCCCACGATTGGTATTAAGGAATACACCCGTCATCCACGCAATTAATACACACTAATCAACCGGTAAAAGATAGTTAGGGTGTAAGGAAATCTAAGTAAACACATTTCTCTCCATATAAGTTTCACCACATTTTCATTTTCTGTTATTTTATTTTATTTGCATTCGTAGTTATTTGGGTTAGTTGACTAGCAACTAATTCCGCCCACTTTTCCAAACCCGAGATTTTACTTGCTTTCATAAAATATAAAAACATAAAAAGAATCTTCTCTCACCCTTAGACCTATTAGAGTAGTTTTTCATACCTAACGAATACTATTCCCTGTGGAGAACGATCAATCCCCCGTACTTACCACTACACTATACTACATCGGTCAGGTACACTGCCTGGTGGGGTTGTAAGCCTCTTGAGATCCCTCAAGAGGTAAAACCTGTTGTAAGGTTTCAAAACCACGCATCAAGCATCACACCTTGTGCTCTGATAATCATGTCAGAAGCCAATAAGTATTGGAGTTGCTCATTGAACTCTTCTGGATTAAGATCTTCTGATCTTGTTCTGTTCATAAAGCCAGCTATGTTGCTTTCATCAGCAGACATTTGCCTTGCAAACTCCTCATCTTGAGCAATCTGAGCTTGTCTAGCTTGTTTAGTAGCTAGTTCCTGTTCTTGCATCTGTCTGGCTATCTCAGCATCATGTTGTGTTGCAGCAGGGGCAATGGTGTCACTACCAGCAGCAATGGATGAGCTACCAGCAGAATTACCAGGAATCTTAGGATCAGTGGAAACACTACCAACCCCAGCAGGGACATCAGAGGAAACACCAGAGACACCAGCAGCAATGGTTGATTGAAACTTCTCAAATGCTGACACTCCTGTAAGCTGCTTGGTCCTTTTTCTTGTGAAATCCTGAGGCTTAGTAGTTGTAGAGGGCTCAGAAAAGGTAGGTACTTCAGTGTTTGCACTATCGATGGAAACAGAAGCCAACACATTGAGCCCATCAAATGCCATATCAGCCTGATCATCTTCAGACTCAGAGAGCACAACCCTTCTTTTCTTTTGTGGAGGTTGAGCTTCTAAAGAGCTAATTCTTTCATTGAGCTGTTGAATAGTCCCACTGAAAGTTTCTTTTGTATCCTTGAGCTCCTTTTCCAAAGTATCCACCTTCTCACTAAGATTCTTTTTAGTCTCCTTAAGCTCAGACTCCAATGCTTCAACTTTCTGAATATACATGTCAAGTAACTTGGACATAGAAGTGAGATCAACAGCATCCTCAGCTCCACCAGCAGGAATGCCTGAGGTGTTAGGAGCTTCATTGGATCTAGGTGGAGACACATGAAATTCTCCACCAGTATGGGTGTCATCACCAAAAGGCTGCCTAGTAGGACTAGGAGTTGAAAGCCTTGAAAAAGAGGATGTGTCAAAGTTAGGCTCAACAGTGGTGGTTGCAGTCTCAACACTTGGTGCAACAGCAGAACTAGAAGGGACCTCAGATGCATATAGCCTAGTGGACAATGGTGGGGTAAGTCTAGAAGATGATGGTGGTGCTTGGTCAGCTGCAACTGATGCACTTGCACCAGCAGCATCAGATGCCTCAATACCAGCTGCAACTGATGCATCTGCACCAGCAGCATCAGGTGTTGGTGGAATATTATCACCACCAGCAGCATCTGCACTAGCAGCAGCATTGTCATTGGGCAACATAACAGGTAACAAAGGCAAATGATCTCCTACAAAATTCATTCTCATAGTTGCAAAAAGTTTTCCAGTCAATCTACCCATAATCCTAGGTGTGGAGTTTATGGTCTGAACACCTAAGACAATTTGCAAAAACCTAGGGTACATCAGGAATTTGTTTTTAGCATGCATTATGTTCCCAATCATCCCATCAAATATGTACTTAGACAAATTATATACCCTTCTATTAGACAAACAGATAAGACCAGAGGCCATAGGACTAGAGAATTGATCCCACCCACTTGTCTTAATACTAAGGCATTGAAGAAGAGTATGGATAAGAAACCTCCATTGAGGAGAAAACTTATTTTTATAAAAGGTAAAAGTACCCGTTACTGGATATCCAATTGCTGCCATTCCATCCAGGATTTCCTGTTCGGTAAGGTTATACAACCCTTCCTCATCATTTAGCTGAAGATGAGTTCGAATGGACCCCTCAGTGATGATGACTTCATTTCCATCAACTGTAGCAACTATCTCCTATGTCTGACCCACAACTGTGCGTACTTCAGCAGTGGCCCAAAATTGCCTGACCAAAGAATCATACACGACTACTGGACAATGGGTCAAAGCATATTGTATGGAGGACCCACGTAAGAAGGTGAGTATCTGATCATACCCTTCACTTCGGTCAGAGGTTTCAAGATACCCCACTTTGTTATGATCAGCTTTGTACTGTAGCGCCGCCATTGTGATGAATTAGTGAATTAGATGAGAAATGAGAAAATGGGTGTAAGAGAGAAATGATGCTTTTGGGCGAGGGATGAAGTATTTAGGTCAGTTATATGGTTTCCCAATTTTGCAAATTAAATTGCAAGTATCGCGCTCTATCCCAAAATAAAACCCCAATTTTATCAATACCAGTAGCAACCACGAATCAGGGGAAACCAAGTGGTCAACCAGCTGGAACATATGGTCAACCAGCAGCAATGAAGTGGTTTGACTAAAGTCAAATCCCTGATTAATGCCAAACCAGCCCAACATTTAATTGCATTAACCTCCCCTTAAATCTATAAAATCCCTTGAAAGATCAACACAAAGATATCACGATCATCAAGCCCTAACTCACAATAATTCACACACAATGAGTTCAGCCAAACCCAACATTATAGAGATCTCTAATTCATCCTCTGAATCGTAAGAATCATCACAGGGATGGGACAATTATTTTCCATCCAGTTATTCCACCCAAAGCAGCAGGAACAAGAAAGGCAAGAAAAAGATTGAAGAAGAATCTTCTGAAGACCCGCCATCTTCTTCATCAAGCTCAGACAATGATCACCCATTCTGGCCAAAACACATGACATACTACCAGGGTGAATGGGAAATAGATCCACCAAATTATCCCATTTCAGCCAAGCTAACTCGTGAGATGGAGAAAGGTGTGGCTGCCTTCTATCAAACCCCAGTGCCTAGGCCAAGCCAGCCATTCCCTAGGTCACTCCCTAGGCGAAGTCAGTCACTTCCTAGGCCAAATCAGTCTCTCCCTAGGCCAAGTCAGCCACTCCCTAGGCCAAGTCAGCCATCTCCAGTCCGCAAACCAGGTCAACCAATTCCAGTGGTGATAGGACTTGCAGCCCCAAAGTTGTATGGTGATATTGGTGGCAAAGGAGTGCACAAGGTTATGCCTGATTACCAAGGCAAGGGCAAAGGGAAGCTTGAGTAGGTGTCAGGGTTGAGGTGTGGTGCTGAGGTGTAGGTGTTTGATCCATGTGTCCATGGTCGTTGTCTGCTGCTGTCTGTTGTTTTCTGATGTTGTCTTGAAGAAACTTGTAATCTCAAAATCAATAATGAATAAAATCTTTACTTTTCTTGTTTTCATTTGATGACTGATTAATTGAGCTTGAACACAAAATCTGCAAAAGGATTATTACACACACTATACAAAAATCATGTTAGTCAATACAAAATAAGATACACAGCAATAAGCCTCCCCTTAGGCTTATGCCTCCCCTCATTCACAGCAGAACAAGGATAAAGACCAAAGTCTTCCCTTCAAAGAGAAATTTCCTACAACAAAAGAATACATACAACAATATGAGATACATGGGAGACCCAAGCCATTACTGACTTGAGCCTGCCTTGTGGATCAATAATAATTAAACCATGGAGATTGATGAGATCCACCATTGTTCTTGGACCCCATTCTCATATATTGGTCATTGTTTCTCCAAGAACAACCTGCTGAGGACTTAACAGCAGTTTCCCATCTTGCCCCCTCCCTTTGCATTGGGTCATAATAATACACAGGCCTATAATCATTCTGAAAATAAGTGCTTGTAGGTCTGTAGAAAGGTCTAGCAGCTTTTCTTTTCCAACCAGCAGGATTGGGATTACCAGCTGGAACTGGCTTACCAGCAGCAACAGGTTTGCCAGCAGGAAAGGAAGTTCTACAAGAGTTCATTCTTGCTGCTTGAGGAACATATGGGGGTATATCATTAACATTGTTCCACATAGGCGTAGGTTGTTGTTGTCCACCACACATACTCATCTGTTTCTCATAAAAGTCACAGTCTTTGATAAGATGAGCATAACTACCACACACAAAACATGACTTCTTTCTAAAAGATTTATTCTTAACATGACATTTCTTATTGCAACCAGAATTATCAAAACCACAAGATGAATCAAAATTATTCTTAACAGAAGTAAAATCAGAAACATCATTGTTTGAAACAGAACCAAAACTAGAAACATCATTGTTTTGAACAAAAACAGAAGAATTGTCTTCAAAAGCAGCTATCTTTGAATGAGATTCATCATTAGCTACTTCTGAGGAGAAATCTTCAGACTTGGTGGTGGTAGACTTGACACTTGAATCACAAGATGCAAAATCATTTGTCTTGATTTCTGAAGATTTGTCACTGTTAGAACAAGAGACAAAATCATTAGAGTCACAATCAAGATTAGGCAAGTCACTGGACTTTTTGCCATAGGACATATATGATTCATTTAGGTCTATGTCAAGGTCTGAGTGGATAGGGACAGGTTTAAACACTCCTCTTATAGGAGGAGGGACAGCATGCATCTCTCCTTCTTTTACATACTTTACAGGTATTTGGTAATTTGGCTCCTTAGGGGTAGGGTCAAATCTTCTTGACTCAGAAGAGTCATCAGTTTTAGGACACCCCAAACCTCTCTTAGCCTTTACATACTGAGAACTAACATTCAATATATCTACAAGCCTAGTTGATTCTTTATATGAAGTACATTTAATCTCTTCACTTTCTAACTTATCTTGCAAATCCTTTTTCTCTAAAATTACCTTATCATATTCTCTCTCAACATGTTTTAGCTCATTAGTTGTGTACTTTAAGTCTCTCTCCAAAACCCTTATCTTTTCCTCATATGCTAACTGATTTTGTTGGTACCAAACTTTTTGTTTTTCTAACGTATTAAGTGAGTTTCTATAGGCTTGATCTTTAATAAACAATTCTTTATATTGAGGTTCTATATAATCAAATTCCTTTTTCAGTTCAGCATATTTAACATCACAACCAAATGGACAATTTTGTACCTGAGATGGGTAGCCCATCAAAGCAAAATCCTCAGCCACTTGTACCTTCTTTCCAGCTCCAGCAATCATCCCATAGTTCTTTGCAGCTCCTCTTACTGCATCAGCTCCCTCATGTTGTTCCCAATCCAGCATGGAATCCACAGACAACAAGGCTTTGGGATCTTCTGACTCCAATTCTTGAATCTTGAAAGCAGAATACCTTGTTTTGTCATCCACCTTCTTATCTGGGCATTCTCTAGCAAAGTGACCTGGTTGTGAGCATTTGTAGCATGTCACCTTCCTTTTGTCAAACCTTGCACCTTCCTGTCCATCGAATTTGATCCTCCTCCCAGCCTTCTTCTCAAATCTGTTGGCCCTTACTGACAGCATGGCAAACTGCCACTTGATGTCCATCTCTTCCAGATCTAGTTGATCAATCTGCTCAAAATCTTCATAAGTAACCTGCTGTTTTTGTGTACTATCAGCAACAAATGAATGAAGGGCCTCCTCAACCACATTGCCAGATCTTGGCTGTGTTTTAGGTGTAGCAGGGGAATAGGAAACAGATGAAGAAGAGGGAGTTGGGCTACCACCATATGAGTCCTTGTTAGTACTGGTAACACTAACAAATGCAGTATTAGATGAAGTATGAGATGAGTAGGTTGAATACCCTTTGATGTCAATTTCAAGGGTCTTGAGCTTGTTGTAAAGATCATCAAAACTCATGAAATCGAGCCCACCTCTTGTCTTAAGGGTGATGGAAACCTGAGACCAGGAGGGAGGCAGAGCCCTCAAAAACTTGGTGTTGCAGTCTTCATTGTCTGGCTTGGCCTGCAACTAATTGAGTTGGCTCAGGATCTTTTGAAACCTGTCATAACCCTTGTGAATCCCTTCATCCTCAGAGATCCTGAACTCCTGGAATTCCTGCTTGAGCATGGACTTCCTCATCTTTTTGGACTCATCATTCCCTCCAAATCTAACTTTTATAGCACGCCAGATTTCCCTAGCATCATCCAGGTGATGAAAGTCACCCATATGATCTTCTGGGAGAGCCTGAAGCAAAAGAGTTCTTGCTTTGGTCTCCCTTTGAAGAGCAATATTCTCTTCTTCAGACATAGGTGGAAGAATAGTGATGTTGCCTTTCTCATCCCTTCATGTTCTCTTCATGCCGTTCCCTTTCAAGATCACATTCCATAGGTTATGATCACTGTTCGAGATCCAGTACTCCATCTTCATAGCCCAAATCTCGTACTCATCTTTCTTGAGGTATGGGAATTTAGCATTACTGTTAGACACAGTAGTTGTGACTATTTGTTGTTGGACTTGTGAAGTTTCAGGTTTATCATTATTGATGACAGAATTTTCAGGATTTTCGCCTTTCATTGGAAAAGGGTTTAGGAGATTGTTTAGAGAACTTTTTCTTCTTTGTTAGAGATCCTCACCAGGCTTTGATACCACTTGTAGGATCGTGCACCTTGATAGATCTTTGAGCTTGGTGGAACTTGTAGAAAACTTATGTAAACACAAGCAAACTACTTTGAGAATCTCTGAATAATAAACTTGTGCTTATGCGGAAACTAAACACAAGAGTTAAAGAAGAACGAATAACTAATAAACGGTTGATCCTCTATGGATATTTTATTCACTAATGATAATGTTTTTCAAGTCGTACATAAACCCTAGCTGCAAGTTTCTTTTTTAGACTAAGAAACCCTAATACAGCTCATAACAAACCGTGTAAAGAGATATACACAAATCTCTTCCTAGAATAAATCTAACAAACATACTAAAAATACGCTATGACCAGCAGCAATGAACACTGCCAGCAGAAACAAATCAAAGCTACCAGCAGGAACCATGACCAGCAGCAACTAATACTACCAGCAGGAACCGCTTTATACTAACAGCAGCAATGAACTATTACATAAATTATAAAATTCCTAACACTTTCAACCATTTTGAAGGGATTAAGTGTATAACAGACACTTAATCAAAATTTCGGTTTAATGCAACCTCTGGTTGTGTGAGAACCAATGTTTTTAGTTATAAATAACTGCCTGTGTGCAGATAAACTCATTCAAAGAGTTTTCCTGACAGGTTTTCCAGCTCATAGTAATTGTTACCTCTAACACAAGTGTTAGATTCACTTTTACTAGCTGTTCTTTCTATCAGATGTCCTTAGACTTGCTCATTATACTTTGAAAGTATAAAATGATAGAAAGTGAGTTGAGTCAGTTACTATCTGACCAACTAAGTCATCAATTCAATGTGAAATATGATAACCAGGTTTCAAGAAAGAAGTTTTAAAGAATTAATTAACTTAGGTGTAAACCTTTGTTAATGAGTTCCCAAACTCAGTCCATCATAAACCTGTTATGAAAGCAACTGGAATCACTTTTCTTTTGCTTCCGTTTCACTTGAAATTTCCTTATTGCTCAAAGTTCATACCTGAAATTGTTAGTCCAAAACCAAGAAACAAAATGCATAGAATTTGTCTTATAGCAGTATCAATATATGACCAACAGTATGAACTGTTGAAACAAAATATGAACTAGCAGTACAAACTGTTCTATTTAACAGTATCAATTTACATAGATATCAGTACAACCTTAACATATATAAAAACCACACAGATTAGAAATTTTAAGAATTAAGCATTCCAATACTTGCTACCAAGTATTGAAACCTTCCAACATCAAAAGCTTTTGTTAGTAGATCTGCAAAGTTTTGTTCTGAAGCAATTTTAAAAACTTGAATTAACCTTTTCTCATTGCAATCTCTAATAAAATGATGTCTAATTTCAATGTGTTTTGTTTTAGAATGTTGTACTGGATTTTTAATAATGCAAATTGTACTACTATTATCAATATGAATAACAGTGTTTAAGAAATTATACCCATAGTCAAGAAGTTGGTTTTGAAGCCATAGAACTTGACCACAGCAACTTGCAGCAGCTACATATTTAGCTTCAGTTGTTGAAGAAGCCACAATTGTCTGCTTCTTACACTGCCATGAGATAAGTCTACACCCAAGGAATTGACATCCTCCAGTTGTTGACTTTCTGTCCAAGCTAGCACCAGCATAATCACTATCCGAAAATGCTACCAAATCAAAAGGTGACTCCCTAGAATACCATAGACCCAACCTTGGTTGACCCTTGAGATATCTAAAAATTCTCTTGACTGCTGTTAAATGAGAAACATTTGGAGTTACTTGAAATCTTGCACAAGCACAAACAGAGAACATGATATCAGGTCTTGATGATGTAAGATACATCAAAGAACCTATCATAGATCTGTAAGTGTGTACATCCACATTTTCTCCATCTATATCTTTAAGAAGTGGCTTCTCAGAGTCCATTGGTGTGCTTGCTACCTTTGAATCAGCAAATTTGAACTTCCTAAGTATTTCAGCAACATATTTATCTTGACTAATAAATATGCCTTCACATGATTGCCTAACTTGCAGACCTAAAAAGAATGTAAGTTCTCCCATAGAACTCATCTAAAACTTATCATGCATAAGTTTCTCAAACTCTAAACACATTTCTTTCCTAGTAGACCCAAAGATAATGTCATCCACATACACCTGCACTAACAGAAGATCCTTCTTGTGCTGTTTGATGAAAAGTGTCTGATCAATCTTTCCTCTTTGAAATCCATTTGCTTTTAAATAGGAAGCAAGTGTTTCATACCAAGCTCTTGGTGCCTGATGAAGGCCATATAGAGCTTTAACTACTCTGTACACTCTATCTGGATGTTCTGGATCAATGAAACCAGGAGGTTGTGAGACATAAACCTCTTCTTCAATAGTACCATATAGAAAAGCACTCTTGACATTGATTTGGTAAACTGTGAAGCCTAAAAATGAAGCATAAGCTAAGAAAAGCCTAATTGCCTCAATTCTTGCTACTGGAGCAAAAACTTCATCATAGTCTATCCCTTCTTGTTGTGTGTACCCTTGGGCTACTAATCTAGCCTTATTCCTAATCACTATACCCATTTCATCCCTTTTATTCTTGAAAACCCATCTAGTGCCAATTACCTTTGCAGCCTTAGGTAAATCAACTAGCACCCAAACTTTCTGAATCTTGAACTGAAGAAGCTCCTCTTGCATAGCTTCTACCCAGCTTGAATCATCTAAGGCTTTCAGAATGTTCTTTGGTTCATCTTGTGAGAGAAAACATACAAACAAGCAAGAGTTTGAAAACTCATACTGCTTTGAAGCATAAAGGGCATCAAGAAGCCCTTGATGGTCTGAAAACATCAATTGTTGTCTTGTCTTCACACCTGATTGTACATCTCCAATCACATTATCTAGGGAGTGGACTTTGTGAATTCTTGTTTGTGGAGTAGAAGGAACTTGATAATTTGATGGAAGATTATTGAAATCCCCCTCACTATCTGAGAATTCTGCTTCTTTCGTTTCTGAAGGGCCAGTAGCAGAATCATTTGGCCTAGCAGCAGGAACATTAAGCCTAGCAGCAGAATCACCAGCAGAAACAATTTGTTGTTCCTGAGTTCCATCTTCTTTCCTTTCATCTTCAACACCTTCTTTAGCTTTGCCAGAAGAAGATTCATCAGTTGTTGAAGTTGATTCCACACTTGTACTTGACCATATTGGCATCCAAACATGATCTTGGTTTGTCTCCTTTTCTAACCTTGCCTCATCTGTTGCTTGTGAACCTGAAAAATCATTAGTTTTTGCAACAACAGGCACATAATTCATTGATTTGGTTAGAGTTTCAAGATCAAATAGCCATTTTGGTCCTTGACCTTCTACATTGGATTTATCTTCCAAAAACTCCACATGTAGATTTTCCTCTACAATCATAGTTCTTGTGTTGTATACTCTAAATGCTTTGCTATTAAGAGAATATCCAACAAAGAATCCTTCATATGATGTCTTATTGTGAGGCTGTACAACTAAAACTCTATTTTGAACATAGCAAGCAGTGTTGACTGCTTCAGCCCAAAAAGTTATAGGTAGCTTAGAATCAGCTAACATAGTTCTAGCAGCTTCAATTAGTGTTCTATTCTTCCTCTCAACAACACCATTCTGTTGTGGAGTTCTAGCAACACTAAATTCTCTCCTAATACCTTTTTGTTTGCAGAAATCATCCATAACTCTATTCTTAAACTCTGTCCCATTATCACATCTAATGACTTTCACTTTCTTGTCTACTTGGTTTTCTATCTGTGTAATGAATGTCTTAAGGATGCTTGTAGTCTCATCCTTAGTAGATAGAAAGAAAACCCATGTAAATCTAGTATAGTCATCAATTATAACAAGACAATATCTCTTATGCATTATACTACTTACTGAAACAGGTCCAAATAAGTCCATATGAAGCATAGACAATGATTGATTAATAGAGTTAAAAATATTGGGCTTACAAGTAGCTTTGTGTTGTTTGCCTTTAAGACAAGCAATGCATGTTTGATCATTTTCAAATCTTTTGTGAGGTAAACCTCTTACCAAACCATTCTTAACAATCTGATTTATGGTTTTGAAATTAATATGAACAAGCCTTCTATGCCATTTCATTGATTCATCCAATGTGTCCTTTGCAACAAGACAAGTTAAATCCTTTTTGGGAACAATGTTCTTCATGTCAACACTGTACATATTGCCCTTTCTAGGAATTTTAAGAAGTACTTGACTTTCACCAGGCATCTTAAAATCAAGAGAAAGTACAAGACATTCAGTCTCACAGAAAAGAACTTTGTTCTTTTTGTCACACATTTGTGAGACACTAAAAAGATTATAATTTAGCTCTTGTACAAAGTACACATCTTCAAAATCTAAATTTCCAGTTTTAATGGTACCTTTACCGGAAATTTTACCACCAACACCTCCTCCAAAGGTAACATAGCCTCCATCTATTGATTGAAAATCTGAGAGATAAGACTTGTTGCCTATCATGTGCCTTGAACATCCACTATCTGAGTATCCTTGATCCTCTTTTTTATCAGTTGAATGTTCCTGCACAGTAATAAGGAGTATTAGTTTCCTTTTGGGACCCAAGCCATTACTGACTTGGATTTGCCCCTTGCATCAATGTAATTTAATCTTCTAAGAACAGTTGATGCAACATTGGATTTAAGAATCCAACATGCTGAGGCCTTAACAGCATTTGCCCTATTTTTCCAAGCAGCAGTATTAACTGCTTTCCTAGCAGTATTAACTGCTGGTTTTGCAGTTGAACCCTTTGGTTTCCAAACTTGTTTTTGGACCACTGCTTTTGTTTAAATGGGCATGTGAACAGTTTTTGGTGCATGTTTTGAAGTTATTTTTGCACTTTTAACTGTTGGTCTTGGGTTAACAGTCTTAAATGGTCTAGCAGTTGAAACTGCTTTTGAAACTGCTCTGGGTTTTGTTCTATTAAAATTAGAAATAGAGTGAAAGTGAGTTTGAGGAGTTTGCCTTTTGAAATTCACCCTATTGTTTTCATACCCAGATACCCAATGGTTGCAGAAAGCTGCAAGATGGTCAAAACTACCACATGTATAACAAGCTTTGTTGGAAAAAGAAAAGTCATCACCTAATTGGTTAGTCTTGAGGTTATTCCAATTTCTTTGGTTACCTCTGGGCTTGCTAGTGGATCTGTATTGTTCACAATACCTAACTGGTTGCCTAACATGTTTAATGTTTGATTTGGGCCTATCAGTATCCTTTTTGACCACTTTAGGAACCTTAGTTCCTGCTTTCTTAACTTTTTCAGGTTTAGACATAACCTGTTCTTCTTCATCACTATCAGTTGTACTATCCTCAACAACTATAGCATCTCCTTTCTTAACAAAGGACACCTTGTCCTGATAAAGTAAAGTTTTATCTAAACTTTCACTTACTTTTTCTATCTTAGGACTCTTAGTGGCCTTAGAACCATATTCCATTATTGGTTCTTGAAACCAGACTTAGCTTTATTGATTACTTGAGCTTCCCAAATCTTATTCATTCCCTCTGAGGCATGAGCTAAAGCATCTACAGTTATCTTAACATTTTCAGTTTTATTATTGGCTTCAGCTAATTGTTTACTTTGACTAGCAAGTATTTCATCTCTAAATGCTATGCCTCTTTGTAGAGCATTTAAATCATCAGTAAACTTAGATTCATTACCTTGAAAATGTGCAATTTGTTTTTCAAGTACACCTATAGCTCTTTTATGATTACTTAAATTGGCTAAGGCAATAATTAGTTCTTCTCGCCTATTATCAGCTTTTCTTTCAAGTTCTTCATTATCTTTAAGAGCAGAACATGATTCAGAACATTTGGTTATGGAATTTACCTCTGAATCAGAGAAGGCCATTAGAGCAGTCTCAGTGGCCACAAGAGCAGCATTTGTTGGTGCTTCCTCTTCATCAGCCATGAAGCTCCAGTCATAGTTAACCCCATCTATGGCTAGCATAGCCCTTGGTTCTTCAACTGTGACTTCTTTCTTCTTCTCTTGCCTATACCATGTGCTTCTATTATCCTGCTTCCTTGGGTTTCTACATTCTTTAGCAAAGTGTGCTAATATGTGACAGTTGAAACACTCTACTTTCTTCTTATCAAACCCAGCAGTTTCATTACCATCATTGGTAATCTGCTTACCAGTTCTCTGCCAGAACTTCTTAGCCCTCATGCTAAGCAAAGCAACCTGCCATTTGATGTCCATCTCTTCCAAGTCATTATCATCCAACTGATCAAGATCTTCATGAATTAGAGAAGAACCACTAGTTTGACTAGACATGAATACATAAAACGATGGATCTCCAAGTCCAGCAACATTCTTTTGTGAACTAGTAGAAGGACCACCATATGTAGCAATAGAAACACCTTCAACTTCATTTACCTCTTCTGACTTACTAATACTAGGAGATGAAAAAAGTGCCACATTCCCAGAACTAGTACTATAGATTCCAGACTTCTTTAGACTTTGTTCAACAATTTTGAAGTTATTGAACAAATCATTGAGTTTCATGGTTTCAATATCTGGCTTGTTCATCCAGACAACCACATGAGTATGGAACTCATCAGGTAGACTTCTAAAAAACTTCATGTTGAGATCTTCCTTTGCTATCTCAACACTCAATACACTTAGCTGACTGACAAGCTTGTGTAATCTAGAAAGCAACTTATCAAGAGATTCATTGCTACTTGAACTGAAATTTTCAAATTGTTGTTTCAGCAATGTCTTTTGTGTTTTCTTGGTAGTTTCATTACCACCAAACCATGCACAAATCTCTTCAAAAAGAGTTTTTGCATCTGGATACTTGCTAAAGGATAGCATTTGTTCACCAGGAATGGTCATAAGCAACAATTTTCTTCCTTTTTGATCATTTCTCTTCTGTATCCTTTCTTTATTTGAGACTGGTCCAGTATTTCTTTGTCTTACTGTTTTGCCGTCAATGATAACATCTGAATAGCCTAGTGAAAAAAAATCACCATATGTAATGATATCCCAGAGAGCATAGTCTTGGACCATGAAATATTGCTCAATTCTCAACCTCCATAACTCAAACTCATTTTGTTTGATCATGGGCAACTTTGCAGCAGCATGTGTAGGAGTATCTTGAACATCCATTTCTTAAGTTTCTTCTTCTAAATCAATTGTATCAGCCTTGCTCTGATACCACTTGCTAGGATTCGACACACGGTTAAGGTGGTTAAACCTTTTGTACTTTGTGTGTATGATATATTGAGTTTATATGATTAAGAATGCGGAATCTACTTAATCACACTTAGAAGGTTATTTATGTTATGGAAATGGAACAGTTGTGTTTGTTATATGACAATGAACAATGAAAGATTATCACCAAACGATTCAATATTATTAAGATAATAATACGAGTGATCTTGAGTTATCACTAGGGTTACAACCTTGAATCTTATGTTTCTATATCTTGTGATATTGTTTTGTTCTTTGTTCTTGAGAGATATATTTTTCACTATAAGTTTAACACACTTATATCTCTAGTCTAAGATCTTTCTTTTATATCACAAGAAAGATCTTTTACAATATTGTTAAGTCTAGTCAAACTACTTGCTAACTTATCTTGAGTGTGTCAGTACATAAGATACAACATGTATCTATGTACACAACTTGTTAACTAAGCACATGGAAAAAGATATTATCTACCTGATATATTTAACTCAAATACAAAATATCTTTTTCAAGTATATCCATTCAGCAGTAGGATACGTGTACAGTTATCTTCTCAGCAGTAGCAACTAGCAGTACCTTCTTTGTACTACCAGTACCAACATCAGTTAGTACGGTTAGTTATAACTTGAACAGTCCTAAAATATACACTAGCAGTTGGAACTGTTAGAGTATTTTTCACAACAGTTGGAACTGTTAGAGTATTCTTCACAGCAGTACTAACCATCAATACTTGTAATTCTTGATACTTAATCTTCAGAACATTTAATTCCTAACACCAACCCAAATAATCTAGATCTATCCTCACCGGTTCACGTAGGGTCGTGAACCGGTGGTCTTACCACCGTCTTGGTCGCGGATCTATGGCTTACCGTTCGAAAGAGACAAGAAGGAGGGAGGTAAGAGCGGCGGCGCGTGACAAATGAAAGAGAGGGTGCGTGCGCCTCCTATTCGGGTTCACAAGGATGAAATATAGGTGCTTGTGGTGGTGGTTTGTGGTGAATCGCGGCAGTGACGGCGTAGAGGTGGTGGTTTGGTGTGGTGGTGCGGCAGCTGATGAGAGATAGAAAGAGATGAACTAGTTTAGTGTTTTGGTAGAAATGGGGAGTGTGGGGTGGGTTTATATCAACCCTAGGGGGCAAAGTTGTCAGCCGATGAAAGTTAAAGGGGCGCGGTCAAACTACGCGCAAGGGGGTTATGTGTAGTTTCTCTAATATTTTCATTAAACCGTTCCCGAGTCTATTTAAGTGAGTTAAGTTTTCTGTGAGACTTTTTAATTTGCGCTAATAATTCTAAAATCATTTTTCTGTTAAAAACGACTATTTATACGCCTATCTTTGTTCAACACGTCTTAAATCAATTATTTAACGTATTATTAGGTTTAGACTCATGCCGATTCGCGTTGCGTTCTAACTCAAGTTCTACGGGGCAAGTTTACATATCAAATAACAATATTCAAAGATCAAATATCATAAAATCTAACAGGTTTCTAGGTTTCAGTTATCATATCCTATCGTAACGCAGTGTACACTAATTCCCAAATTACCGGTTGTCACAAATAGTTTCGAGTTATTATGAACAAGTATTGCCCCAAAAATGCCGGTTTCTACAGTCTACCCCCGTTAAAGGAATTTTGTCCTCAAATTTCAGCTTGTTGCGGTAACTCTAAGTGGGCAAGCCTTCCCGTCCTTGAGCAAAGTCATCAAAAACCTTCAACAAATTTTTGTGTAGCTTAAGTTGGGCGTCAGTTTGAACCTAGCTTAACCCCACAACTCATCAAACAAGAACTGTAAGATATTCACTTAACACATAACGCACCAAAGATGAGATCTTGGATCGACTAGAAGAGAAAAAGGTGAGAATGGGAGTTCTAGAGAGAGAATAAAACAAAAACAAGAAAGATTAGATTAAAATGTGTGGAACTCCAACCCTTCCCACACTAGGGAAGGGATATATATAGTAGCTGGTATAAGTGCCCCTACTGGGCTGTGAAGTGAGCTGACAGTGGGGAAATCCCCGACCCACTCCACAAACATAAATATAACTAAGCTAATACTAATATTACTTATAACACTAAACTGATATAGATAAACCTACGAGCTATGTGAATGCTAAACGCATGCTCGGGGTGACCGAGCCTTCATCCGAATATTTATATTCCTAACAATCTCCCCCTAAGGGAGGTCACCCCGGAAATAATAATTTGAATTCTAGCATTCTGTCTTCTGAACTTGACGTCATAGCTCGTAGTCATTGATTCTTCATTGTCATGAAACATTGTGCATTCAGCAGTGGACTTTTGATGACTTCTCCTTTGTCTTGGATGATTTTTGAGTACTCTTCGACTTTATCATCCAACATTTGTTTCCAAGTCATCTTTCAGCAGTATGTTTCCTTGTGATGTGTATATCTTTAAGCCGTCATGCTCACACTATTCTGGTGTCATGATCTTCAGCATCAGAGTATGCAGAAGCTGTGTTCAAGGTCTTTAGGTTGATCATGAATTCTTTGTTTAAGATGATGATGTAGTGTGAACATGTGGTAGAGGATTGGCATCTTGTCTGCAACCAGCTACAACCGCAACCAGCTACAGCATCCAACAGCTACAACCGCCAGAAGTTCCTGCATACGACAGTTAGCAATAAAACGTCCGGTACTTACAGGTTCGGACTTCGAGATTGTTAACAGCATAGTTTGAAAACTCTCTCTAATCCTTACCAAGACCGTTCCTAATCGAAAACCCACAGAGGGCTTTTTAAGATCGTACCGTAGCATATCAACGATTAGGTGAGTCGCTGGAGATCACTCCACGACTGTAGACCGTTTGAAACCGCCGCGATCACTAAGCGTAATCCACAGGGAATTACCGAAGTGACCTGCTTTCAGGGCTGTTTGATGATGACCCTGGCAGGAATTTCCATTCAATCATTGAGAATTACATTCGTAAATTCTCTCATAAATGTTTTGGCAGATTGCTAAGATCTGCGTAGGACTCATGAGTTTACAACTGGTGTCCTTGATGTTGAACAACCAGTTTAGAAATAATTCGTGTCCCTATGAGATCTTATTATGCATCTTGTGGCTCTAGACTCAATAGTGCATTTTGATTTAGTGAGTGGAGGCTGGAGAGAACTACCACCTTTTCAATATCATCTAACTCAGAGTGAGAGAGACGATAGAAATGTATTGAACTCCGTGACAATTGAAACAAGAATCCTTTGAGGGACCTTGAGTGGCTAGGGAGGGTTGTGCAGTGTATCACTGGGTCCATGATACTTTGTCTTCAATGTCAGCAATCAACTAAGTGATTCTGACAGCATATGTATTGACCCGGTTTTTGCCTAAAGTGTAAGGAGGGCTTCTTTCTTTTCACCCTTTACCTTTACATTTCTTTTTCATTCTTAAACCCCTTCAGTGCTTACCGAGACTTCCTTACTAGTACCCTGTTGGGTTTATTCCAGTACTAGTTCCATCTCAGTCGGCACTTTTCCCTTATTCACTTTTCTCCTTTTTTAATCATACCTAAGGACTTCTACACTAACTAGTGGATTGTCCCTGGGTAGATCCCTCCGGCTCTGGCGGGATCGTGGGAACTTGAGCCTAACCTAACCATCCTTGTAACTCCATGCATTCATTAAAATGGCCAGTCTTTAGTATTCTTCCACGATTGCCATAAAACCAAATCCTTGAAAAATCTCTCAAAGTGTTCATTATTCTGAAAACACATTTTTGCTAACACTTGAGAGTTTTATATTTTTCAAATGCTCCCCCTCAACATGTGCTCAAATGACTGTTTTATAACTTTGCACATGTCAGGTGAAGCTCGCACTTTTGAATTGATTGATTTTCCAAGAACATGATCATCGCGAGACACGCTTACATCACTAGTAAACTAGCTTTAAATTATTACCCGTCCAGATCACATTCAAGGAAAATCGCTCGAAATCGGTACATTCTACTCAGACACGTCCTTTGCGAGACACGCTTACATCACCAGATAAACTGGCTTGAAATTATTACCCGTCCAGGACATGTCCTTTCGACTACTGACTTTAGCTATCGTCAATTCATTTGTCAAGTCTGAGTCACGATCTCTTGCGATGCCAAATCCTTTTTGTTTCCACAAAACATTTGCTCCCCCTCAATATGTGCATCGATATACGAAAGAGTTTAGCACATATGAGAGAGCTTACATTCATGTCCAAAACATCACATTTTATCAGATTTCATATTTAAATCACATTCTCTCCCCCGATCAAAAATTTCAAACCATTTGAGATTTGTGATCCCAATTGATTTAAATAAGTTAGAAAAATGTGGGAGAAAATGTGTCCAATTTAATATATTCTGATAATGAAACATACTCTGCTCCCCCTTAAACAACAAGGGGGACCCCATTCTAAATGCACACATCACATATATATAGATAGATCAGTGGAATGTTTATTATATTGTATGATTACAAGCCACCAATCATAACACAGATAATGACAAAACACACATAGAACATGATCATTCTGTTCTCTGCAGCAATCGATAATCACCCTCACGAAGTCTGCCACCAACAAAGCTCTCCAAATTGCGGAAGATCGCCCGTGTCTTCAGCCTGCGTTTGATTGCTCGAATGAATTCTTTACTTCGTGTCACATCCTGATCAGTCCAGAATCGAGTGTCCAATCCTGGGTTGTGCGGGTTGATCTTGAATTCCTTAATTCTGAAATCTAAGGCTTCCTCAATCATTCTCAGAGTTCCATCACTAAACTTGTGAACCTCGTTGAGACGCATTACCATTGGAGCCTCATACTTGTCAGTAAACTTCACTGCCCTTGGAGATTCTAGGATCTTGAAGTTGTGTGTAAACGTTAGATTCGTACCATCCCAGTTTGGCTTGGTGAGATTGAGTTTAGTTTGATAGCTCTCAATCCCAAGTTGAAAATCACTAACTCTCTGTCTGATCACAAGACCCCGGATCCATAATTTGACTGCAGCAGAGAGAGCTTTCTTATCGCGAGGAGGTAGATGTTCCAGATGTCCTTGAAGATTAAGTAAGTAGAGATCTTCGAAGTCACTTGGGAGCAGATGCTTGAAGTCACTTTCAGCAATAACGTATTCTTTCTGATCAGCGTGTCGAAGCACAATTTTCTTCAGGTACTCATACCCATACATGGAGCATATTTCAACATTAATAACGCTAAGGATTCTGAGCCGAGATCTTACTCCTTGACGATTACCCTCTGCTGAGTGCCTTTCGATATAGAATCGTTTCTTGTGGAACCACCAATGAGTGATGCCATAAGAAGCTGCAACATCAAAGGTATGTTCCTGATCTGACCACATTTGATCTGGCACCATTTGCTCCAATCCTGCATCTGAGTAAACTGCTGCCTTAATCTTAGTTATTGACAGTGCCTGCCTGCAACCGTTGTCACCAAAGCAGAGATAGTCCAGATCTTTATTGAAGAAGTGATTAGCTTGAATAGTGACATGCCCAGGTGGTCCACCACTCGAAAGAGGTCTGTTGACGTTGTAAGTAAGAATCTGCTCACCAACTTGATCAGTCAAGAGTCTGTGACACTCTTCCATTTGGTATTGAAGATGCTGCACATCTGGGTGAAAGACTTTAACTATCTCGTAAGCTGGTCCTTCCAGATCTTGAGGAGTGAGTCTTGGAATCTTTTTCTCCTTGCAGAACCAAGCAATGAACGATCCCATGTCACCCGTTTTAGCCAGTAAAGAGTTCTCTGGAGGTGATTCATGCTGAGAAGCAATCACCGTGGCCCAGTTGTTATTCAGACATGGTGCATCTGAAGATGGTATGGTCCATGCAGGTTCAGGAATGGATGCTCTTTCTTCATCAGATAACGGTTTCAGCCAAGTTCCCATTTCCTCCCTGGAAGGAGGATTTCTAGGTAGGTTCTGATCTTCAGTTGTAACCTTCCCAGTGAGTTCCCTCCACCATATCTCATTCGGGTCAATTTGAGGGATGTGAGCATTAGCTGTATCTTCTTCGCCGTCTGAATGTAACTCTTGATCTCCTACTACAGATTCCTCATTAATGACGAATTCCTCTAGGACAGAAGAGCACGAAGGCTTATATCTTGTATCAATCGTGGTCCATGCAGAGAATCCAGTAGACGACACGTTCTTTGATGAACTGGGGGCCGAGGAGGATTGATTTTTCTCCTCAGATGATGCAGGAGGATGATTAGGTTGAGCTTGCATAGACCCTGAAGCTTCTGAAGATCCTGCTGCTCCACTGTTACCAGCAGGGGGAGGAGGTGGAGGAGGATTTTGTGGAGATCCAGGAGGTGTATGGGGTTTATCTTGACTCCTTTTCTTCCTCTTTTGTTGTTCTTTTAACTCAGCCACAAGATAGTCATTCTCATCACGTTCCTTTGATTTTTCTAACGCCTCGAATAACCTCCGATGATCTTCGTGACCTTTATCCTGACCAATCTCATACATTCTGTCGAGAAGAATTATTTTCATATCGACTGTGGGAAGATCTCTGAATCGAGCCCGCATTGGTGCTTCCATTGCCCACTGAACCGACTCTTGCGCGTAAGTATCAACTGCAACCATTGCCTTATGTTCAATATTGAGATTCTCCAACTTGTGCAGTCTGCTCCCGTAATTGTTTATGACCTGCGGCAGATTGAGATGTTCCAGATCTGCGATGCGTTTAAGAGTTGTGGCTAGTTGTGATTCAATTTCTGTTGGAGCCTTAGTGGCGACATCAACATTCATGGTAGCTTCAGGTGAGGGAATTTCTATGATTGGTGCAGTTGAAGAGGTTGGAGCACTCATAGGTCTGATTCCTGACATGTCTTGTTGAATTGGAGCTGACACCATTGACTCTACTTCTTTATCATCATGTGACTTGTCAGTTTCATTTTCAGCAGCGTTGTCATTTGCCTTGTCTGTGATGAACTGGTCTCCATAAGTGAAGTCATGTTCAAGGGTCTTGAGTGAAGAAAGGGTGTCTGTAGACTCAGTCGGTACATGCACGTGAGGCAGATCATCATTCTTTATCTTAAGATTTTTATGAACATCTGGGTAGGCGGTGGCTACAAAATCGTCATGCATTGATTCCTGAGGTGGTTCTGTAGATGTATCTGTTGCCACAACTTGTACTTCCTTTCCCACCTTTTCTGGCTCAACGTTATCAATTACTTGAGTTTGTGTAGCTTCCATCTCTGAGTGCTTCTCCATGGTTGAATGTTCGTCGGTTTCTGTATCACTGGAGTCCTGATTAGCTTCTAAGCTTGGAGATTTCTCTTTAGCACCTTCTGAGACTTCAACGGCTTTGGACGATACAGAATCTCGTTTCTTGAGGATGAACTGCGTGGTTGTCTTAGGAGCAGGAGAAGATATAGCCAGGAGAGTTTGAGCAGCTTGTTCAGCAACAGCAGTCCCTTTTCCCTTGCCTTCTACCTGAGGCAATGGTTGGTGTTTTACTGAATCAGGTTCTCTGAGTACCACACCTTTCGAAGAGTGTCCCGTTGATTGTGTGAATTCTTGAGAGCTGATGTCAAGTGCCGTTTGTAAGTCAACATCATCTTCTCCATCTCGTTGATTGTGTGAATTCTTTAGCACCTTCTGAGGCTGCCTGGAGCTACTTCAGTTGTTGCCACATCTTTGCGCTTTTTCGACTTGGGTCTGTCGTTTTGAGATTTGGTAGGCTTAGACGGTTTTGGAGAAGGAGTGTTTGCTTCCCTGACTTGTTCGACTTTTGTAATGTATTCCTGAAAGTACGGAGTATTGAGAATCTCATCAGTAATGAGATCATCAGGTACAGCCTTTCCAAATATTTCAGACTTAGATCCACTCGCTGTGAACTTGAGATGCCCAAGAGCATATTCGTTGTCAGGCAGATGAAGTGGTGAATCCAGTCGAGGATGAAACTTGTGCACATTTTGGAGATAGAATATGATTAGCTTGGTGAATCTGATACTGCGAATCAAAAGATGAGGGACTTTCTTTCTTCCTGATTTCTGCAATGCCATATTTGTTTTGTCCTCAATGAACGAGTGAATTGAATACGTGAACTCTTCCCAAATTCTCTCAGCATAGTCAAGGTTGGCACGATTTAGTATCCCTCATAGAATCTGAATCACTGGTGCCCTTGGTCTCTCAAACCCTGATGTCTTTCCCGTAAGACATAAATTGATGATAGTCAAAATAGCTCTCCAGGGTTGGTATATGTCATATGTGTTGACTGTGGAGAGAGCGTGGACAGTTTTGGGATATCCCAGATCGTTGATAAAGTTGATGAGTTCATCAGGTGACGGAGGGGAGGTGAATGGTTGATTTTCAATTACTGGTGTAATTTGGAGTGCGTTTCTGATCACGTCAGGGGTGATTGTGAACCATTGTTCATCTAGTTGACAGCTGTACTCCCCTGTGATCTTGTCATATCTAGCTGTGTCCCAAAACTGTTGGATATAGATAGACGGAATGGTGGAACTGGCCACAAATGCTCGGAAGAAACTGGTTTGCTTCAGAATATCCACAGCGAGTTTATATATGGGGTTTTTCTGAGTCTTGCTTGTGTCAAGGAAACAGTTGCTCTTTCCAATGACAATCCATTGATCATGATGTAGAATCTGATCATTGGTGCGGACTGGTGGAGGAATACCGGGGGTTTGAGCCTCTGGTGAGATAGGATCAGTCATAGATGCTGTATAGAAACCAACATAAAACATGTCCAAAAATAGATTGGGGTTAGATTAGAAATCAAATATGCACGTATGAACTAATCTACCAACAACCATGACAAAGCACACTAAGGGCCTAACAAGACTTCAAGACCTATGTTAGTGAAAGACATATAGACTACAAAAGAGCACCATAGAGAACACAATTAAGCCGCTGAAGCAGTCACACCGCTAGACTATAATATTCAACAGATAAACCGCTACAACAGACAAACAGCTAGAGTAAACTACTCAAAATTAAGTTAAACCGCTGCAGTAGGCAATCCTCTAGAATATAATATTCATACGTGAGTTAAACCGCTAGCACATGTAACCCGCCAGGATAAACTATTCAAACACCAGTTAACCGCTACATCAGACAAACAGCTAGAATATAAAATTCAAAAATCAGTTAAACCGTTGACAAAGATAAACCGCCAGAATAAAATATTCACAACTAGTTAAACCGCTTCATTAGGCAAACAGCTAGAATATAAGATTCATAAATCAGTTAAGCCGCTAACTCAGTTAAACCGCAAAAATAAAATATTCATAAACAAGTAAACCGCTTCATCAGGCAACCAGCTAGAATATAAAATTCATAAATCAGCTAAACCGCTGACGCAGATAAACCGCCAGAATAAAATATTCGTAAATCAATTAAACCACTGATGAAGATAACCCGCTAGAATAAAATATTATTAAACCAGTTAAACCGCTACATCATGTAAGCCGCTAGAATATAAAATTAATAAATATTCATTTAAGCAACCCGCTAGCAAGAACATCATCTAAGCCGCTGGCAAGAACATTAGTACGAACGACCACTCACATCATTATTTGTCCAACCTAAACTCCGTATCACCTCAAACAATTATCACTTTCATTCATTAGTGAAACTCTAGAGATACAAACACTACGCTCCTAACAGACTATCAGATCCTCTACTACATATCAACATTGACTATTAATAGTCAAATTTTAATCTAATAATCGTCACGTATACGAAGATAGACCAATTAAACATTTAGCGAAGTATCAGACATGAATATAATGCAAATCCCACCAACAAAAACATAGTTTTGATTACAAACCTAGTTATGGGAGAGGATTCGAGCACCCAACCTAGAGAGACACGCAAATGTAGTGAGATACAGGCCAAGATAATAGATCTAGTTGTAAACCAGGGCTTAAACATATGAGATACCAGATACCTAGTTCCAGATTCTACGCAGATTATCACCGATGAATATAGCGACTTATGGGAGCAGCGACTTGGGAAGAGAGATAAAGTGGCGTGATGTTAGACTGGGTGAAATGAATTTTGACCAAAGCAAGCCGCCGAACCTTATATCTCTCACCACAAGAATCGCTTCTTGACAATTCAAGTCCCTCTATTATATTCTCACACCACAAGTTACGCAACCTAGCAATATTAGACCCTCTCTTATCATAATTTGGAAATGATGACACACTAAGGCACTAATGATCCTCCAAATTAATAAGTTTAGCAAAATGGGCCTTAAAACACCTCTAGAGGAAAACCTATCTCCATCTCTTCTCCAGAACGTATCACTTCAACCAAAGGGATTGAATACCCTAATGATTGCCATAAATTACTCTCCCCCTCAATCAGTGAACCGAAAGCTACGAGAGGAGCTGAGGTCGCTGATTGAGAAATAATTTATGCAATCATAAATCCACTCGATGAAACACCCTCATGTAACCACAACAGAAAGCCCTAAATTCTTTCCCGAAGAATCATAGAACAGAAAGAATTTAAGGTGAAAAGAAGACTTCTCTTCTTATGCACGAAATGACGCACTGAGACGTACATCAGATTGGAAAACATGGATATGAAGTAATCCATGCCCAGATGAACAACACCTAGTTGGTGGAACAGCCGTCTTTTAGGCGACATGCTTTCCACACAGTATAGAGCGGGTTGCAGTATGAAGTAACTGCAAACCATGACGACATGTTTTATCTGGTTAGTATAACTTCTGCTCGAGCTTCATTTAAAGACCCGTGTCATTATTGAATGACATTTCTAGGACCGTAAATGTTATCGATAAACAGAAGACATGCCTAGATGAAACCTTTTTTTTTTTTTCTTTTTTTTTTTTTAATACTCTATGTGCACTATTAAGTATGTATGTATATATATATATATATATATATATATATATATATATATATATATATATATATATATATATATATATATATATATATATATATATATATATCTACACAGACTATATGTATACACATCAAGGATACATGAGAGGTAATTAAAACTATTCCATCCAACGTATCCACATGAAGTACGAGTTCTGAGTTGAGTAGATCAAAAGTCATCTTGCACGACCATCATTGTTGTGTAGGTTGAATGCCCTGCATGGGAGATGGCATTCCAATTGGTCGCCACACCATGAGTTTTCCTTTGATGGAAACGATAGATGTCCCTGTAATTAGGCAAGGGTTCCCTGCACAAACACAACTGGATTTTGCACATTTGTATGGGTTAGTAACCATGGTCTCCTGCCATTGTGAGTAGTCACAATCATTCACGGATGTACTTTCTATATTAGTGGGCATCCACCTAAGACCAACTTTCTTAAAAATTCTACCTCTCGGTACCCATCTAAGGCAAGATCTTAGAGTCTTAGATTTTCTATTCGTCTTAGAGTGCTTTTTGGAAGAATTTTCATATCTTACAGCAATTTGCCCACTAAGTTTTCGAGGTAGCTTCTTTGGCCCTGAATTCCTATTGTTACCTCTGATCTCATTGGTGTGCATCTTATCATATGCAACAACATCCATAACATTAGTCTTATGAGACTGGTCCTTAGGTGGACCATTAACTGACTGAATATCTTGTACATTTTGTGAAGTGACTGGTTTTGACAAAACTTTTGTAACATCATCTTTGGATGTACACCTCTGGTTAAAAGATTTTGATCGTTCAGCCTTAAACGCACTTAGTTGTCTAACCCTAGTAGTGTGTCTAAGAGGTTGTGAGGCAGGCATTCCCAAGATATGTGGTTTTGCAAACTTAGTGTCCACCCTATTTTCAGTTAGTTTCCTTAACTCATTTTTTAAGGCTGCAATTGCAAGACCCTTTTCCTGAAGTCGAGCTTTGAATTCATCATTTTTTGCAATCAAAGAGTTTGTTTGCTCTATAGACTTAGTATTTGCTTCTTTGATTGAGTCACACAGTTCATTGCACTGAATTTTCAAAGCCTCATTTTCTTTAAGTAGTTCAGTCACTTTATGATCTATTTGAGCATTATTTGTTACAATAACATCATTGTCATATTTAGCCCTAACTTCATTCACCATATCAACCTTCTCAGCAATACGTTTTTTCAGATTTTTGATTGTTAAGTTTTTCGCTTGTAGCTGAGCTTTCAAATCATTTATAGCAAAGAATTCACGGAATTCAGGGAGTTCTGGATTTTTACAAGGTAGTTGAGATTGAAAACTTTCTTCCTTTTGTTGCATTGAGATTTCAAGTGAAATACAATGTTTTTCAAGTTGTAAAAATCTTTTTGAAAGTTCATTATACACATCCATTTCAACCATATCATTTGATTTGAATAACTCAACAGTAGGCAAAGAACTTGACGAATCATTATGTTCAGCATCCTGATCAAATTCTCCCCCCTTATGACTCATATCTGTTGATTCAGAGGTAATATTGCTATCAGTCTTTTCCAACAGATATGTGTCATAAGTAGGTTTAATTTGATCAGTATGTTGTTGTTCATTAGAGAGAGCGTTATCATGATCAGACAGATGTACCTCAGCAGACAATACTTGATGATTTTCTGGTTTGAGAGCTGCATCCACACACAGTGAGATATCAACTCCTGAGATGTTATCATCATCCTTATCTGACTCTGTCCCGTTTCCCATGTGTCGTACTCTTTCATTTATGAACCCCTCAACATTACTCATCCATTGCAACAATGTTGTTCTGAACACGGTAACCTCTGTTCCAGTGTGTTTAGCAAAACACTCTTTTGTTATTTGATTGTCATATTCATAGTCTTCAGTGTATTGCGAATCAATGAACACCTGGAGTTGGTTGTTAATTATACTGAAAGCTGCTCTGGATCTTGCTTCAGAGAATTCCTCTTTGTCAAGCTGTTGTTCAAGCTGGTCTAAATATAGGGTCATTTTGACTGTGAACTCTTGAACATCTTGACCAAAAAGTGATGCGAAAGCCCGTGTATAACCCATCACGTATTCGGATTTTTTAAACAGAAGCTTGAGATGTGAATGAAGTGATTGACAACATTCAATGTGACTTTCCTTTGCATTAATTAACATTAGTGACTGAGAACATCCACTCTTGTGATCATTAGAGCATGACAACTTCATAGTTGCATTATCGGAATCACCTTCATTCACTTGTTGTGTAAAGTTTGCCGTCTCCAACTGATTACTTGTGTCATACAGTTTAAGTACCTCAGTTATGAAGGCATTCGTATTTGCAAGCATTGTGAAGTCGTGTGTGTGTTTGTTAGTTAACTAAGGATTTATGGTGTGTTGTTGTGTTGCAAGTGGGTTAAGTTGGTAAACCGCTATTTCAAGAGACAAACCGCTGCCCTTAAACCGCTAACACGTAAATTCAAACCGCTAACACAAACAACAAACCTCTATCACTAAGCAAACCGCTAAGTCAACCCGCTGAATCAGAGGACCAAGCCGCTGATAACAAACAGCTGAACACAAACCACTGGAACACAGCTCCAATTGTTAGACCCGCTAGAGTGTTAAACCGCTAAGTACAAAAACCGCTGATCGTTAAGCCGCTGAATGTTTAAGCCGCTGAACCCAGAACCGCTACTAACTAAACCGCTTCTGGTTAACCCGCTAGACAGTACGACAAACAGCTAACGAAAAAACACCCCAAACCGCTGCCACAACTGGACAAAACGTCTTTTTCAGCCATTTTTCGTCACTTTCCAGATATGGTTAATAAACCAACCCGCTGTCAGAATTGTTAACCAAACCGCTACAAGTTCTTACCCAAATAACTTAAGCCGCTAACAAGATCATTATAACTAAGGTTAAGCCGCTGACAAGAATATGCATCCGAGACGTAAGCCGCTGACAAGAAACTCTTACAATCTCCCACTAACCATACTTTAACAACCTTAGCTAGCAATGAAACTTTGACAATATGATATTTTAACCACATACGTACTAACTTAAAGCGATTTGATCCATAAACAACGCAGATCCCATGGTTCTCATAACCTACATATACGACCCACAAAAAACACACAAGAGTGCCAAGATCTCACTACAAGTTCGTGAATATGACTAGCTAGAACCTAACCATGGCTCTTGATACCAATTGTAAGATATTCACTTAACACATAACGCACCAAAGATGAGATCTTGGATCGACTAGAAGAGAAAAAGGAGAGAATGGGAGTTCTAGAGAGAGAATAAAACAAAAACAAGAAAGATTAGATTAAAATGTGTGGAACTCCAACCCTTCCCACACTAGGGAAGGGATATATATAGTAGCTGGTATAAGTGCCCCTACTGGGCTGTGAAGTGAGCTGACAGTGGGGAAAGCCCCGACCCACTCCACAAACATAAATATAACTAAGCTAATACTAATATTACTTATAACACTAAACTGATATAGATAAACCTACGAGCTATGTGAATGCTAAACGCATGCTCGGGGTGACCGAGCCTTCATCCGAATATTTATATTCCTAACAAGAACTGTCATGAGATTAAGCTGAACAACAAGTTTGGCCTAGCCTTAAGCTACGTAACAACTTGAATCTAACTTAATTTCACAACTCATCAAACAAGAACTGTCATGAAATTAAGTTAAGCATCAAGTTGTAAGAAAAGAAAACGTTTTTGAAGAGTTCGCTCAATTTTGGGTTTTCTTCAAAGTAACAAATAAGTAGATATCCAAAACTTATATTGGCGTAGGTTGAAAAGATTCAACTAAGTTTATATCCATAAACCTATCTTGTCCAAGTCACTTAACTCCCTTAACGAGGTTTCCCGTTGGCTCTTCTACAACAAGAATCAATCGCTAAACTGATTTCCTATGGTGATAACCAGTAGGTCACTAGTTTGGCTTTTCTTACAGCTCAAAACTTGTTAACCATTAAATTCTAAACGGGATTTGTCGATCAAGATGACAAATGTTTTTTTTTTTTTTTTTTTAATTTGCTAATTGATTGGCCAGTTGAAGGTAAACGACCTAGTCCACTATATTAAAATCAAGTTTCCATCTGCTCTTACATGCAATAGACTAACGCGTGTGTGTAAAACCTATTGAAAGTCAAAGTCATAACCATGGACCTAGAATTTTAACCTGGGCTCCAATGTTGCGGTCACTACCCATGTGGTAAGGGCAAATGCTACTAGAAGTTGTAACCTATGACGACTTAATCCCAATTTGTACTTCTGAGTGTAATGAGATAGGCAATAAAAGGTAACTATTGGGCGATTAGGTTTTATGAATTGACTTGTTCGTTTTCGAGCAAAAATATTTAAAAAAAAATATCTTAGGCTAAGTAGCACTCTAAACTTAATCTCACATCTCATCAAACAAGAACTGACATGAAATTAAGTTAAAAGTCGTTAAAAAGCTTAACGTTTTTGAAAAAGAAATTTTAGTTAAAGTTTTGGGATAGCTCAAAAATGAACGAATATGTATCTATAGCTTATATTAGTGAGATTTGTAAAAATAATCTAGGGTACTATGTTGAGGGACGTTTGGCTTGTTTACAACGAAAGCTAAAGTC
The DNA here is from genome assembly GCA_021014915.2 of Artemisia tridentata subsp. tridentata. NCBI lineage: Eukaryota > Viridiplantae > Streptophyta > Magnoliopsida > Asterales > Asteraceae > Artemisia > Artemisia tridentata. Next base: position 290,051,014 of record CP139501.1, read on the forward strand.
CATACGGTCAAATGTAACTCCTAGATATTCCAATGTGAAAGTGAAGTAGGTCCTAATGTGACTAGGTTATCTAGAACTCCGAAAAGACACGTTATCTCGAGTAATTAAACATTGATCCTTTAACTCAACGCATTTCCATCCAATGCGAGAATCTTATCATACAGGTTAAGTAGGAAGGTTGTACTTCGAATGAATAATAGAAAGGTATGGTATATCACTATTGACAGTCTCGGGTAGAGAGTTTCGACCCACTTCTAAGGTCACATATTGTGTAGGTATAGTTCGTGTTCCTTCTTGGAGGCATGGTTTTAAAATTTGTAAAAAAATTTTTTTTGATCATAAATGTATTTTGGAGCAACATCGCTTAAATTTTCAACAAATATAGTCATGTGAAAGGATATGACCACCAAAAAGTTTGTATATTAATAAAAAGATCTCTCGTATATGATTTGGATTTTTTTTTTTTTGAAGAAACATTATAACACGGTCTGATTAATGAGGATTGGTAGTTCATTATACTTTATAAAGTTTGCAAGAAAATCTTTCATTTGTACAAAAAATTTTGACCTACCAAATTTTGACTTATCTGAATCAGTACCATCTCCGGAACACGAACACTAGGGCGGCCATTGCTATTATGGTCAACACCAACAACTCACTAACAAGCTTAAGGTCACTACTTTCTCATAATTCCTATTGTCCCACTTGCAGTCTAAAAGGTCCAAATCGTACGACAAAACCACTAAGTATTCATTTTGATTGGTAGGTTGCTTCCTAAGGCAACTAATGATGTCATCCGACTCATCGGCTCATAAGGCGGCGTGTTCAGGCCTTCTTACAAAATGAGGGGTGGGGGGAGACGAGGCATGTGACATAGTGGCATAGGGAAATATTTGCGTGATCATGTATCCAAATTAATATCCAAAATAGTATTTTCAAAATAATGTTGCCAAAATAGTATATCCAACTTAAATCAAATCAATCAAATTAAATCACAACAATTCAAATAAAGCACTCAAGTACGCAATTACAAGCACATATATTGTCCCAGAAGCTAAAAGCTTCAACACACAGAAGGCAGAGCAGCATAACCACAGATACACAAAACACGTATAGCAGATGCACACACATAGACCAATGCATTTTCAGGTGATCTAGACTCTGACTCCAACCAAACACGATCTAAGGTAACTACCCCCATTATTCCATGATCGCTCCTGAATTAAGCATAGTTGATCAGGCTATGCGTTATTTAGGAAAAACGGTGGAATACTCGGGCTAATCGACTCGTACCATGTTTGGGGCTTTATAAAAACTTTAGTTTGGTTATAGTTAAGGTTTTTATTTTAGAAAAACCGGTATTCTCTATAACGTTAGGCTCTGATACCATTCTGTCACACCCCGTCAATGGCGGAAATACGAGATGTAACTGAGAAAGGCACATAGCATAACATCATAGATTCATACCTTACATTTGTTACAAAAATAGTTTACAAAACATTCCTCGTGAAATATGTCTTTTGGAAATCTTATCGACTTGAAAACATGGTAGCATTTTATCAAATGGTCTGACTCCAATAAACGTGCCTTCAAATACTTTAACAATGATCACCTGAAAATGTTACTAGAAAACGTGAACATAATGTTGGTGAGCTCGTAGGTTTAAGAGTAAAACCACGAAGCTGTGAATATAAAAGCGTAGGACAACAGTGAGCATGATATCAATATAAGCACTAAATGAAACCACAATGCTCGCGACAACTGAACCTACAAAGGTTGCGAAATACAGGTTGCACAATGGGAGAAACTACCCCGATAACTTTAGGGGAACTACCCCGATAGATCTATCATAATGCTTCGGCTCTCAAAAGAGTTAACAGTTGCGCATTCACGCACACACAAGCAAAACATTTCGTAGCACATAATCGTATCAACACACAACTGAAATCACACACACAAACCACACAATAAAAATTTACATCCTAGTAACATAGTGTCCATCATTCAAACATTAACCTATGTAACAACTTAGGTCTAACGTAATTTCATAACTCATCAAACAAGAACTGTCATGAAATTAAATTAAGAGTTGTTATAAGACTTAATGTTTTTAGTGATAAACAACAAAACAAATCCACACAAACATGACCACACCGATTGAGTTCACATAATGTAGTCACACAACAAGGGTTCACTTCCTAGTAATATAATATCAATCATCCAAACATTAAGATATGTAACAACATGGATTTAACTTAATTTCACAACTCATCAAACAAGAACTGTCATGAAATTAAGTTGGGAGTTGTTACAAGGATTTAATGTTTTTGATGATAAACAAATATCATAGAAAGGTGAAGTTAAAACACACATATTGCAATCAAACGCACATATTGTCCAAAATCATGAAAATAGTAAATCACAGCATAAAAACATTTGAAAAGCATTGAGTACCATTTCCACCCCAAGGTAAAACATATTAAAAAGTGGGGCTACGAGAACTCACCTCAGTCAAGCAATGCACAACGTAACAAGTCAAGAGTAGTATAGCACAACAGCAACTAGAACGTCACAGCACAACGGACTCGGTACGACCTAATAATATAAAGACTAGTCTCAAAATATATCCCATAAAGTAATTAAATGCGCAAAAGTTCCTATAGGCTACCCATTTCTATTCCCCAAAATAAACTGTATCCGTTACTGAGTTAATCTAGTTTTATCTTGTTGTTAGAGTTTGGTATCATCATTTGTGTAACGGTAGGTAGACACTGACTCAAGAGTACAAACACCAAAGAGAGAATGAACAACGGAGTCGCCGCGAAGAATAAGTCGAGAAGTCCAGAAGAGATGACCAATAACAAATAGCAAACACACCAAATAGATAAAAGGGTTGGTAGTCGTCGGTACTTTCTCCTAATCCCATTTAGTTATACAAGTATACTCGTTTAATAGTTTAAAAGTCAAATTTTGCCATGATTCATTCGTTCATTAAACGTTTTCAAGTCGAAGGACTTTATTAGAAATAATTTCTAAAGTAGTTTAGGTGATGTGTAATTTATAAATATTATTATACGTTAGACATTATTTCTATTATTTACCCGTTGCGAATCGAATACACTAAATTCATCATGAGTCTAATGTACTATATTCGTTTCGTGTCTCAATAGTCAAAGATGTCCGAAGTCCAACAATATTCCAAGTCCAAGTTTATGTTTCAATTCCAGTGTTGCAAAAATCCCAAAGCATTCCGACTACCAATCAACAACCAAATAAATAATCCAACAAGTATTTCAATAAGTCAAAATATGATAATCTACGGGTAAGCGTGCCTCGAAACGTCCAATAACTCTCACATATTTTTTCCGTTTTTATCCAAAACTTTATAATTACACTTAAATTTCCATTTTTGTCATTACATGTTAAATAGCAATTTAAATTTTCTAAATAATATTTCTAATAAATGTTTTTATTATTTCTTTTCTTTCAGTTTATGTCGAGTCAAAATATAAGTCAAGTCACGAGTTATTTCCCGTTTTCAGTCACAATTCATTAACAATTCCCTCGGTTCTACACTTATAATCCTGAACCCGATAATAAGCCATTATAATCCCCTTGTCACACGGTCGGGTCGATAAGTCAACATGTCCAAGTACTATGTCCATAGTATCAATTGTAGGCAAACTGAGGCTCTCCCGAGACCACAAGGTCTCGGCTAAGCCCCGTTACGGCCAAAACATCACAAATAATCAAGCTCAAGTTCAAATAATCACAACTATAACTCGGCCAATCTAATCCTAAGGCTCGAGTTTAACATCACAACCAATCACAGACAAAACATACCATGCCGAGGCTCTAGGGTCTCGGCTCAATCGTACGCCACGAGGAATAACCAAACGGACCAAAAAGGAAAACAACAAGCTCACGCCGAGACCTCTTGGCCTTGGTTCGAGTCACACCGAAACCCATGTTGTTGCTCATAATCACTCTTTATCACACATATGATGGACACGTTAAGCACAAGAGGATGATGGGACAAAGTGTATATGTTGGATCGAATGGATAAATAATGATAGAGATGTTTAAGCTTTTCTTTTATTGCACACACATACACCTTTTGCACCACCTCACAAATGAGGATTTATGTGCTTTATATGTAGCACAGCTTTTTTTGCCCTAAAGGATTTTGAGTGGGCTTGTGGGCTTTAGCTCATGGATTGGGCTTTTACAATACTTTCTAACTCTAACACAAGCCCTTAATATACAAAGTTCTAACAAAGTAAATGACCATCACTTTAAACAATAAAATTAAAGCTAACAATCTCCCCCTAAGGGATGGTCATTCAAAAGATGCACCACGTGATTAGGTCTTTAGACTTCTGGGTCTTGAACTTTGTGATTCTTTGTCCCTTCATGCATTGTGATCTTCATCATATCGTCTTTTGAATTGTTCTTTGCCTTGATTAACATCTTCATGTATTCACAGCGTTTTTTCTTCCAATGTAGATGTTGAGACATACGATGATCGATGGACTTTCTTCAGTACCTGCATAAAACAGTTAGCAATAAATCGTCCAGCTCTTCCAGGTTCAGATCTGATTATGACACTTACAGCTTATGTTCTTTTTGGTGAACACAAGTGTATATTATTGGAAGTGTTCCTAAGAGATCTTTTGATGAATCTCATGGCTCTAGACTCAATTATGTGCGTTTTGGTTTTAGTCGTCGGAGGCGTGGAGCAGAGTGCCACCTTTTGAATATCAACTCATCTCGGAGTGAGAGGTCGATAGATTATGCATTGATCTCTGTGGGAAATAAAACAAATATCTTTTAAGAGATATCTGAGTGGCTGGGAGGGGTTTGTGCACCGCGTCACTGGGTCCATGACGTCTTGTCTTCAATATCAGTATCACCTTAGTGAGTACCGATAGCATATGTATTGACCCGGTTTCTGACCTAAGTTTTCATGGAGGGCTATTTCTTTTCACCCTTTCATTAAACTTTTCTTTTTAATTCTTCAACCCCTTCTTTCTCCTTTCTCATTTGCTCCTTTTTTCAATCTTACCTAAGGACTTCTAATTCTAGACTATTGGAATTGTCCTTGGGTAGATCCCTCCGGTTCTAGCGGATCATTGGACATAACCTAACCATAATCACCTTATTACTCCATGATTATCCTAGATTATTTGTCACATGCCATTAAACCTTGTGAAAATCTCTCAACGTGTTTATGAGAAAACACATTTTGTTAACACATCGAGAGTTTTACATTTTTGAAACACTCCCCCTTCACATGTGCTCATGCAATTTTTAAATAAACTGCACATGTCGGGTAGAGTTCGCACATTTGAAATGATCGACTTTCAATGAACACGACCTTCGCGAGACACGCTTACATCACTAGTTAGACTAGTTTGAAATTATTACCCGTCCCGGTCATATTCAATGATCATCTCTCGAATTGGTACATTCTACTCAGACAAGTCCTTTGCGAGACACGCTTACATCACTGGTAAACCAGCTTGAAATTATTACCCATCCCGGACAAGTCTTTTCGATAACTGACAATTAGATTCGTCAATTCGATGGTATTTTCTGAGTCTTTTTGTAGAGCTCGACTCACGATCACATTTTAATCACATTTCTCCCCCTAAAAAATAGCATTTCAATGGTATTTTTGATACCGTTTGATTAAAATCATTGTTTTTAGAAAGCTAATAGGGAGAAACGGATTTGCATGAACTTTTTGAAACAAAATTGTTTCTGAAATACTCCCCCTCAGAACTTGCATTGGTTGTGACATTTTTGTAAACTTTGAAGCAAGTGGGGAGTAACAATTTGAAAATCTTAAGCAAAATTTTTGAAAAGATTTGAAACACCTTTTGATGAAATTTGAATAAAATTTTGCTTAAGATTAAGAAGTTTAGATTGAAAAGCTTTGCATGAAAACTTCTTATCGTTTAGGATTGTTGCAATAAAGTGTACAACAGGGTCCTTTCTTTGAAAAACGGGTTATACACTGTTATGTGTGCATAAGCCATAACGTTGAAGCTCGGGTTGTAAGCTCAAATACTTACAAGCCATTGATTTTAGGATAAGTGCTCGAAATTTTTGATGAAGAACTTTCCTTTCTTTGAAGCTCGGGTCCGAAACTGAGATGTTCCGAAGCCATTAAGTTAAGCGCGGGTTTCGTACTGAAATATACGAAAGCCATTTAAGGGATCAGATTAAACAACAACCTTTGGAACCCATTTAAGCACTGCGCCAACGGGTTTAGCAAATTTTGAAAACCATTTTTAAGTTGTGTCAATCTGATTCAAAGAAGTTGAATTCCAACGAGGACTGAAAACCGGTGTTTCATTTGGAAATAACACTCGTGGAATCAACGGAGATTTAAAATCCTTTTTCAAAGCAGAGTCATTTTTGTGTTGTAGCGGAAGCATTTCAGAGTTTGGAGGACTTTGCTTTGGTTTCCATACTTGCTTTACCCGTGTAAAGCGAGAGTGTGGAGTTTGAAATCTTGGAGTCTCTTCATGAGACATGTTTGACCTTGAAAGCTTTGGAGGAGTGAGCGTTTCAGAAAATCTTGGTTTCTTCAAAAACTTCCTTCCTTTTTGCAAAGAATAGGTTGTAAACTGGGAAACCTTTTTCAAAGATGGTTTTGAAGATTCACCCGTGTAAACCTTCTTTGGAACACTCACTTTTGGTGTTGAAAGATTTGAAACAGGAGATTTGCCTTTTGATCGATGGAGAACATCAAACTTTGCTTTTAAGGCATTGTATGACATTCGCAAATCATTGTATTCTTTTTGAAGAAGATCTTGAGATGCCAATTTAGATTCCAAAGAAGCAATTTGTTTCAAAAAATGATCTTTTTCAGCTTTTGAATCATCCATTTTACGTGCCAATTTTCGTTCGAAAACAATATTTTCTTTTTCAAGTCTTTCAAAATATGTTTCGAATTTGTTTGTTTTGTTGAAAAGATCAGTTTTGGCATCCTCAAGATCGTTTGTACGTTGAGCTAAAAGCGTTTCAAGCTCAAGTACTTTTGTTTGAAGCACATGATTTGCATTTTCCGTTTCAAAATCTGAAGAATTAGAATCAAACAGGGGATTTGGATAGGAAACATTTTTTAGTTGAAACTCATCCTTGTTCGTCCTCATTGATTCAATCTTTTGCAAAACTTTTTCAAACTTTTTATCAGCGAATTCAGACAACTGAGATTTCAAAACTTCAACCTCTTTTGGTTTCGTGATTGATTTTTGAGTCTGAACTCGTGAACGTTTGATTGAATCAAACAGGTTTTTGTAAGTCTGTTTCAAATGCTCGTTTTCTTTTTGTAATGATGCCACAGCATGTACCAATTCAATATTTTTTGTATCAAGTTCATCCAAATCAAACTTGATATTGGCATCATCACAATTTTCTTCAATAATCTTTTCCTTTTCTTTAAGCACTGATGTCAAAGAGTTTTCAGAAGAAGCAATTATTTTTGACAATTCTTCTTTGACTTCAGCTACTTCTTTTGAAAGTTCAGTGATTTTCCTTTTGAAATAAAGATTTTCAGATTTCAAAAAATCCACATTCTCATGCTCATGGCAAACAGATACCGACTTAAGTGATTCAATTTGATTTTTGAAAAATTCTTTTTGGATATCAAGATTTAAGCATTTTACATCAAATTCATCTTCAAGAGAATGGATGTACTTTAAATCTTCTCTCATTTCAGTGACAAGAAATTTTTCAAAGTATTCAAAACTTAAGTCGATATTTTTTACAAGAGGTTCAATCTCATCTTTTAGTAACTTACAGACTTCCCTTTTTAGCCAAGAGTCTGATAACATGAGATTATTGTAGTCACTAATGGAGTATTGTTGTTTCGACCAAATGACCTTTAACGTTTTCTCAATGTGATATTTTAGATTACAAAACTGTTTTCTCGCTTTATTTTGCCATAAATTAGCATCATAAGAAGCAAGTTGAGCTTCTTTGAAAAATCTTTTCACATTTGTGTCTTTTCTTTTCAAAGGTGCTTTTGGTATTTCTGACAATTGTATACAACCATACACAAAGCCTTGGTACGAGAGTGGGCTTTTTCTTTGTTTGACTTTTAAGTGTTTTTCCATTTCCAATTTTTCTTCCTCTTCTGACATGAACAGAACATCAGTCGACAAAAATTTATTTTCCACATGACCGGTGTTTTCAAAACCAATTCCGGATTTTCCTTGATGAGTGTTCTCATCTTTAGGAAGCATCATTTGATGAGTTTGAACACTTTGACCTGTTTTTCGAAGTTTTTCTTCAAGATTGTTTGCACGATTCAAAATCTGTTGATTCTCATTTTCAAGTTTTGAGTTAACAATCTTAAAATTTGAAGTGGTTTCCTGAAGCATTGAGTATCTCATTTTTAATTCAACGTTCTCTTTTAAAAGTGCTTCGATCTTTCTGTTGGCGGGGCCCATATTTGTATCCAGTTTTTTAATGGAAAGTTTTTCACGTGAAAGGGCCTCGCGACACTCAACTTCAAGTTCTTTATTTCGTTTGAGAACATCTTCATTTAATTTCTGAGCTTGAGATTCAAGTTCTGAGATTTGAACGTCTTTGTAATGTGTTATTTTCTCAAAATCTTTTTTCATTTCTTTAAATCCCTCAAGCTCTTTGGACAATGAGGCATTCGTTTGCTTAGCTTTACGATTGTCCTCTTTGCATTTTTCAAGTTCATGTTTGAAATTATGGATTAAAGAAGCAAATAAGGCATGATCTTGATCATGAGACGATCCATCCTGGGCAGGCTCACCTCCATTAGGATCCATATCTGGGGTTGTGGGAGTGATATTACTATCAAACCGTTGCTCTACATATGTGTCACTGATGGACTCAGGATGCGCAGGATGTGTCTTGTCATGAACAAACATATTCTCGAACAAATCAACATTATCATGATCGTGTGAATGTTGTACCGTTGCCAAGATTGCCGTGTCAGATGAAGGTCTAATGTGGTCAGCCTCAGTGTCCCAAACAGCTTCATTCCTGTGTGAACCCTTAGCATCCGAATCGTATCTTGGAGTACTGCTTTCAATCTGCTATTCTGACGATGTGTCACTTCCCGTTAAAACCGAGCTAACTTCAGATGTTGTACCCTCATCGACTTTTTCTTCATCTTCGTTTGCCTCTTTCTCATTTCCCTCTGATTCCTTTAAAAGACGTTCTCTTTCAATTCGCTCTCTTTCCTGTTTCTGCTTCTCCATTTCAATTCTTTCCCGTTCAATCACTTGCTTCTCTTCCCGCATCTTTCTCAGATGAAGTGATCTTTTAGTAAGCACCAATTCCAGTGTGTACATTTGACTAAACAACTGATTTCTAAACGTTTCCACGTCCACGTATCTGCTGACGCATTCTCTCCATATTTGTTCTGTTGATTCATAATCTGGAGAATTTTTGAGATCAAAGTCGAGAAACCATTTAAGCTGCGTCTGGAGTGCTTGATAGGCTACTATGCAGTCACTTCCTTGTTCAATTTGGTTCTCTATTTGAAGTATGTTGTGCAAGAGTTTCTCTCTGAAGGTTGAAAAATCCATTTCAGATCCGAAGAGTTTTCCAGAAATTCGATTGAATAAATATGGATTTGACCATGGTGACCTTGCTTCAGAGATTGTCAGACATTGACTCTTAACTCCTTTAAAGTGTATTAGACAACATTCCTTCGTATGAATAACGTTTTGCACAACTGGAGGCATATGTCCCATTTGAGAAGACGATTCCATTAACTTGCGGTGTGTGATAAAGTTGATTCAGGATCGTTGCAACGAAATAGGAGATGTTGTTGTTGAAGGTTAAGATTGGTTGTGGTTTTGAAGTCTTGTTGGGTTGATGATGATGGTTGAAGTTGCAGTTTAGGTAATCGAAACAAATTTAAATAAAGTTACAAAATCTGATTAGAGTATAATTAAGACAAAGTCAAAAGTTTACAATTTCGACAAAGGATATGTAAATTACAATTTAGATAAAATGACAATTTCTATAGAAATTTCAATTTGACCAAAATTTATATAAATTATGGCAAAATATCAATTTAGATAGAAATATATCCAATTTATATAAATTGGTAATTTATATAAAATCTAACACTCTTATACAAGAGGGTATATATCCATTTGTCGAAGTATTTTACACTCTTATACAAGAGTAAAAATACCGAGTTCACTTTTGAGTTGACGAAATTACGTTCGAATCAAATCCTTAAAAGTTATTTAACTTTGAAATCGTTTCACAAAGGTACGAGGGCCAAAACTGCCAATTCTGAAAGTTCGCTAAGGCTGCTGAAAAAGACAGGGGCTGAAACTACCAAATCTGAAAACTTAGTGTTGTCCGATATCGCAAATGTAATGTTGTCCGATATCGCAATTGATGACAGATATCGGACAAAGCAGAATTGTTGAATTTGCGATAAAACTGATCAGACCCAATTGCGATAATTCTGACCAGACCCAATTGCGATAAAATTATCGCAAATCGAATTGCGATAAAACTCAGCCTTGTGAATTGCGATAGACCATTTCAGCTGCAATTGCGATAGAAATAACGAATTGCGATAATTCGCTGGACTTTCTGAATTCCGATAAAAACGCTGCTTTTTAGAATTGCGATATTCTGCTGTCTTTACCAACTTTTGACCTTTTGTGTCACTTGCCCACTTGCAACCTTATCTTGCAAGATATTTTTACTGACAACCCATGTGACTTTCAAGACTTTCTTCACCAACTATCCCACTTGGACCAACTTTAATCATACAAATCTATCACCATCATATCCAAAAACAAATCTTTTACAAGATTGTTTACTAAAGTCGATCTATGAACCAAGAATAAACACAAAGTTTATTCTTCCAAACCAAGATTTGATTGTAGAACTAGCAAAACTTCACAGCCAAGTCGATATAACATGAAACAACACAACTTTACTTGATATTTTGTGTAGATCGAATAGAAAAAGAAATACTACTTTTGTTCTTCAATCTTGCGTACAAATAGCCACCAAAAACACAAGGTTGCTGCGTTTAACAGTTAACAAAAACACAAAATGTATTTTTTAGCAAGAATCCGAACACAAGAACTCCTACCTCGAAGCTAGGCTCGTTGATACCACTTGTTGTTGCTCATAATCACTCTTTATCACACATATGTTGGACACGTTAAGCACAAGAGGATGATGGGACAAAGTGTATATGTTGGATCGAATGGATAAATAAAGATAGAGATGTTTAAGCTTTTCTTTTATTGCACACACATACACCTTTTGCACCACCTCACAAATGAGGATTTATGTGCTTTATATATAGCACAGCCTTTTTTGCCCTAAAGGCTTTTGAGTGGGCTTGTGGGCTTTAACTCATGGATTGGGCTTTTACAATACTTTCTAACTCTAACACAAGCCCATAATATACAAAGTTCTAACAAAGTGAATGACCATCACTTTAAACAATAAAATTAAAGCTAACAACCCAAAACAACCCAAATGGACCACAATCATTCCCAAGCTACAAATAAAATAACCTAGCCAAAAGAGCTTATAAATAAGCTCGTACTCCCCAAGAAAAGTCACGAATAAGCTTGTATTCGAGCTTATTCATCACGATACGCGATACAAACACAACCAAAACAAAGACCGTGACACACTAGATGATACCGTGAGTATTCTTAATCATTTTTATGTGTTTCGAATCGTTACCCACAAGTTTTAGATAAAACCCAACCCAAATAATATAGATCTATCCTCACCGGTTCACGTAGGGTCGTGAACTGGTGGTCTTACCACCGTCTTGGCCGCGGATCTATGGCTTACCATACGAAAGAGACAAAAAAGAGGGAGGTGAGAGCGGCGGCGCGTGAAAAACGAAAGAGAGGGTGCGTGCGCCTCCTATTCGGGTTCATAAGGACGAAATATAGGTGGTTGTGGTGGTGGTTTGTGGTGAATCGCGGCGGTGACGGCGTGGAGGTGGTGGTTTGGTGTGGTGGTGCGGCGGCTGACGAGAGAGAGAAAGAGATGAGTTAGTTTAGGGTTTTGGTAGAAATGGGGAGTGTGGGTGGGTTTATATCAACCCTAGGGGCCAAAGTTGTCAGCCGATGAAAGTTAAAGGGGCGCGGTCAAACTACGCGCAAGGGGGTTATGAGTAGTTTCTCTAATATTTTCGTGAAACCGTTCCCGAGTCTATTTAAGTTAGTTAACTTTTCCGTGAGACTTTTTAATTTGCGCTAATAATTCTAAAATCATTTTTCCGTTAAAAACGACTATTTATACGCCTATTTTTGTTCAACACGTCTTAAATCAATTATTTAACGTATTATTAGGTTTAGACTCGTGCCGATTCGCGTTGCGTTCTAACTCAAGTTCTACGGGGCAAGTTCACATATCAAATAACAATATTCCAAGATCAAATATCATAAAATCTAACGGGTTTCTAGGTTTCAGTTATCATATCCTATCGTAACGCAGTGTACACTAATTCCCAAATTACCGGTTGTCACAAATAGTTTCGAGTTTTTATGAACAAGTATTGCCCCAAAAATGCCGGTCGCTGCTATATGTTTTTTTAACCATGTCTCATATGTATTTAGGGGCGGCAATTGGAATGTTTTTTCTTCAGAATTTTAGCTGAAGCGGGCTTAGGTTGTTTGTGTTGAATTGTGGTTAATAAATAAATACGTAAATGTCTAGTATCGAACCCGAGACCTCGGGATTGCACACATTACAAATGAGTATTAAGGAATAATAATAAATGTATTTTATATATTTATTATTAGCACGAGAACTTAACGACCGTTAGTGTTTTCCGTTAAATGACTAACGACCGTTAAAACGCAAATTAGGAAAGAAGTGTTTATGGAATTAGGAAACATGGAAAAGATCTAGAAACCCTTTCTTGGGTTAATGATCGACCGGCCTATGGGTAGGATCGACCCATGGGTTTGCTTTTCCTCCAAGTTTCTAATCTAGTATAAATACAAACACAAGGGTAATTGTTTGGTTAATCTTTTGTGCACACAATTATCCCTAAAGTCTTTTCTCTCCTTTGGTTTGCCTTGGCCGATCGTACAACCTTCTCAAAGGGTTGTTTGGATCGAAATTTTGTTAAACAAAATTGTTCTTGTGTTTTTACTTGCATAAACTTAATACGGTTTAATTTGTGTGTACAAGAACGAGGTAATAACTCACTATAGTTATTATCAAGAGATCGAATAACAAAACGGTAAGGGGTTATTCATTGATCTAGTTTAAATCATATTCAAGATTTATTGAAGTGCATCGGGTACGTTTTCTATTTATGTTTAAGTTAATATTTATGTGTTATACTAATTGTTTACATGCTTCCGCTATTATGTACTTTGATGTTATGGATTTATATGATTGTCATGAGTGTCAAATTCCAACAGTGGCATCAAGAGCCATGTATAACATGTAATTGATTACTTAAACAATAAAAAAAACGTATCTTTTAAATTGTTTAGAATATACATGATTGTTTTCTAGGGTTTTAATTATTAAAAATTTGTTTTTTTTTTAATATTGTCGAACCCTAACCCTAATTTAAGGGGGGGTGTCGATTTATGCATAAACCCTAATTAGGGTTTGTGTTTTTCATAATTAATTGTAATTAATTAGAAACCCTAGGTCTTTAAACAATTGTTGTGTTATGAATCTTGTGACCTAATTGCTATATGATATGCATGAATTCGTGACTATTTATGCATAATTAGTCACGGATTAAATTACTTGAATTAAATTGTTTAGATGTTTGCTACATGTTTTAGATAAATCTAAAATTAGGGAAGACCTAATATATATTAAATTAATGAATCGGTTATGTGCAACGTGGTATATCATCATTAAAACTTACGCGGCCAATTGTTGGTGTCTGTGGTCCATTGGGTACAATGCGCTCGAAAACCAATGGGAGTTTTATTGATTCTATACATAAGAATTCACATATAGATTATTAATAGGATTTGTTTAAAAAGATTGCATGTGGCTAGATGTTTCAATTACAATTAATTGTTTTAATTGTTTTATTATTAGTTGATTATTTGTTTTCTTTTAATTACTTGTTTATTGTTTTTTTTTATATGTGATATGTCAAAGTAAGAAATAAAAGGGTAATTTTTAAAAGAAAAATTAAATTGGACTAATAATGGTGAAACATAAAGTAATAAAGTAAGGATCTTGCAAAGTCTTATGTGCCGACAGTGGTTCGCTTCGCACGGTAATTTGCTCCCAGGCGAGACTAGCAAGATCTAAACTTTGTTACTTAATTTTAAGACTAAGATCATAAACTTTTGCTTGATTGATGTTTTTGTACAATAGTGTGTGAAAGGCGGACCAAAGTTGACAAACTGTGTGGGGGGTTTAACTGGAGAGGGGTTTTTTAAGAGATTCGCTCCTACCGGCTCTCCGGGCCCGCTTGTGCGTCAACTGCGACTTACCTATATCACTATTTACGTACACTATCATCTTAAGGGTGATTTACCTCAATTCCACGCGCCACTTTTGTGGCAAATATCCGAATAACATGTAAGTAGTAGGATATGTGGGCGATAATTGTTGGTACTTCTTTAATTGGTGAACCCAATACCTCAAGTAAATAGTTTTTTTGGTTTACTCTTAACTAATTGGTAAATTAAAATTGTTTTGAAAACTAATGATACAAAGATGAGTGCATGCATCTTTGTACATGTTTTTGTCACATCAAAAACTTAATACCCTAAAATTTAAGTTACGTGCCATCTAACTATAAGGAACACTTGGAATTAATTTTGGGTATGCGTGAGACCTGGACCAAAATTAATGACAAGGTAAATTTCCGAGTGTGCGTGAGACCACACATGGATGAATTTGCAGTTTCTAAGTTAGACAACTTAATTAAGCTGATGCGTGAGACCTAGAGCTTAAGGCATAAGATGGGATGAAACATGCTTACGTGACATATTGATGAATCAATATGTAGTAAATCCCATAAATTATCTAGGAATTGGAAAACGTGTTTGCCAATTATTGTACGACAGATTACCATCTTTTGTACTTCCACTACTAGCAGATCAACTGATGTAGTGGAACTATGTAAAGTTGGATCCTAGATTTTCAAGGAAATTAAGTTGGTTATATGAATATATCCATGGGTATTATATTTTCTTGAGAATAAGTATTATCGAAAATACTAATGTTTGAACTTTTCTATTTTCTGTAGAATGGCTCAACCCGATAACTCCGTGTATGCTGCTTTCAAGAGTCATCTTGAAAGAGCCAAATTGACTGGGAAAAATTTCAATGATTGGCACAGATCGCTCAGAATTGTTTTGAGGGCGACTGGTAAGCTCAATTACTTGAATACTCCTTGCCCTGATGAGCCTGCTTCGACTGCTTCTGAAGAGGTCAAAGCAGCATGGAGAGCTGAGTATGCTAAGTACACTGAAGTTGGGTGCTTAATGCTACAAAGTATGGATCCAATGATGCAAAAGAAGTTTGAGTATTATTTTCCATACAACATGCTCGAGCAGCTTAAGAAGTCTTATGAAAAGACTCCTGAAATTGAAATGTATGAGTCTCTTGACAAACTACACAGCTGCAAACATGGTGATGGTAAACCAGTTGAAGACTATGTGAATGAGATGAGAGATTTCTTTGATCAACTTCATAGAGTCGGATTTGGTTATCCCGAGAATGTTCAAGTTAACCTAATCAACAGATCCCTTAACAAGGATTTTGCTGGTTTTGTTCAGAACTTCAACATGCATTGCTCGGGGAAGACAGTTTCTGAGTTACTCGCATTGCTTGTTGACTATGAGAAACACTTACCACCCAAGGGCAAGGCTCCTACTCCGCAAGTGTTGGCAATTCAAGGAGGTAGGATCCAGAAAAAATCGCGTGTGAACAAGGGTAAGGGTAAAGGTGATAAAGGCAAGCAGGTCATGGCCTATCAACCAAATCCTAAGGTGAATCAACACCAGCCCAAGAAGAACAAGGTGAGTCCTCCAGGAAAGAAGGATCAGGCTTGTCACCACTGTCATGAAGTAGGGCACTGGAAGAGGAACTGTCCACTCTACATCAATGACTTGCGACAGAAGAAGCAAAAGAGTGAAGCTGGTAATCCCAGCTCTTCAGGTGCGTTCTTTATGATCGAATTATTTACTCTAACTCGTAAGTTAAATTCCTGGGTATATGATACGGGATGTGGTATTCATATTTGCAATACTATGCAGGGGTTTAGAGTTGAGAGAAAGCTGGCCTATGGACAACAATTCTTGCACGTGGGTAATGGAGCACATGCAGCAGTTGAAGCTATAGGCATATTTGATTTAGTGTTGCCTTCGGGCCTAGTACTATCTTTAAATAATTGTCATTATGCACCGTCAATTGTTAGAGGTGTTATTTCATTTTCATGTTTGTTGAACCTTGGTTTTGAACATACTATTAATAGCAATGGAATTTGTGTTTCTTTAAATGGTGTATTTTATTTTAAAGCTATTGCTGTGAATGGTATTTTTGAACTTGATATGAATGATAATGATAATGCTTGTGTTAAAAATAATTCGATGTATAGCATCAACAATAAGAGAATCAAGAAAAGTCTGGATTCGTCTTATCTTTGGCATTGTCGTCTTGCACACATAAGCAAGGATCGCATGAAAAAGCTGCAACATGATGGGCTTTTAGAAAAGATCAATGATGAATCATTTGATAAGTGCGAGTCTTGTATTAGTGGGAAGATGACAAAGAAACCCTTTAATAATAGGATTGAAAGGGCTACTGATCTACTTGGTCTTATTCATACTGATGTGTGTGGACCACTTAGACATGTGTCAAGGAGAGGTGCTAGCTACTTCTTAACATTTACGGATGATTTCAGCCGTTATGGTTATGTTTATTTACTTAAACATAAACATGAGGTGTTTGAAACATTCAAAGTGTTTAAAGCTGAAGTAGAGTTGCAACTTGGAAAGAAGATTAAAGCTCTTCGATCCGATAGAGGTGGTGAATACCTGAGTCAAGAGTTTATGGATTATCTAGCTAAGGAAGGAATTGTCCAGCACCTTACTTCTCCATATACACCACAACAAAATGGTGTATCTGAGAGAAGAAATCGTACATTGCAAGATATGATACGATCTATGTTTAATCTAACAACTCTTCCCTTCTCATTCTGGGATTATGCCTTGGAGTCTGCTGTTCGCATTCTTAACATGGTTCCCACAAAGAAGGTAGATAAGACACCATATGAGTTATGGACTGGAAATGCTCCTAACTTGTCTTATCTTAAGGTCTGGGGTTGCGAGGCGTACGTTAAACGTGACTCGGGCGACAAGCTCCAACAAAGATCTGTAAAATGTATCTTCGTAGGATACCCAAAGGAAACAATGGGTTACTACTTTTATTATCCTCCTGAGAACAAAGTATTCGTTGCTAGGTATGGAGACTTCTTGGAGAAGGATCTCATATCTCAAGAATTAAGTGGGAGGATATATGATCTTGAAGAAGATCAAGATGATGCATTACCTTCTGAAAACACTAACCAACTTCCTGAAGAACCAGATAGTCTGGGTCCTCCACCAGAAGTTGAAGTGGTTCCCATTCGCAGATCCGTAAGGACTGTAAAAGCTCCTGAACGTCTATGTCTTAATGTAGAGTGTGAGGAATATATACAAGGGGATCTTGATGAACCGCCTAGTTATAAAGCTGCCATTAATAGTCCTGAAAAGGAAAAATGGTTGGTTGCTATGAATGGGGAAATGCAATCCATGAGAGACAATGAAGTCTGGATTGAAGTAGACCTTCCTCCTAATGCCAAGGTAGTTGGGAGTAAGTGGCTCTTCAAGAAGAAAACAGACATGGATGGCAATGTACACACCTATAAAGCCCGTTTAGTAGCTAAAGGCTTTACTCAAACGTATGGTGTTGACTACGAGGAGACCTTTTCTCCTGTAGCTGACATTAGGGCTATTAGGATTCTCATAGCCATAGCTGCATACTATGATTATGAGATTTGGCAAATGGATGTCAAAACCGCCTTCTTAAATGGTCGCCTAGATGAGGATATCTATATGGCGCAGCCTGAGGGGTTTGTGAATCCAAAGTTTCCGAATCGTGTATGCAAACTTCAAAGATCCATTTATGGATTGAAGCAAGCATCACGACAATGGAACAAGAGGTTTGATAGTGAAATAAAGAAGTTTGGTTTTACTCAAAATCTTGATGAGCCATGTGTATACCACAAAGTTAGTGGGAGTGAAGTAATTTTCCTTATATTATATGTCGATGACATATTGATCATGGGAAAAGACATTCCAAGTTTGCATGAAGTCAAGGCATATCTTGGAAAGTGTTTTTCTATGAAAGATTTAGGGGAAGCTGCTTTCATTCTGGGAATTAAGATATATAGAGATAGATCTAAGCGATTAATTGGATTAAGCCAAAGTGCTTACATCGATAAAATATTGAAGAGATTCAATATGCAAGATTCCAAGAAGGGATATTTGCCGATGCAAGAACAACATGGCTTGAGCAAGAAAGTTTGTGCTTCAACACCTGAAGAGGTGAAACGCATGGCAAAAGTTCCTTATGCTTCGGCTGTAGGATCTATTATGTATGCTGTTAAAAGCACAAGGCCAGATGTGGCGTTTGCTCAGAACTTAACCAGTCGATATCAGCAGGATACCGGTGAAGCTCACTGGACTGCTGTTAAGAATATTCTTAAGTACCTTAGGGCTACTAAAGATTTGTTCTTAGTTTATGGGGGTGATCCACAAGCAGAACTTGATGTTACAAGTTACTGCGATGCTTCATGGAAAAGTGATAAGGATGATATGAAGTCTCAGACTGGATACGTCTTTGTCATTAATGGAGGAGCTGTGGATTGGAGGAGCAAGAAGCAGAGTACATTAGCGATGTCTGCAGCAGAAAGTGAGTACATAGCTGCATCAGATGCTGCAATGGAAGCCGTCTGGATTAGGAAGTTTGTATCAAGGCTTGGAGTTATGCCTTCGATTCAACGACCTATTAAAATGTATTGTGACAACTCAGCTGCAATTACATTTGCCAATGAACCTGGAATCATGAAGGGCACCAGACATTATCCGATCAAATATCACTATGTGCGAGAGCAAATAGAGATTGGGGAGATCGAAGTACTCAAAGTTCACACAGATGATAACTTGGCAGATCAATTGACGAAAGCTCTTCCTGGCACTAAGCTTTATAAGTTAGCTGAAGGAATAGGTCTTCGTAAGGCTGAAAGTTTCATGGCCATTTGTGATTAGTATTTGGATAAAGGATGTAATAGACAATTATTGTTTTTATGAAATAAAGTATTGGTTATGTTTATTTATATTGTCTTGTTGAAATATACATATATCCTGTTTTTGCATGTTTATATCCTCGGATAATTTTATTATTCTAAATGTGTCCATTGTCGGTTAATGATATGGGAATATCATTAAATTAAGACAAATGTGAATGTTGGTGAGAATATACTTGAAAGTATATTGATGCGTAGTCATACCAAATTCACATGATATTCTAAGTGTAGAGTATAGGACTTATCCCAACTAAACATGAGATTACTTAATGGATCTTGTCATCAAGTAATTCATGAAATAGTTATCCTCAGACTTGAGATACCAGATAAGAGTCATGGATGTAGTGCATTTTTGTAAAGCAATCTACCGCTTACCGTAACTGGAAGTTATAAGGATTGTTTTCAGAAGTGTTGCAAAGTCCATGGGTTATTCTTGTAGTCAAGAAAGAATTTGTTCCTTCAAAATTTGTTTGAAGTATAATACTGCTGGGCCCTCGTAGGGTTGACAAAATGTTTGCGTGGCCACGCCCAAAGTCTATCTGGAATACGTTCAGATGTTTTGGTAATTTTGTTCAATCAATAACAACGAGAAACAGAAACATTAATAAAGAGTGACTTAGATCCATTTCTTTATTAATAGAGTATTAGTAACAAAAGGATAATAATAATGATGAATCATTAAAGATTTTCCAGGAAATCTAGCTCGAGTCGGACTAGGGGCATTGGAGTGTTGCAAGACGCCAACCAATGTCATTTTACTATTAATAAATTAACCAAGTGGGAGTTGTTGAATTGTGGTTAATAAATAAATACGTAAATGTCTAGTATCGAACCCGAGACCTCGGGATTGCACACATTACAAATGAGTATTAAGGAATAATAATAAATGTATTTTATATATTTATTATTAGCACGAGAACTTAACGACTGTTAGTGTTTTCCGTTAAATGACTAACGACCGTTAAAACGCAAATTAGGAAAGAAGTGTTTGTATGGAATTAGGAAACATGGAAAAGATCTAGAAACCCTTTCTTGGGTTAATGATCGACCGGCCTATGGGTAGGATCGACCCATGGGTTTGCTTTTCCTCCAAGTTTCTAATCTAGTATAAATACAAACACAAGGGTAATTGTTTGGTTAATCTTTTGTGCACACAATTATCCCTAAAGTCTTTTCTCTCCTTTGGTTTGCCTTGGCCGATCGTACAACCTTCTCAAAGGGTTGTTTGGATCGAAATTTTGTTAAACAAAATTGTTCTTGTGTTTTTACTTGCATAAACTTAATACGGTTTAATTTGTGTGTACAAGAACGAGGTAATAACTCACTATAGTTATTATCAAGAGATCGAATAACAAAACGGTAAGGGGTTATTCATTGATCTAGTTTAAATCATATTCAAGATTTATTGAAGTGCATCGGGTACGTTTTCTATTTATGTTTAAGTTAATATTTATGTGTTATACTAATTGTTTACATGCTTCCGCTATTATGTACTTTGATGTTATGGATTTATATGATTGTCATGAGTGTCAAATTCCAACAGTTTGTGGTGCCTGCTTTAGTTTAAATATGCTCACAACATTGAAGTCGCTACATCTGGTTTTGGTGAATCATTGGCAATGATTCATTGCTCATAGTAACAATGGATCAAAGTTAAAGATGATTATAGTCAAAGTCAAATGACCCAAAGATGATTATAAATTGGAAGAGATGATGATGATGCGAGAAATGAGTTTTCTATTTATGGCTGGAATTAGGTTTTTGGCCTGAAATTATGATGTTTGGAGGTAGAAGATGAAGATGTGAAAAATGACAAAAATACCTTTAACAAACCATTTCAGTTATGTATTATAAAAATAAATGAGCTAGAGAAACATAATAAGTTTCTATGGTAATTACATTAAGCATTTGTAACTTTTATCCCATTAAGTTATTATAGTAGAAAGAAGTTTATAACAACATGAAATGAAGCGGTCTAGATTTATAAACATTTTTATTGCAATCAAACATATATAACTCATTCAATAAATCTTTAACTTATAAAGTATTACAAAGTTTAGCCATAGTGACACTAGATTTTATAGAGATATATTAATAATTATCCCTAAAAAAACTACAACATGACATAAATATCATATAAACCTTTTCAAAAAAATTACCATAAGAGATACTCTATCTCTTAAGCAAATTAAATGATCTCTAGGCGGATGCAGGCTTCGGCCACGTGTGGCATGTGCCACATATATGTAGCAACCGGTTAACTCGAAAGTATAAACCCGATACAAAAACAAGCCCAGTTAGTTTGAAAATGAATGACTAATTTAGCCAAGGGGTAAATTATTAGACATGTGCTTGTAGTTTTATTTGAATGACAATTTAATTCACAAATATGTAGCAACAAAGGTGAGATAGATGAGCCTCACACGACTTAAAGATCTTTTCGTGAAAACGACTATTGTCAGATTGTTGAGTTTTTTGGTAAGGACCGAAGAGATAATTCATTATAGAGCATCAAAGTAACTTTGTTAAATTATATTATCATTTATGCAATATCGCACTTTTAATTTTATACTAGCTAAAACTTGAGGTAAACAATGTGTGCCACACCTGCTTTAAATCTCTGGATCCGCCACTCTCTCTAGAAATCCTCAATATTTATGAGTAACGAAAACGTCTTTTTATCTTGAAAAATAAAATAAAATAGGGGAGCTAGTGCGGAGGTCCTCGGTGCGATTTCCGTCGGAGCCATATTTAACACATGTGGGGGTTCCACTTGGGGAGATCCCCATTCCAGGTGGGATGGGTAATCAGTACAGGCTGGCTCAGGGTGTTAGTCGGAGCTCCATCGACTGCACCACTTGCCGTTCTAAAAAAAAAAATAAATAAATTAATAAAAAAAAAAAAAATAAAATCTTGTAGAAAAAATAATTCATTAAATATTCAACTTGAAGAAAAGATGGTGAAAATAGCTTGATCTCAAATGAGACATCAATAGATAAAAGATATGTCTTCCTTAAAAACTACCGTAACATATCAATCTTAACTAAGGGCTTGTTTGTTAATTTTTTTTATTAAGTTATGTTAATTAAGAGATGACTTAATGCAGACAACTCTAGTTTTATTACTTAATATTTTCAATCATGTTTCTCTAATAAGTCACAAACAAACAATTTTCATATGACTTAATTAATCCAGTTTTTTTCGTATTAAGTCAATTAAATCGAAATCAAACACCCTCTAAATAGATAAAAGATATGTCTTCCTCGAAAAAACTACCGAAATAACATATCAATCTTAACTAGATCATTCATTCTCTAATGAAAACATTTACTGATATATTTCAACCCTTTACAAAAACAAGAAAAATCTAACCATAGTATGTTAGTATATGTTGGAATATATGAATCATAAAACTATAAACATATAACCAAGAACATCAAAGCATATAGCAGCGGAATAAGGATCTATTATACATGTAATTAATTAACTAAAAATAAAAGTAATGCGTACCTTTGTGGTTCCTAGCCAAACAAGAAACCGAATGATCAAGAACAAGATAAACCCTAAGTTAGGGTTTAAAGATGGATCGACTAATGTATAGTCGAATGGGGAAAAGTCACACAAGCTAAAGCAAGCTTGTACTCCGTTCTTGTACACACGTATTACTAGCGTCTCAATGTGAAAAGCTAGGTCCTAATTCCACAAACAAACCAAACACTTAATGTGTATGTTGGATCGAAAATCCCTAGGGAAAGGGTGTTTAGGATCGGCAATACACAAGAGAAAAAGAAGAAGAAGAAGTTAGGTTTGCAAGGGAAAAAACTAGAGAACTATGAATACATGGGATTGTATTTATAGGCTTCTCATAACTTGTTCCCAAAGCTAGGGCAACCAAAACCCTCATCCAATGGGTGGGTCGGCCGAATACTAGAGCCCAATGAGGGGTTCTAGATCCTTCTTGCTTTTATTTCAAATTTAGTCCTTTAACTTAATATTTAACGTCCGTTAACCAAACTCCGTTAAATACTAACGACCGTTAAGTGTTTATTCGTGAAATGAATAATTAAATCATAACTTAATATATTAATTATTCAAACCATTGAAACTCATACGTAATGTGTGCAATCCCGAAGTCTCGTGTTCGAAACTGGTCATACGTATATTAATTTATATCCATTAACTTTAACAGCTCCCACTTGGATATTCATTAATATAGTAATGACATTGGTTAGTCTAGCTTAATACCCCAAATGCCCCCAGATCGACCCTGAGTATGGTTTCCTGGAAAAACCATGTGATGATTTATCATCATACTTATCCTTTTGTTTCTAATACCGCGTTAATATGGATATGGATCAAAGTCATTCCATAATTAACAATTTAGTTTCTCGTTTATACATAATTGATCAAGATTACCAAATCATCTGAACGTATTCCAGATAGCCTTTGGGCGTGCGCACGCAGACATCTTGTCAACCCTACGAGTGGCCAAGCAGTATTAAACTTCAAAACAAATTCGAATGAACAAATCCTTTCTTGACTACGAGCATAACCCTTGAATTTCACATCACCTACGAAAATAGCCCTTATAACTACCAGTTACGGATAGCGTTAGACTACCTTACAGAAAATGAGCTACATCCTCGGCAGTTACCAGGTATCTCAAGTCTGAGGATAAATATTCATGATTTACTTGAAGACAAAAATCCATAAAGTACAATCATGTGGTTGGGATCTGTCCTATATTCAATTTATCCAATATTGAATATCATGTGAATTTGGCATGCTCACGCATCAATATACTTAAGTATATTAGACCAACATTCACATTTGCCTTAATTCAATAATATTCCCATATTATTGATCGACAACGGACTTATTTAGAATAACATCAAGTTATTCACGGATTTAAACATGCAAATATATGATACAATATTATAAATGAGAATAAACGTAACCAAACTTTATTTCATTAAGATTACATTGTTTACATATCCTTTATCCAAATACTAATCCACATATTTACATGAAACTACTAGCTAAACGAAGACCTATGCCATCAGCATGTTGAGTAAACTTTTCCTTAGGTAAATCCGTCGTAAAAAGAACAGCCAGATTGTCATCTGTGTGAACTTTGAGTAAATTGATTTCACCTATTTCGACTTGTTCTCGAACATAGTGATATCTTCTAGGAAAATGTCTGGCGCCCTTCATAACTCCAGGTTCATTGGCGAATGTGATTGCGGCAGAATTGTCACAATACACTTTGATAGGTAATTCAATTGTCGGCATCACACCAAGACCCGAAATGAATTTCCTTATCCAAACAGCTTCCATCGCAGCTTCTGATGCGGCTATATACTCAGCTTCTGTTGCAGACATAGCCGTTGTACTCTGCTTTTTGCTCTTCCAGTCTACGGCTCCTCCATTGATGACAAAGACATAACCCGTCTGAAACTTTGTATCATCTTTATTAGTTTGAAAGGACGCATCGCAGAAACCTGTAACATCAAGGTCTGCATCTGGATTTCCCCCATACACTAGAAACATATCTTTAGTATTCCTTAAATACTTAAGAATGTTCTTAACAGCATGCCAGTGAAGTTTTCCTGGATTCTTTTGATAACAACTGGTTAAATTTTGTGCAAACGCCACACCTGGCCTTGTGCATCTTACTGCATACATGATAGATCCTACTGCCGAAGCATATGGAACTTTCTTCATGTGTGCCACCTCTTTAGGTGTTGAAGCACATAGTTTGCTACTTAAGCCATGTTCTACTTGCATGGGCAAATATCCCTTCTTGGAATTATGCATATTGAATCTCTTCAATATTTTATCCATGTAAGCACTTTGGCTTAACCCAGTCAACCGTTTAGATCTGTCTCTGTAGATCTTGATTCCAAGGATGTAAGCTGCTTCTCCTAAGTCCTTCATAGAAAAACATTTACCCAGATAAGACTTAACTTCATTAAGACTTGGTATATGATTTATCATGATCAATATGTCATCGACATATAGGATTAGGAGAGTAGTATTACCCCCACTAGCTTTGTGGTATACACATGGCTCATCGAAATTTTGAGTAAATCCAAATCTTTTGATTTCCTCATCAAATTTTTTATTCCATTGCCTTGATGTTTGCTTCAATCCATAAATGGATCTTTGAAGCTTGCATACCCGCTCAGGAAAATCTGGACTCACAAACCCCTCAGGCTGCGCCATGTAGATGTCTTCATCTAGGCGACCATTCGGGAAAACGGTTTTGACATCCATCTGCCATATCTCATATGTTGATATAAATAATGCCTAAAAACATTATTAATATTTCTTGATATCTCTATGTTTTGATAATCACAAAATGTAAACTCATTAAACATAAACTTATTAAATAAATAAGTATTTAGTTGTAAATATTCATTTCTACAACTCAATCACTTAAGGTATGAATAAACAAATGCATAATGCATTATATGATCAAATGAACATTTTCTTAATCGCTAGCATTTTTATAAAATGTCACAAACATTTTATATCTTTTAGAAAATCATTTTTGGTATTTAATAAAAATGTTTAATACATTATAAATTTATAAATTCAAATTTTCAACCAAAAATGGAAAAAATGTTTCAAAAAAACCTTCCCCACAAAAAGACAAATCTGAGCAACGTTCGGGTAGGGCGGCCCCCTTAATTTTACTAGGCGGCCCCCTTAATTTTAAGGGGACCGGCCCCCTATTTAAGGGGACCGCCCCGCTCCTCCAGCTGTCAGAATCTGCCTATAAATACTGTTTCATCCCTGGACATTTTTCTCACCTTTTGCACCCCAAAACCTTTTGTTCTAAATCTCTTCTAATCTTTCTAAATCCTTTGATCATATATTCTTAAGCATTGGTTTCTAAGTGATCCAAGCTTCTACCATCCAAGTGCAAAAGAAGAATACTCCTTCAACAACTAGAGAAGAAGTATTGCAACTTAGTATCATCTTGCTACCTAAGTTGTTTGTATAATCATTCATTCATTTGTGTATAAGTTGTGTATATTTGTTAGATAAGTGTGAGCATAATTGTTTAGGCTAGATTAGTGTGTTAGTAGTGAAGTTGTGAAGAAGTTAAGGTGTGTAAGTAGTGAAGGTGTAAGGAAGTAGAAGAGTATATAAGTAGTGCCAGGTTGTGAAGTAGTTGTGAAGCCGTAGTGTAGAAGTTATGAAGCCGTTGTGTAGAAGTTGTGAAGCCGTCGTGAAGAAGGTGTGAATAAGTTGTGAAGAAGTCGTGTAGAAGTTGTGAGATTGGTTCTAGCTACGATTAGGACCCGACATCTAGCTTTGTGTCGTTAAACCGGTGTAAGCAAAAGTTGTGTAAGGTTTTCTCCGCCATAAGGGAGCTTGTTGACATAGTGAAGAAAACTCTCGAGTTAGATGCTCGAGGAGTGGAGTAGGGCAAGGAAGGTGTCCTTGTAGCCGAACCACTATAAATCCTTTGTCTCGCGGTTCGATCTTTCCATCTCTATCTTTCATTTCATTTCATTACTTTATTTGCATTGTTAATTTAGATTTACTTATATTTGTTCATATTGTTCAAGATTTGAGTTCACATAAATTCGAATCTAAGTCTTTAAAAGTAAACAAAATTTTTATAATAAATTAAAAAGACGCAAAACTATTCAACCCCCCCTTCTAGTTTTTCACAATTAGTATCAGGAGCTACGTCAAACAAGATTTTTAAAATATATTGTATTTTAAAACTTGAAACGATCTATGGAATCCGAAAAATATTTAGAAGGGCAATCTATGCAAAGACCACCACTATTTGAAAGTGATGGTTTTCTTTATTGGAAAAATGGATTCGAAACTTATGTGAAATCAAAAGATCTTGATCTTTGGCATATTATTAATCATGGTGATTTTCCCCCTATTCAAAATAATCCTTTAACTAAAAGAGATGAAGTTGTACCTTTTGAAAAACAAAATGATGATTTGAAAAAGAAACTAGCAAAAAATAATGAAGCTAAAATGGTAATTTATAATGCATTACCACGCAAAGAATATGAACGAATTTTTATGTGTCAAACCGCAAAAGAAATTTTGGAATCTTTATTAATCACTCACCAAGGTAATAGTCAAGTCAAAGACAACAAAATAGATCTTCTTGTTCAACAATATGAACAATTTACAATTCCTGAAGAGAAATCTATTGATAATGCATTTGCTAAATTTAACACTATTATCACAAGTTTAAAAGCACTTGATGTGACTGTTTCTAGCAAAAATTGTGTAAGGAAATTTCTTAGGGCATTACATTCAAAATGGCGCGCGAAGGTCACGGCTATTGAAGAATCGAAGAACTTGATGACGTTATCGCTTGATGAACTTATCGGCAACTTGAAGGTCCATGAAGAAATTATAAAGAGAGTCTCGGAAACGGTCAAGAGCAAGAAAGATCAAATCAAGTCTCTTGCGTTAAAAGCCAAAAAGGAGATTAGTGATGATGACGATTCAAGTGACGATAGTGAAGACGAAGAATATGCAATGGCCGTAAGAGAGTTCAAGAAATTTTTCAAGAGACGAGGAAGATTCACAAGACAACCACGAGATGAAAGAAGATCGCTTCAAAGAAATAGGAATGATAACTACGGGAAAAGAAAGTTCTTTAGATGTGGAAGCCCAAACCATCTCATTGGCGAATGTCCAAAGCCACCGGGTTATGATTACCAAAGCGCCTTTGTTAGTGGAGCATGGAGTGATAGCGACAAAGACGAAGCGGACAAAGCAAACGACGAAAAATGTCTTATGGCAAAGACATCCAATGAGGTACTTTCCGAAACCAAATACTTTAGTGACAAAAATCAATCATTAGACGAAAAAGACCTAGATAATGAATATAATAGGTTATGCACATTAGGTCAAAAAGTCATGGCTAAAAATAAATCACTAAAACAAATTAATAATCGATTAGAAAATGAAGTACTCGAATTAAAAATTAAACTACAACATTTAGAAAAAGGAAAAGAAGTTTTTATAGAATGTAAAACATGTCTTGAGGTCAAAAATGAAAACGAAAAACTTAAAGATGAAATTTCCAAACTTGACAAGTTTAAAAATAGTAGTAACTCACTTAAGAAAATAATAAGTGTTCAAGGAACTTCGGGAGATAAAACCGGTCTAGGATTCTACTCAAATAATGTTTCAACTAGTGAAAATAAAAATGTAAAGTTTGAATGTCAATCTAGTAAACAAAAACCATTAGAGTCAAAACCTAAGTATATACTTATAAAAGATAGAAAAATACCTATTACGAGTGATGAGGAAGTAAAAAGTTTTTATAAACCATCATTAAAAGCCAAAACCGGATTTTCTAAACCGAAATTAAGATCTAAAACTCCACCTCCAAATACACCAAATAATCCTCATCCTCGGTCTAAAACCCCTCAACCTAGAAGAAATCAAGGTAGACAAAACTTTCCTAATAATAATAATCACCCAATGTGGAATTATTCACTTCAACCAAGTTTCAACCCTTGGGGAATACTTTTACCATACATACAAATGCAAACCACGTTTGGTTCAAACAATTTTGGACAAATGGGACAATGGGGACCAAGTGGCTAAATCGCCACTCATTGAATAATTCGGAAACTCATCTATGTTTGGCCTCCATAAGTCAATATGACACCTTGAAGTGTTTGAAGAAAAATCTACTGAAGACTAAAAGGTACGCTTTCCTTTTAAGTATATTGTTATAATATATGCTTAGATTAATGACTAGTTATTTCATGCCTATTTAGCTCATAATGCCTAGTTATATATATACACATAATAATTTATATGAATCTACTTAGAACCTAGAATCACTTGTTCTTTTCCCTTTGGCCCTCTTAAGCTATAACATTTAAAATGGAAATCTTCTTTGTCCACTATTAGAAAACTCATGGTGATGAAGTGAAATGAGTTAAGTGGATTAATCATTAACATAGAAGTAAGATTAGATTTCTCGCGTTAGAAAAATATGGATGAAATAAGCTCTCGTAGACTATGGCATCAAGTTAGATAAGTGTGCGACAACAAAGAAGCTATAGATGTTAGGTTATACCCCATTCAACACTCTCGCATCAAACATATAGAATTTCGTCATCACTTCCTTATGACCATAGAATTTGTAGAAAAGGGTAGCATGTGACAATAACCTTAACCAATTCCCTTGAGCATGAGATCTTTAACAACCATTTAAAAAAAAATCTAGGATTAATGGTATTTGTTGTCAAAAATCCAGTATCTTTAAAAATATACAGAAACTTCACATTTTGGAAAAAAAAATTTTTGGACTATTTCACTTTTCTATTAACATGTTTTACTATCTCATTTTTCTTCTTAATCTATGTCCATAATTTTGTTTCGATCAAAGTCAAAGATTGGGAATTCTTTTTCTTACCCATTCTTCATAAACACATTTTGAAATAAAACCCAATCTATTTTATTCAAATAACTTTCACATCTACATAAAAACTCACTTTCAAACATTGTTGAATAATGCTAAAAACATTTTTTTTAAATCATGCATGGTGATCTCATATTTGTCATATATATTTATGTACATGACATTTATAAGTGAACTAAGTCAAATCAAGCGGACCATGGTTTGTCTATTAAGATTTTGTTTGTAACAAGTCTAGAAGTCCATGTTATCTTTAGTTCCCATTTATTGCACATAGGCACACATTAGAATCCATCAAATGGTTCATTAATCTTACTACTTACATATAATTAAGAAAATACTTGGTGTAGTTTATTGCTTCCTAGTCTATATATATTACTTGCTTGATAAGTATATTTACATGCTAGATGAAATTACTTGTTTGCCTAATCTCTTTAATTAACATGTTTTGCATAAATATCTATTACATGCTTAATTGCCTCAAAGAGTTGGACTTGCTTGAAACTAAACCAAAAAACACAACCCTTTCTACAATTTTCTGCCAAAAACCCATTTCCAGTAATCTGGAAACCAACAGATGGGCGGCCCCCTTAAATCATAAGGCGGCCCCCTTAATATTTAAGGGGACCGGCCTCCATTTAAGGGGACCGGCCATCTGATGGTCGAAAGTGCTGTTTCCTTTTCTATTTTTTTTAGCCCATTTCATCCTAAACTTCCCAAAATTCACAAACATATCTTATTCCAATCCATCCAACAAATTTTATCCATTCCTTAATCCCATCAATCCTACACTATAAACACTCCCATTCCTCATAATTTTCCATCATCTCATCATGCCATCTCCCATCAAACCAAAGCCAAAAACCTCAAGGTTAGCAAGGATGACCGAAAAACCCGGTTGGAGAAGAAAACCTAACCCCCGAAACAAGTCCATCTCAACAAATGATGTGGCTAAACAAACAACACCTCCACCCACATTTGTTCCCAACTATACTCCCAATCCTCAAGCTCATTCCAATGAGCCCTTTCACAAACCTCATCATAATAACCAACCATCCATCTTTACTCCCAAAAATACACCTTCATCTCATCCATATAATTCACATAAAGAGCATGATCAATCCCAAAACAATAATCCCAATCTCATTCACAACACCTCACATCTTATTCAACCTACCAATGTACCAGCCAAAACACTCACCACTCTTGGAATATCCTCTTCTTCCATATCTCCATCCTCATTCACTCATGATTACCCAAACTCAAAAATGTCTCCACCACCAAAAGTATCACCACCACTTCCTACCAACTCACATGCTACTTCTATGTTGCATATCCAAACATCCATCCAAAATAACAACCACACTCCACCATCATCACCTTCTTCCGAACACTTGAAGTTCATTGAAGAACTTAATGAAGCCCATGAGCTTAGTGCTCTTCTTGCCTTACACCTTGCTGGATCAACTTCCTTCTAGCTCTTCTTCATCACAAACTAACCTCAACCCCCACCTTCGTTCCAAACTACAAATCTCAACCTTAAACTGACCTCATTGAAACCTTTCAAAACCCTCATCATATTGGTCAAACATCCAACTTTACTTCCAACTACATACCCCAATTTCATCTACTTCTACCAAATGACCAAATCCACATTCCCACGGAAAAGGAAAAGTTCCGTGAAGAGATAAACCAAATCCATGACCTCCTTGCTATGCACCTTGCACAACACAACAAGGGCCAACCTCCATCCTCCATCCTCAGCCTACTCAAATTGCTTACCTCACCCCCACAGCTTGAATCAAGTTGATAATCATGTCAACTATTGTCCTTGTTGTGTCCTTTTCCAAAAACAAATCATTGCCTTAAATAAACATTTCACTTGGATTGAGTAACTTCTTACTAGATCTCATCCAACACCTCCACTAGCACAACACTCTAACCCTCAATCTACCGATTCCGCTCCAAACTCTCCACCTCCAAACTCTCCACCTCCAAAAATATACCTCTATTAATCAGACATCCTTACCCTCACTCAACCACTTTCATCCCAAACACTCTACCATTAAATAAAATAATTCAAGCTCTTGTGTTGCAAGCAAGTCCGATGGCTCTCTTTGGCAAATTAGGACCTTTTTACTTGTTGTATGTTTTAAACATAATAAATGTTTCACATAATCATTTTTATTTAATGAATGTCTTGCTATGTGTTCTTAATATTTGTTTGTCATGATTGTTGTTTTTATATTCCATATTTTGCTATGTATGCTTGTACTTCTAATATTTTTCTTGCAAGTATTCCATATCTCGATTTCTTGATGCCCTCAAACGAGGGGGAGCACACATCAAGGGGGAGTTCTCGTTCTGACAAATTTTGTATCTAAAACTTGTCGGCATAACCTTTTTGATTCTACAAAAAGGGGGAGAAGTGAATATAAACTCACTAAATACTTGTCCAAAAATAATGTTTTGGATTTAATGAGTTTAAGTTTTGTAATCATCAAAAAGGGGGAGATTGTTGATATAAATAATGCCTAAAAATATTATTAATACTTCTTGATATCTCTATGTTTAGATAATCACAAAATGGAAACTCATTAAACATAAACTTATTAAATAAACAAGTATTTAGTTGTAAATATTCATTTCTACAACTCAATCACTTAAGGTATGAATAAACAAATGCCTAATGCATTATATGATCAAAGGAACATTTTCTTAATCACTAGTATTTTTATAAAATGTCACAAACATTTTATATCTTTTAGAAAATCATTTTTGGTATTTAATAAAAAATTTTAATCCATTATAAATTTATAAATTCAAATTTTCAACCAAAAATGGCAAAAATGTTCCAGAAAAACCTTCCCCACAAAAAGACAAATCTGAGCAACGTTTGGGTAGGGCGGTGATGAACTCAAATAAGTACATTTTATTACTATCATTTATCCTATTAAATTGACTTGTTTTACTATATTATGTATGAGGATTGATACTTAATCGTTTACTTTTGTAATTCTCAGGTAAAAACAAGCATTTGGTGAAACTTAGCGATTTTGGACTGATTATGGAGCAAAACATGCATAAAGTTAACAGTCTACTGAAATGAAGAAGATCAAGACTAATCTGCTCCAGATGCGCCGCATCTCACTCACGACATGCACCGCATCTCTATCAAGATATCACCAGATACGATCCAAGACACAAGAGGACATGCGCCGCATCTAATCATGGAGTTACGCCGCATCTTCTGGCGGTGTACGAATATTCCTGAATATTATAATCTTGGACCCCACGCGAAGTTAAGTACATGCGTCGCATCTACTCCTTAGATGCGCCGCATCTTCCCTCAGAGAGAAACTATAAATACCCCAAGACCAGACGAATTTCGTGTGCAATATCAGAGTTTCGAAGACCGAACAGGAAAAACCCTAGGACGAATTCAGTCAAGGAGGTAGCACAAGACACACCCAAATCAAAGATACAAGAGCTGTAAGAAGGTGCTGCATGTATTTAATTCATTAAGTAGTTTTTGTTTTATTGTGTTAGCAAACTTTAATTCATCAGGATTGGTGGCTTGTGTAATGTGACAACGAAAGATTGCACTCCCTTTAATACTTGCTTTCCCATCAATTAAAGTTTATATGTTGATGTCTTTGGTTACTACTTATTAGTGCATTGATAACCTCTGTGTTTATTAGTGGCTTGCGGGCATTTGACTGCGGGACATAATGTGGCTCCCACGGTTATTACTAAATTGATCACTTAGGAATAACTTTTAGACATAAGTAATCATTAAGGGTTTACTCGCCGATAAGATTAGGACCAACGAGAAAGGGTTAACTACATACACTTCATATAAAGCTATCAATAAAACAAGTGACAATCTACTTAATCATAAGGACAGCCCTCTTATTGTCTCAAGTATCTATCTGTGTACGTGTGTGCTACTTGCTGATTCGTGCCTATTGGTTTATTTTATTATTTAATTGCAAACAAATCGTGCCAGTCTCTCAGGCTGAAACCCCCTTGCGTTAGGATATTAAAATACTGATTAGAATAACGAGATAATACGTTCCACTCTTAGTGATCGACACTCTACTTACCATTATATTCATACTGACCGGGTACACTGCTCGTTAAGTGTGTGTGTTATTGATAAGTCGGCTAAATATAAATTTAAAACTTGAGTAGGCATTAAAACTGCTAAACCGCAACGACACATCACGCGCATCAAGTTTTTGGCGCCGCTGCCGGGGAGTGAATTGTTATTATCTGTTAATTTGATTAGTATTTTAATTAGGTTTTTCTTTTTATTAGATTAATTGCATCATTGTATTATTTTGCATATTTGTTGTACTGTGTGTTATTTGTTTTGTGTTATTTGTTTGCTTTATTTGTTTTTATTTTCGTGTGTTTTATTTGTTTTTATTTTTCGTATTTTTCTGT
Organism: Artemisia tridentata subsp. tridentata; assembly: GCA_021014915.2. Taxonomy (NCBI): domain Eukaryota; kingdom Viridiplantae; phylum Streptophyta; class Magnoliopsida; order Asterales; family Asteraceae; genus Artemisia; species Artemisia tridentata. The sequence goes on from CP139501.1 coordinate 290,085,234, forward strand.
TCTGCTATCGTTGTACTGTGCTAAATCAAACGATACGGCGCATCTGATTTCTCAGATACGGCGTATTGCGTTTAATTTTTAAAAATACAACGCGTTTAATTAATTCGATACGACGCATCTTTTCCCCAAGATACAGTGTATCTGTTTTTAATAAGAAATTTTTCTAAGCGATAAAGTAATACGACGCATCTGCTTTTGCAGATACGGCGTATCTGTTTTTGATAAAAAAAAAATTTTTCTAAACGTTAACGCCATACGACGCATCTGCTTTAGCAGATACGGCGTATCTATTATTTTAATTAAAAACAGTTTGCGAATTATTAAACGGATACGGCGTATCGATCTCTGTCGATACGGCGCATCTTTCTGAATCAAAAATCGATATTTATTTTGAAACGTAACGAAAATACGGCGCATTAACTTTCGTTAATACGACGCATTTAATTTTAATTAGATAAGCTGATTTTTGATTATTTAATTCGATACGGCGCATTCAAAATTCTAAAGCGGCGTATCTATTTTCTGAATTAAGTCTGATTAAATTTTAACGATTATAAGATACGGCGTATCCTACTATTTGGATACGGCGCATCGTCTGCAGATATCAGCTATTTGTATTCATATATCCGTTTCTATATTCATTAATTTCTCTTCTAGCGAACAAATCCTACTAATGATTTTACCTTGGATGACAGATTTTGCTATGGAAGACATGTCAGTTAACGGATATCTTGCTAAGGAATGCTTGTTTTCAGATTCATTCAATGTACTCATGATCGATGCAGATTTATTCTCTTGGGAGACTCCTCTTGAAGCTGCTTTTAAGGAATTCATGCGTTTATGCAACATTGACAAAGAGGTATTCTCTTATGATGTATTTGTGAGGTACACTGGAGAAGAATTGTCGCTCTTATGGCCTATCATTGAAGCCGAAGGATTGAACTGGACTACTATCGAAGAAGATGATGGGAAATTCTATCTTGCATACATGGATTCAAGCAACGAAAGCTGTGGTGGAGGCAATGCCCAAATCTCTTACATGCCTTATTCCGAACAGTACTGGGGATTGAATGAGAACTATCAGGATAATGACATGAATTATGCTTTGGCGGAGTTACTATTCCATGGGAGATTGGTAAGATTGATAGACCTCTCCCTCAATGATTGGCTAGAACTCAAATATGGTAGTCCGGAATTTGCCCCTACAAATGAAGTCAAGGAGATTATGACTTCATGGTTGACTCGGAGTTTTAAGAAGCAATTTAACGAGTTCATGGAGATAAAAAAGAATATGATTGGAAAGGTTTGCTTTGACGTTAACCACGATCCTCACGATGTTGATTTTTCAGAATGGTTGGCTAGTAAGTTTAATAACCATAAGAGCATGGATCGTGCTACTAAGGATGCATTATGGGTATATTGGATGAGAGGAGAAGATGAAGAAGTAGAAAGCGATTACGGGTCGTCACTTCATGATTCAACAATCAATGAGGGCATTGAAGAACTTTTCAGGATTGACATTGATGTGTTCGATTATGAGACACCCTTGTGCAAGCAGTTCAAGGAATTTAACTACCTTCTTCAAGTCGACGATGATGTGCTTACTGGAGATCTACCAGGATTTAAGACTTATGACGATTTCAAAAACACCTGGTACTATGAATGGAATGACCAAGTACCATGGGTTTGGGATAAACCATGGGAATTTGAGCACATTAATCACACCTGTACACCCTTCATTTTCAAGGACGGGAGTAGTGTTTGGCCGACCTGTGATTATAAAAGTGACGGAACCTGTAATGGGGGAAGTATAATTGGGATGAGACGGGTTGAAAACGATGTAACCTTTGAAGATTATGAGTGGTACGATAATATTGAAGACTGCCCACAAAAGGCGGAGGCTTTACAAGAAAAGGGCAGAATTAAACGCTTGAAAGGACTTAAGGGGACATCGGATACTACTTTCTGGGAATGGGTGCATAAACAGTTTGATGATTTCACAAAGCTTAGTCGTCGGTTACAATATGATTTGGAAAGAGAATGGGAGGCGATTCAAGACGATTATAATAATGAGTCGTTGATTGAAGAACTAGATGATTATTTGATTAAGGATCCTTATTTTAAGTTTGTTGATAAAGACGAGGAAGAGTTCACCAAAAGAAAGTGTCAACTACTTGGGATTCCTTACAATGAGCCACCCATGATTATTTATGAAAAATTTAAAATCATCAAATATTCTTTGGGTCCTGATGAAGAATACACTGCGGTGAAGACAAAGAGTTATACTAGATTAAGTCGAACGGAAGAAAATGTCGCAGAGATATACGGGAAAGTCTTTCGGATGAAGGAAGAAGGATGGACCGTGACAAGGACTTATTGCTGAGCTGAACGTGAGTCTAACTTGAAGACTCTGGAATAAAGACAAGTGCTTACCGGGAGACAACCCGGATTTATCTTTTATTATTCTGTTTTCTGTGTCGAGTCAGTCAGGCCCGCATGAGGATACGGCGCATCTCAATTCTGAGATGCGACGCATTTCCTGCAATGGTCATATCTTATTTTTATTTTTCTGCATTTTTATTTTCGACTTTAAAACTTTTTATCAGTTTATTTTTAATGCGGCGCATCCCTGGTTAAGGATGCGGCGCATCTTTATTCTGATCCGTATTAATTCCAGGCTCGATACGGCGTATCTTCTTCCATAAGATGCGGCGCATCGACTGACCTGATGATTTTCAGTTTTAATTTTTAAGTTTTATTTTTATCTAACTACTAATGTATTATGCAAGCTTGAACCTTTCTTATCTTAGGTGTGTTTTAAAGTATTGGTGGTATTATAGTTTCCTGGATTTCCTGTGGATACATCAAGTATGAAGCTTTAACGTTCTAATCCACAAGAAAGATGATTTTTGCTCTTATACTAATGGAGGATCATACCGAGCAAATCTCAGGGGAGTTTTTCTGTTCTAATTCTTTTAATTTTCCAGTTTTTAACCTTTTATACAAACAACGAGGACGTTGTTTAACTTAAGTGGGGGGATTGGAGAATTAGAACACTTAACAATTACTTGTCCTAAACTTTTTCAAAATATGCTTAAAATGTGCTTAATATATCAAACTTAAAAAAAAATTTAGCATGTTTTTGTTTAAGATCTAAGTTGCATAGCTGCACACATGACGTTATTTTCAAAAATTGTGATTTTCCAAAATTCACAAATCTATGAGTGTGCCGGTGACTTGTAAACTTTAGAACTTGGCTTGTATACTATTCGAGACCACCATAATGAGTATTATTTTATATAATTGGAATGACTTGTCTAAATTGGTCAAATTCTAGGATTACACCCAAATAGCCTTATATGTTATGTGTTATTAGCTAACTACACTGGTTAGTTAACCCCCGTATAAACCCTTTTATTACTCTCATTTTTAGAGTAAGATACCCCTAGAAAAACACTCAGAGCCATTCCTTTCGTTTCTTACACCTATGTTTAAAATGTTTCGTTACACCCTTACACCTTAGCCTACCCTGTAGATTAAAATCCGTGGTTTGGTTAATTGCTATAGGCAAAGTGTGTTTCCTTACATTACCTGTGTTCGCGTGCGTAATTCATTATCTTTGGTTAGGTCGGGAAATTGCACAATGCAATTGGAGTGAAAGTAAATATTGTATATCTTTGAGTTTATTTTTTGTGTGTTTACTACTTTCACTATTACCGTTATTTCTGAAGTATGAAAAGTATGGAAAAATTATCCGGAAAGAAAGTTGTAGTGATGTGGTGAAATTTTACACATCTATGTTTATGTTTGAAAAAAAAAAAAAAAAAAAAAAAAAAAAAAAAAAAAAAAAATCGAAAAAAAATAAGAAAAGAAAAAGAAAGAAAAAGAAAAGTTGGAAGTTTGTTTTAACCAACTTATGTAAAGTTATGTAAGTGGTCGATATCACCACTATTTGTTGTACTATATCTATGGATTGAATGGGAGTTGGCAGTTATGGGAACGCCAATTAAGGTTTATTATTTGATTAAGATCTTGTTGAGTATAATTCGTGTCTACCTAAAGCGTGTGTTTCAAGTGTTAAAGCGTGAGTTATTCGATGATATGAGTCTTATTCATGGGATGGTTGGGATAGTGATTAACCACACTTAGGATTTTAATTTATTTGTTTTGTTCATTTTTCATTTGACACCAATTTATATCCCAAATGTTATCCATACCCTTTATTATTCTTTATCCAACCAAACCTTTGATTTATTGAGATTAGGGATTTGAGCAATCTTAAGTATCGTAGTCGTGGATTCGGCTATGTATTTATGATTTTGTCGCCCTTTTTGATATATTATTATTGGTGAAGTTTGGACCTATCTTTAGCCTATTCGAGTTAAGGATTTGAGCAATTGCAAGTATCGTGTTCGTGGATTCGATCATGTATTTGTGATTTTGTCGCCTTTTCTGGAATTTGAGATCGATAGTGATCAAGAATAATTAACCCTTAAGCCTAAAAACCCTTTTTACCGCTTTAGACTTGTTATTCCTTAGCTTTAGTGGTGGAGATGTGTATACTTGCCAAGCTTATGATAGAATATTCGTCACGACTGGACAGTTAAACGATTAGATTTGCTTTTATCAACTTATTTTATTTTACTTCTAATTCGTTAAGTGTTTAGTTGTGTGATTATGAAATAAACGAATACATGCTTAAATATAAAAATAAATCCTAACATCTTTTAGGATACATTTTCATAAGAGAAATTCTAAGGTTTACTTGGGGACAAGTAAAGTTCAAGTGGGGGGATATTTGATGAACTCAAATAAGTACATTTTATTACTATCATTTATCCTATTAATTTGACTTGTTTTACTATATTATGTATGAGGATTGATACTTAATCGTTTACTTTTGTAATTCTCAGGTAAAAACAAGCATTTGGTGAAACTTAGCGATTTTGGACTAATTATGGAGCAAAACATGCATAAAGTTAAGAGTCTACTGAAATGAAGAAGATCAAGACTAATCTGCTCCAGATGCGCCGCATCTCACTCATGACATGCGCCGCATCTCTATCAAGATATCACCAGATACGATCCAAGACACAAGAGGACATGCGCCGCATCTAATCATGGAGTTACGCCGCATCTTCTGGCGGTGTACGAATATTCCTGAATATTATAATCTTGGACCCCACGCGAAGTTAAGTACATGCGCCGCATCTACTCCTTAGATGCGCCGCATCTTCCCTCAGAGAGAAACTATAAATACCCCAAGACCAGACGAATTTCGTGTGCAATATCAGAGTTTCGAAGACCGAACAGGAAAAACCACTACTAGAAAAAGGGCCTTTAATGACATGCTTTTTATGACACACACAATATAATGACGCGCAAAAGTGTAAGTCATAAAAAAACTGTCATAAATTGTAAAATCTGAAGGATAGACGACAGACATTTTTGTGTGTCATCAAATTGGTGTCATTTCTCAAATTTTTTAAAAAACGCGGTCTACACTTTCATTTCCCACTCAACAAAACATATATCCCGCTTAACAAAAAAAACCCAAAAAATCAAACCCTAAAACACACACGCCTCCCATAAAAAAAAAACACACACGCATCCGCCTCCTCCGGCAACCAGCACCACCGCCGCCGCAACAGTCAGCCACCGCCACACACACCGTGCCTTCCCCGCCACCTCCTCTCTTCGATTCGGTAACCCACGCGCTATTTTTCACCATTTTATTCGAAACCCTAATTGTTTTGTTATTTTTAATTTGATTTGTTGTAATTGTTGAATTGTTGTTTGTGTTAGAATATTTGTTGAATTATTGTTGTATTTAGGTTAGATTGGTTGGTGTTTGGTTTGGATTTGTTTGAATTATTGTTGTATTTAGGTTAGATTGGTTGCTGTTGGTATTTATCTTCGTGTAACAGATGTACGTAGCATGGAACAAACAGGGAATTTGACCGAGCCTGACAGAGCCGTTGATGGCATCTTCTGGTTTGGTCAGCAGGGCTTGAGCCAAACATGGTCTATACTCTGCTTATCCCGTCACAGTAACTTCTATTTGAATTCTGTAAACTAATAAAGGAATGATTTTCAGCTAGTTTACTGGTTACTAATAATATGACATGGTTTATTAAATTTATTGTAGGATAAAATATACATTACTCCGTACAAAACCCTTTTTTTAATACCATAGATATGTATTTGTTTGATAAGTATTTCGGTTTGTTTGATTACTCGTTAAAGCGAGATTAACGTTTTTAGGAATACATTTTTGGCGTCGTATTTGCCCCAAAATATAGCTAGCAAGTGTTTTGCATTTTTGGGTTCGTTATTAGTGCTACTTTGATAACTAAAATTTTCCACTTTATTGATAAATAAATCGAATTGTATTACATATTGGCATTAAGATGGCTAGTGTTTTTAACGTGTTTCAGGTCCTTCATTGGCCTCAAATTGTTGTTTGCTAGTTTGTACTAATTTGTTATTGCTAACAGATAAGCGATTGGACAGGACAAGGTCAAACCGCGAGGGTTGGATTGTCTGTTGCCGAATTTGGAATAAACGGAAATGACGACAAGGAACAGTTAGCGAAAGATACTGTATCGTGGGAATGCGTTGATGATCATTCTATTGTATATAAACCGTTCCCGAATGAGCGTGTGACTCAACAATCTTCGTTTACATTTGGTACGCTTTAGTTGGTGATTTATAAAAAGTTATTGTTGTGTATTGAATTTTACTCGTGATTCTGTTTGAGCTAAAGAAAAGGTTTCCGGTTCTTTTAGATAAAGTTTTTGGCCCTGCAACTGTCACGGAAAGTGTCTATGAGGAAGGAGTGAAGACCGTTGCTTTGTCTGCTCTAATGGGCATCAATGGTAATTATCCATTAACTATGCTTTTTATTTTTTCCATTGGGTCGTTGTATCTGTTTTACGAGATTCATGTTTATTGTTTTCAGCAACCATTTTTGCATATGGTCAAACGAGTAGTGGCAAGACTTATACGATGAGAGGAATCACGGAAAAAGCAGTCAATGATATTTACCAGCACATATTGAATGTAAGTTATAAGAGATAAATATGTTTGCAGCTCTCGCACTCTAATTCATTTACCAACTTAAAGGGCTTGTATGGTGTAAAATGTTATATGACTGTTATTTGGCGTTATTACAGACTCCAGAAATCTATAACGAGAATGTAAGGGACTTGCTGAATTCTGAATCTGGACGCAGTCTCAAGCTTCGAGATGATCCAGAGGTAATAAAGTACATAATTTCTATGTTGAGAATAGCGAATTTGGTCTTACTATATTCTTACAAGCTAACCTGTTCAATATGCAGAAAGGAACATTAGTTGAGAAGTTGGTTGAGGAAACAACGAGAGATGATCAACATTTGCGAAATTTGATCAGCATTTGTGAAGGTAAGCTTCTGAACGTCTCTAAAGACCTTGTCTTTTTTCCCTTCCAACTCACAAAACAGGAAATTAGTTATTCTAGTTGAATTGTGCTTATAATTACTTTTGTTTTTATGTTTTGCAGCTCAAAGACAAGTCCTAGTGAGTTACTGCATTTGTTTTCATCAGTAAACCCTTTACCGTCTCAATTAAGGTACTTACAATCGTGATGAAATTGATATTTTGTGGGATGCTAAGGATCAATTTCCCAAGGACTTTAAGGCTGAGGTATATTTCTGAGCAGTCTCTCTTTTAGGAGGTAAACAACCACTGTTGTTTAGGCTAGTTCTTACTTTTTAGAAGTTTATAGCTTAGATTAAATTCGGACTGATTTGGATTGAATTAAGTACATGATCTACCTTAAGTGCTAAAACTGATTGGACCAATATTTCGATCAGTTGATCACTTTCAATGATTTTTTGCTTTCTATAATTTATGCAGGTGAACGCCGTAGACTGTTGTTGCGTGGGCTAGCTGAATCTTTATCTGAAAGTTTGCCATTGTTGTATACGGTGAGCATATTTTTTTTGGCTATCTATATAAATTCCATAGTTGTGCTTATTTTGTTACTTTTCGCATTTAAACAGCTATTAGAGAGGCACTTTGGATCTGCCATGACTGAAGCAGGTAGGCTCCTTTGCCCTATCTTTCAAAATATGGCACAATCCATGGGTACAATCTTTTGGTCCTTCCTATGCAATTGGATATTGGTGCTACTTTTTGTTTTGTTCTGATTATGAACTATTAGAATATATAAGCGTGTGTTTGTCAAATGTGATTCAAACCCATAGGGAGAACGAAGTGCATATTATATTGTTACAATCAGAAGTCTTAAATAGTAGTCAACGAAATAAGTAAATATTGTCTTTTTACTCGTATAGATTTGATGGGCTTGGCAAGGCAATCAAATGGATTCACCAAGCTATTTGACAAGCTTGGTCGCCTTGTCTAAAGTCCTAACTCCTATGTGTGGATAGAGAATTCTCATGATTTTTAATATAATGTTTTCGAAATGTTCAGAACTCTGGTCAAATTGCACCACTGGATGAGATTATCCAACTAAATAAGTACAAGTTTCGTGTTCTATTAGATGAGAGCAACTCTTTAGGTGTGCTTGGAAAATCTGGTAGAGGTCTAACTGAACACTACCAAGTTCCGGTACCCCTCTTTTTCTCTCTTAGCTCTCTGTTTTGTTTGGTGGTCGTTATTCTGTTTGAAGTTGAGAAGGTTAATGTTGGTCTTGCCATTGCAGTTTGATAAGATAGATATAATAACTGCTGCCATGGGACATGCAGTGGCCTCAGAAGGTGGGTTCTGCACGGGAAGTTATTGATCACCAAGTACGTACACAGTCATTATATCAACTTAAAACAAACTTGGTTGACATTAGAGGTCTCTCACTTGACTTCACGAAGAGATAGATGTGGCTGCAAGCCTACTAAAGATGATGTCAAAAGATGCTTTATGTTAGAATTTGATAGAGTTGTACGTTCACTGATATATTTCTTGCAAGTTTTTATAACCATTTAAAGTTCATACGGATATATTTCTTGCAAGTTGTATGAAACGCATTGTTTTTATATATGAAATGCGCTTTTTTGCTATTTGTGTATTTATTTGTATTATGAGATTATCTGTTATTTAATGTGGGGATATTATTAATTTTATAATTTTTTTTTTTTTTAAAAAATTGAACCATGACACGCAAAAAAGGGGTCATAAAATAGTGTCATAAAAGTTTGTCGTAAAAAGGTGTCATAAAAGCGTGTCATAAATTTATGACGCGCGAAATGCGTGTCATAAAGCTTTATGACGGGTCGATCAATGACACCAAAAAGCGCGTCATCTGACCCCTTTTATGACACGCAATGCGCGTCATTAAAGGCCTTTTTTCTAGTAGTGAACCCTAGGACGAATTCAGTCAAGGAGGCAGCACAAGACACACCCAAATCAAAGATACAAGAGCTGTAAGAAGGTGCTGCATGTATTTAATTCATTAAGTAGTTTTGTTTTATTGTGTTAGCAAACTTTAATTCATCAGGATTGGTGGCTTGTGTAATGTGACAACGAAAGATTGCACTCCCTTTAATACTTGCTTTCCCATCAATTAAAGTTTATATGTTGATGTCTTTGGTTACTACTTATTAGTGCATTGATAACCTCTGTGTTTATTAGTGGCTTGCGGGCATTTGACTGCGGGACATAATGTGGCTCCCACGGTTATTACTAAATTGATCACTTAGGAATAACTTTTAGACATAAGTAATCATTAAGGGTTTACTCGCCGATAAGATTAGGACCAACGAGAAAGGGTTAACTACATACACTTCATATAAAGCTATCAATAAAACAAGTGACAATCTACTTAATCATAAGGACAGCCCTCTTATTGTCTCAAGTATCTATCTGTGTACGTGTGTGCTACTTGCTGATTCGTGCCTATTGGTTTATTTTATTATTTAATTGCAAACAAATCGTGCCAGTCTCTCAGGCTGAAACCCCCTTGCGTTAGGATATTAAAATACTGATTAGAATAACGAGATAATACGTTCCACTCTTAGTGATCGACACTCTACTTACCATTATATTCATACTGACCGGGTACACTGCTCGTTAAGTGTGTGTGTTATTGATAAGTCAGCTAAATATAAATTTAAAACTTGAGTAGGCATTAAAACTGCTAAACCGCAACGACACATCACGCGCATCAGGCGGCCCCCTTAATTTTAAGGGGACCGGCCCTCTATTTAAGGGGACCGCCCCGCTCCTCCAGCTGTCAGAATCTGCCTATAAATACTGGTTTATCCCTGGACTTTTTCCTCACCTTTTGCACCCCAAAACCTTCTGTTCTAAATCTCTTATAATCTTTCTAAATCCTTTCTAAATCCTTTGATCATATATTCTTAAGCATTGGTTTCCAAGTGATCCAAGCTTCTACCATCCAAGTGCAAAAGAAGAATACTCCTTCAACAACTAGAGAAGAAGTATTGCAACTTAGTATCATCTTGCTACCTAAGTTGTTTGTATAATCATTCATTCATTTGTGTATATTTGTTAGATAAGTGTGAGCATAATTGTTTAGGCTAGATAAGTGTGTTAGTAGTGAAGTTGTGAAGAAGTTAAGGTGTGTAAGTAGTGAAGGTGTAAGGAAGTAGAAGAGTATATAAGTAGTGCCAGGTTGTGAAGTAGTTGTGAAGCCGTAGTGTAGAATTTGTGAAGCCGTTGTGTAGAAGTTGTGAAGCCGTTGTATAGAAGTTGTGAAGCCGTTGTGAAGAAGTTGTGAAGCCGTCGTGAAGAAGGTGTGAATAAGTTGTGAAGAAGTCGGGTAGAAGTTGTGAGATTGGTTCTAGCTACGATTAGGACCCGACATCTAGCTTTGTGTCGTTAAACCGGTGTAAGCAAAAGTTGTGTAAGGTTTTCTCCACCATAAGGGAGCTTGTTGACATAGTGAAGAAAACTCTCGAGTTAGGTGCTCGAGGAGTGGAGTAGGGCAAGGAAGGTGTCCTTGTAGCCGAACCACTATAAATCCTTTGTCTCGCGGTTCGATCTTTCCATCTCTATCTTTCATTTCATTTCATTACTTTATTTGCATTGTTAATTTAGATTTACTTATATTTGTTCATATTGTTCAAGAGTTGAGTTCACATAAATTCGAATCTAAGTTTTTAAAAATAAACAAAGTTTTTTATAATAAATTAAAAAGACGTAAAACTATTCAACCCTCCCCCCCCTTCTAGTTTTCCACATCATAGTCATAGTAAGCAACTATGGCTATAAGAATCCTAATAGCTCTAATGTCAGCTACAGGAGAAAAGGTCTCCTCATAGTCAACACCATATGTTTGGGTAAAGCCTTTAGCCACCAAACGAGCTTTGTAGGTGTGTACACTGCCATTCATGTCCGTTTTCTTTTTGAAGAGCCACTTACTCCCAACTACCTTAGCATTGGGAGGAAGGTCTACTTCAATCCAGACTTCATTGTCTATCATGGATTGCATCTCCCTATTCATAGCAACCTGCCATTTTTCCTTTTCAGGACTATTAATGGCAGCCCTATAACTAGTAGGTTCATCAAGATCCCCTAGTATAGTTTCCTCACACTCTACGTTTAAACGTAGACGTTCAGGAGCTTTTACAGATCTTGTGGATCTGCGAATGGGAACCACTTCAACTTCAGGTGGAGGACCTAAACTTTCAGGTTCCACAGGAAGTGTGCTAGTGTTCTCAGAAGGTGATGTATCTTCTTGATCATTTTGAAGATCATATACTCTCCCACTGAATTCTTGAGATAATAAACTCTCCTCAAGGAATTTGCCATACCTAGCCACAATGACTTTATTTTCTGGTGGGAAGTAAAAGTAGTAACCCCTTGTTTCCTTAAGGTATCCTACGAAGATACACTTAACAGATCTTTGTTGGAGTTTATCAGGTGAGTCACGTTTAACAAACGCCTCACAACCCCAGACCTTTAAGTAAGACAAATTGGGAGCTTTTCCAGTCCATAATTCATATGGAGTCTTATCAACCTTCTTAGTTGGAATCATATTCAATATGCGAACAGCACTTTCAAGAGCATAGTCCCAAAAGGATAAGGGAAGAGTTGTCAGATTAAACATAGATCGTACCATATCTAACAATGTACGATTTCTCCTTTCAGATACACCATTTTGCTGTGGAGTATAAGGAGATGTGAGCTGCTGGACAATTCCACACTCAGCTAGATAATCTTTAAACTATTGGCTTAAATATTTACCACCTCTATCGGATCGAAGAGCCTTAATCTTCTTACCGAGTTGTAATTCTAATTCACTTTTAAATACCTTGAATGTCTCAAAGACTTTATGTTTATGTTTAAGTAAATAAACACAACCTTGAATGTCTCCATAGTTTAGCTTCTTTGCTCCTCTAAGCCCCTGCGATGTATTACAAATGTGAGTACCACATCCTGTATCATATACCCAGGCAATATGCTTACGAGGAAAAGAAAATAATTCAATCATAAAAATACCTGAAGTGCTCGCGCCATTTGCAGCCTTGGCATTTTTATTCTTGCGACACTCCTCTAGCAGTAATGGACAGTCCCTCTTCCAATGTCCAGGAATGTTGCAGTGGTGACAAGCAGTCAAATCCTTCTTTGGGTAATCCTTCTTCTTAGGAGGATTCTGCTTCTTAGGCTTCTGCTGATAGGTCACAACTTGTTTTCCCTTGTCAGCTTTACCTTTGCCCTTCTTGTTCGCGTGTTGCGGTTTGTTGGGCTTAGTAATCCTACCACCTTGTATTGCCATTACAACAGGTGTAGGTGCCTTCTTTGAGAGTCCCTTCTCAAAGTCAATAAGCATTGCATGTAAATCACTTATTGTCTTCCCCGTGCAATGCATATTGAAGTTGCGCACAAACTCACCATACAATTCCTCATTGAGGGATCGATTGATGATGAAGCGAAAAGTGTACCGCTTTTAAGGGGTCATTTAAGCCCTAAATCGTATTTATTTGATCAAATATTGCCCTAAATCGTTCCTTTTGTCATTTTAGGTACTTTTGAGAAGAAATCTGGAAAAGGAAGCATTTTGAACGTTTTTGGAGCATAAAAGTGAAGAAAACGACAAAGTCTCAAAATCATGCTAAAAGTTACCTTTGACGGCGTCAGGATTATCCCTGGACGGCGTCATGGCTTGGCAAGAAAAGGTGGATGTGAAAATTACTCATGATAAGCCAGGGAAATTTGCATGGGAATTCTGACGGCGTCACCCTTTAATCTGATCAAGGTCGTCACGGCTTAATTTAAAGAGGGACGGCGTCACCCCTAATTCTGACGGCGTCAACCCCTGATAAGCCAGAACGGATTTTGGAGAGCTAAAGAGGGACGGCGTCAAGAAGGTCATCCGGGAACCCTAAAAGCGGCGAGGTGACGGCGTCACACTCCATAACGTGACGCCGTCAGATCTGAAAGTCTATATATAGTTTTGCAATTTTTTGTCATTAGAGTGGAAATTATTGAGGAACTTTGTGTGTGAAAACCCTAAGACGAATTTGGCAGCTTTTTCAAGGCTTTTTGCCTTGAGATCTTCCATGTTACATTGAAGATAAGTTATCAATTAATCATTCAATATGTCTATGTGTTGTTTGATTCTATCTTGTTCTTGTCTTTTGTTTAACATGTTAGGCTAGATTTATCTTGTGTTTGCTTAGATCTAATGAAACCTAGCTATTGATTATTGGTTATTAGTGTGTTGTTAGTTGTATTGGATGATTGTTCATCTATGTTAGGCTTAAGAAAACTGGCTAACTTCCTATTCGGTAACTTGCTTGAACGTCTTAAGAAACATGAACCAATGCGTACTAAAGGTTTTTATGGTTGTATTTAATGCACAAGTGAATTCTAGTGATACCATGTTAGGAGCTTCCTAGCCGGCTCGACATAGGAGTGAAGTAGGAGCTTGTAGAGTTGGGGAAGTACGTACGCCACCCCACGAATGGTATTAAGGAATACACCCGTCATCCACGCAACTAATACATACTAATCAACCGGTAAAAGATAGTTAGGGAGTAAGGAAATCTAAGTAAACACATTTCTCTCTATATAAGTTTTCACCAACCTTTTCATTTTCTGTTATTTTATTTTATTTGCATTCGTAGTAACTTGGGTTAGTTGACTAGCAACTAATTCCGCCCACTCTTTCAAACCCGAGATTTTACTTGCTTTCATAAAATTATAAAAAACATAAAAAGAATCTTCTCTCACCCTTAGACCTATTAGAGTAGTTTTTCACACCTAACGAACACTATTCCCTGTGGAGAACGATCAATCCCCCGTACTTACCACTACACTATACTACATCGGTCAGGTACACTGCCTGGTGGGGTTGTAAGCCTCTTGAGATCCCACGAGAGGTAAAACCTGTTGTAAGGTTGCAAAACCACGCATCAAGTTTTTGGGCGCCGCTGCCGGGAATAGTTATTGTTTAGGTTGAATTTTTATTTTATAGGTCTACTCACTAGATTCCTTTCTAGTGAGATTTTTTATTTTATTTTTCTAGGTTTTCTTTAGTCTATCTTTTTTCTTCGTTTCTTTGTTCGTAACCATTACCATCCGACATCATGGAAGGTGGTAATATCCTTGATCCCAACATCCCACCACCACAACAACCACCACCACCTCCTAGAGCCCGTACTTTAGGAGAGTACTCCCGTCCTAGCCACCATGGCTATCGAAACACCATTGAGCTCACTCAAGGAGCCAATGTCACACCCTTGCGATCCGACACCATCCGGTTGGTGCAAAGCGGATGCGCATTCCATGGACTTCGTTCTGAAGATCCTAATCAACATCTCAAGGACTTTCTCAAAATCGTTGATTCTATAGACCTTGATGTTGCCACTCGAGAGACGACCCGATTGTGTCTCTTTCAATTCTCTCTGCGGGACCAAGCTAGTCAATGGCTAGAGCGTCAACCCGCAGGATCCATCACCTCTTGGGATGATCTCACCACTCGTTTCCTTGCTCAGTTTTTCCCACCGGGAAGAACTACCAAGCTAAGGAATGATATCTTGATGTTCCAACAACGTCAAGGCGAAACTCTCTACGAGGCATGGACTCGATTCAAGGACTTACTCCAAAAAGTCCCTCATCATGGCATAGAACTTTGGCTCCAAGTCCAAATCTTCTATGACCATATCAATCTCTACACGAGGCAAACCATTGACCAATCGGCCGGTGGTAAGCTACGTGATCTAAGTGCGGAACAATCATGGGCTCTCCTAGAGGATCTTGCTCTTTATGACAACGAAAGTTAGAGTGATCCCCGTGATTTGAATAAAACGGTCAAGGCAATATCTTTACCTTCGAACAATTCAAGCACTTCCGACCGTAGGATCATAGAACTTGAAGACCAAGTCAAGTTTCTCATGAAATCTTACGAGGCTCCTAAACCTTCAAGCCAAGTGAACAAAATCACTTCTTCATGTGAATTATGTAGTGGTCCCCACGACACTCGTGATTGCATGGAACTCCCCGAACAAGCTTTTGTGGACTACGCATCCTCGCGTACCGACGGAGCGGGAGACAAGTGGTACACTTTCAAACCCGAGCCAAACCACTACGGTGATTCATACAACCCCTCATGGAAAAATCACCCGAACCTTAGGTGGAAACAAAGCCAAAACGCACAACAGACCAATTCTTCCAACCCACCTAATCGTTTCCAATCAAGCGGTTCCAACTCGAACCGTACTTTCAACAACAATCCTTCCGGCAATGGTAGTACCAATAACTTTGAAGGATTGATGTCCCAATTTATGGCATCTCAAGAAGCTCGGATAGCTAGATTCGAGTCCGAATTCAATCAACAACAAACGGAGATGACCAATAAAATTGACAACTTGTTGAAAGCTCTCAATAACCAAGTGCTATCACCTCCACATAAGGACGCTAGGAACATAAATAGCGGACCCCAAGTAAAAGACCCCTCTTCATCCAAACATGTCCACTTCGTCAACATTGTCACTATCAAACCAATTGATAGGAATGAGGATAATAGTGAACCTGAGGATGAGGTTAAGAAAGTCGAGGTTGATAAAGAAGTTAGGAAAAGTGAGATTGAAGAAGTAGATGATGATGAGGACTACTTCAATAGGCTACCCACTAAGGAAGAACGCGCATATCATACAGACTTATTCGATGACCCCGAGACACCATACTTCCTAGGTAGACCAATTATAAAAATAGGCGACCCTTCTAATCTAAACATACCATGCAACATCGGACATTTACATGTGTGGAAAGCCTACATCGACCTTAGATCACCCATAAACATCATGACTAGAGCCCACTACAACTTGATAATGAAAAATCAACTTGGGTATAGGATGTTCCCTGACAAGGGTTGGATGAGTAACTTCACGGGAAGAGTTAAGGGATTACCGGTTTATGTAGGAAACTTCACCTATGTCACCGACTTTGTAATTGTAGAAGACATCCGCCCAATAGTCGATGCATCCTTAACTCAAGTGGTTTTTGGAAAACCATTTGTTGAGGTCTCTAGAATGACTTATGAACCTTCCTTAGGGATAGTTAGATTTAAGGATGAGACCGATGAGGTAAACTACCAAATGCCATATAAGATAGAACAATTCCAACACTTGTCAAATGTTGAGAAGGAGCTCAAGCAAGCGGTCTACTATAGGAATGATGAGGATAGAAATAAAGGAGTAGACTATGTTATGGAAAGGATATTCGGTTTCTACAAGGATTGTTTGAAATTAGGACCGGAATATAAAACCGGGAATGAAAATGGCCTAGGAACCGTGACCAATGATGGAATCACGTAATGTACGTGACTTTGAGTCTAGCTACAAGACTCGTTAATAAAGAAAAGCGCTTCTTGGGAGGCAACCCAAGTTTTATTTGCTTTGTGTGTTTATTTATTTGTTTGTTTGTTTTTATTTGTTTCCGTGTGTATGTCTAAATTTTATTATTATTGATTCATGTTCAAAAGTAAATTGTGAAAATGCTTTATGTTGTTTTTAACTTCGTCTTAACTACATATAAAGGTATTTTGCAAAAGATAAGTGTAAGGGAAATCTAAATCGGTTTATTAGAACAAATGAACATGAATCGTAATAATATTAAATGAACATACATATTAGTATTTGTTTGAGTCAAATGCTTGTATCGAGTCAAAATGATGTTTTTCAGGAATTCCAGGAAGTAAGGTATAGGTTTTTCCAAAATTTTTTCGGAAACGTAACATGAGAATTCTGTCAGATCATATCTGACGGCGTCAGGCGTTACAACCTGACGGCGTCAGGTTTAATTTTCTAAAATTTTTTTGAAAGTTTTGTTTTCATAAAAAGTTTTTATTAAATCTATAACTTATAATCTCCAGGAATCTGCAAAATTATCATTCCACAAGCATTATATCCTTATATATAGAGTTTATGCCGCCGATGTTATGCAGGTTTTCGTGTTTGTTTTCTCAGGTTTAACAGGTTATTTTGGACAAGGAAATGTTTTGGATCAAGCTTTTGGCGATGCATTAGTCATGAAGCTTTTACATTCTCTTTGGAAGAAGATCTAACGGTGTTACTTTATTATCCACCGAGCGAATCAGGGGAGTATTTGATTTCATTCTTTTACTTTATGCTTTTACATCTTGTTATTTGAACATTGGGGACAATGTTCATCCTAAGTGTAAGGGGGGGTAAAAGTACGATTAGAGAATGCTCTTACGCTTGATTTTTGTTTGTTTAATAGTAGTTGTGTAATAAAACTGAGATAAATACCTGTTAGGGCAATTTTAGTACGATTAGAGAATGCTCTTACGCTTGATTTTTGTTTGTTTAATAGTAGTTGTGTAATAAAACTGAGATAAATACCTGTTAGGGCAATTTTAGTGCCAAATTTAAAATTTTTTACAACATATAGGAGTGAAACTTTGATCTTAATGAGCGTCTCACGGATAGGAGTTATATGGCTAGCACAAAAACCGTACCACTAAAAAATTTTCCACCCCCAAATATGTGAGGTTCGCCCCTAGAATTGGTAGGAAAAGCATTTATGCTATGATGTGTGTACCGGTAGCACTTAGATTCTAGAACTTGCGTTAGGACCATTCCGAGGCCACAAGTGAGACTACATTCGTGTAGTTAGATAGACTACATGATAAGAGGCATTAGGATTAACCCATTGTTTTACACCTGTGTTTTTGTTATAATTACATTGGCTACATTGGTCAAGTAATTCTCCCACACCCTTTGCGTTGTACTCATTTTTAGTACACGATACCCCTAGTACACCCCTCAGAGCCTATCTTTTCGTTTCGACCTTTAAGCATTTTACTTAAAGTAAGAATTTGTTTACACCCCACTTAAATGTACACCCAAATCGCCTTAGCCTACCTTGTATGCACTCATTTTTAGTGCATTATTGTGACAACATTTGTGTAAACCCAAGTTAATTATCTAGTTGATTACATGGTTGCTAAGTCGAGTCATATCCTTGTACATATTGTTTTGGGACGATTGGGACTCATGGGTAAAGTACTAGTGTAATGGAGTAATGGGGAAGAACATCATTTATTACCCCCATATGTGCTAAATATTTTAAAAGTACTCCAAGTTTTTCAATTATCTTAATTCGAGTCATTAGAATAGTTTTTTGTAAAGTTATGTAAAAGTTCAAGTGTAAGGGGAATGCAACGCCCCTATGATGTATTATTTTGGATGGTAGGGCAAGAGTGTATGCAAAAAAAAAAAAAAAAAAAAAAAAAAATCAAAAAAAAAATCAAAAAAATCAAGAAAAATACAAAAAAAAATGAGAAAAAGAAAAATAGAAAAAACATACGGACTACTATCCCGTTTCATTTTATGTTTGTTTTATGTTTTTGTTATTTTCTTTCATTAGCTTAAATCGAGTCGAGCCTTGGCTTAGCAACATTGTATAGTACATGTAATTGATCAAGATCTTTAACTCGCCACCAGTAAAATATCCTTTATCCAACAAAACCGTGTTTTCCTTTTCCCTACACCTCACGTTATAACCCATTTAAAAGCCCTCTTTGATAGTTTATCTTTGGTGCTTACGCCTAGTGGAGGAGGTTTTCGATCCTTTCCCAAGCCTATGGTAATCTATTTGCTATGACAGGTAGTGAGAGATATTATCCGTTTTCATTTATGAGATTTATTTTGATGACACTTGAGAGATGTGAGTATCTAAACACTACTTGTGAGGTGCTAGTTTGTAATCTCCGTGCTTATTATGATTAAAGTGGAACGAATATTTGTTGTAATTACTTTTATGTTAGCATTAAATGACCCCTAACTTGTATTTTGATTAGAATAAAAGCGCATTTGCTTGAGGACAAGCAAATCTCAAGTGTAAGGGTATTTGATGAAGCGAAAAGTGTACCGCTTTTAAGGGGTCATTTAAGCCCTAAATCGTATTTATTTGATCATTTTAGGTACTTTTGAGAAGAAATCTGGAAAAGGAAGCATTTTGGACGTTTTTGGAGCATAAAAGTGAAGAAAACGACAAAGTCTCAAAATCATGCTAAAAGTTACCTTTGACGGCGTCAGGATTATCCCTGGACGGCGTCATGGCTTGGCAAGAAAAGGTGGATGTGAAAATTACTCATGATAAGCCAGAGAAATTTGCATGGGAATTCTGACGGCGTCACGCTTTAATCTGATCAAGGTCGTCACGGCTTAATTTAAAGAGGGACGGCGTCACCCCTAATTCTGACGGCGTCAACCCCTGATAAGCCAGAACGGATTTTGGAGAGCTAAAGAGGGACGGCGTCAAGAAGGTCATCCGGGAACCCTAAAAGCGGCGAGGTGACGGCGTCACACTCCATAACGTGACGCCGTCAGATCTGAAAGTCTATATATAGTTTTGCAATTTTTTGTCATTAGAGTGGAAATTATTGAGGAACTTTGTGTGTGAAAACCCTAAGACGAATTTGGCAGCTTTTTCAAGGCTTTTTGCCTTGAGATCTTCCATGTTACATTGAAGATAAGTTATCAATTAATCATTCAATATGTCTATGTGTTGTTTGATTCTATCTTGTTCTTGTCTTTTGTTTAACATGTTAGGCTAGATTTATCTTGTGTTTGCTTAGATCTAATGAAACCTAGCTATTGATTATTGGTTATTAGTGTGTTGTTAGTTGTATTGGATGATTGTTCATCTATGTTAGGCTTAAGAAAACTGGCTAACTTCCTATTCGGTAACTTGCTTGAACGTCTTAAGAAACATGAACCAATGCGTACTAAAGGTTTTTATGGTTTTATTTAATGCACAAGTGAATTCTAGTGATCCCATGTTAGGAGCTTCCTAGCCGGCTCGACATAGGAGTGAAGTAGGAGCTTGTAGAGTTGGGGAAGTACGTACGCCACCCCACGAATGGTATTAAGGAATACACCCGTCATCCACGCAACTAATACACACTAATCAACCGGTAAAAGATAGTTAGGGAGTAAGGAAATCTAAGTAAACACATTTCTCTCTATATAAGTTTTCACCAACCTTTTCATTTTCTGTTATTTTATTTTATTTGCATTCGTAGTAACTTGGGTTAGTTGACTAGCAACTAATTCCGCCCACTCTTTCAAACCCGAGATTTTACTTGCTTTCATAAAATTATAAAAAACATAAAAAGAATCTTCTCTCACCCTTAGACCTATTAGAGTAGTTTTTCACACCTAACGAACACTATTCCCTGTGGAGAACGATCAATCCCCCGTACTTACCACTACACTATACTACATCGGTCAGGTACACTGCCTGGTGGGGTTGTAAGCCTCTTGAGATCCCTCGAGAGGTAAAACCTGTTGTAAGGTTGCAAAACCACGCATCGATTGATGAGGCCAACTTTCACATCTTGCACGTACCCGCATCCGAGTGTATCCAATTGGTCAAGATATCCTTTCATCTCCAATACATGGGCACTCACGAGGGTACCAGCATCCTGCTTAAACTTGGTCAGAGAATCTAACAGATCATATAACTCTGCCATTGGTGGTTTTTCAAACATGCGTATGAGCTCATTTATCATGTTCATAGGACCATAGTTCTCAAATTGCTTTTGCAATTGAGTGTCCATTCCAGATAACATGAGACAAGTCACATCATTGTGCTTCTCATACTCGATGTTGTACTCCTCATGCTCAGCAGTAGATCATATAACTCTGTCATTGGTGGTTTTTCAAACATGCGTATGAGCTCATTTATCATGCTCATAGGACCATAGTTCTCAAATTGCTTTTTCAATTGAGTGTCCATTCCAGATAACATGAGACAAGCCACATCATTGTGCTTCTCATACTCGATGTTGTACTCCTCATGCTTAGCAGTAGAGGCAGTACCAGCAGGAGCTGCAGGAAGAGGCTTACTAAGATATTCAAATCTTTTGACAATTCTAAGAGTAATCCTCAAAGAACGATACCAATCATTGAAATTTTTAGTCCCAGTCAACTTTTCTCTTTCAATCATAGCTTTGAAAGCAGAACTCATGTTATTCATGTTTGTGTTTTCGGGTTGGGCCATTTCTACAGAAAAAGTTCAAAAATTAGTACTTTCGATAATAAACTTTTCAAGAAAATTAAACACCCATGGTAAATTTAAATTTTAACCATTTAATTTTCACTGAAAACTAGGATCCAAATTGACGTCGTTTCATCACATCAGCTGAGGCTGCTAGCAATGAAAGTACTCAATAAGGTACGGGTCAATCCCAATTGCCAATATCCAATTGCAATTCCTAGAAACCGGGGACTTACATATTTTGCCAACTTCAGTTGCAAATGTAAGCATGTTTCATCCCCATCTTTATGCCTTGGCACCGTTTCATCACATCAGCTGAGGCTGCTAGCAATGAAAGTGCTCAATTAAGTTAACCAATTTAGAAACATGTAAATTGACGTCGTTTCATCACATCAGCTGAGGCTGCTAGCAATGAAAGGACTCAATTTACCCTTTGATTACCATTCTTTGAATCATTACATTAGCTGAGGCTACTAGCAATGATAGAATGTAATCTCAGGTGTTTCCGTATTAATTGGTTGGCATATAACTTAAATTTAAGGGTATAAATTTTTTTGATGTGTGTAATCAAAATATGTACAAAGATGTCATGCATTCATCTTTGTATCATATGTTTCAAAACCAGTTTACTCATTCGTTACATTAGTAAGCTCAAATCATCAAAGTTTTAATTAATGGCGTTGAGAAACTTACAACATTGCCTTAAGATGCTTCGTACTTTTTCATGGTGTACTTGGTAAGTCTAATATTGACGCACAGGCGAGTGGAGAGACAGAATGGAGTCTCTTTAAGGCCACAATTTAATGCGAAACCAACCTTATACCCACTTTATAGTTTGTCAATATTAGGTCCGCCGCTTCGACCACTTTTGTACAGTCGCATCAATTAATTAAACACTTATGATTTTCTTGCTTAAAATAATGTTACACCATTATTAAGTCAAGTTTATTTTTCTTTTGAAAATTACCCTTTTGTTTACAATTATGTCTACAACATATTAAACAAATGCGCAATTAAAAAATAAACATAAACAACTTAATAATGAACGTGCTAATAAATCAATTAATATGTATATGTCGGTCTTAAAACTCCTATTGGTTTTCGAGCTCGTTGTACACAATGGACCACAGACGCCAATTTCTTGACCGCGTAAGTCTTATGATTAACATATATATAACACACATAATTGATTAAATACGCGATTATATGGGGTCTTCCCCAATTTTAGGTCTTCCCTAAAAACCTAATTAATTAACTTTTAGTAATTTTTAATTCGTGTTCAACAATTTTAATTACTAAACCCCTAGTTAATTAACAATCGCATCAATTAGCACGTAGAACATGTAACATTAAGCATCAATTTTCCATGACAAAACATGCATGTTTTTGTCATGGATTCCCCATATTGTACTTATAATCATGAACACATATTATCAAGTCAATATTGTACGCATACTAAATTAATGACATCACTAGGTACTCATTAATTTTCACATAAAATTGCATGCTATCCTAGGGTTTCTAAAAGATTTTATCAAAACCAAAAACCCTAAATCTAATTAATGGGTGTCGACCCAAAAATAAAATTAGGGTTTACAAAAAAAAAATCAAAGCCCTAGAACACCTATTGCATGTATCTATTCACATAGGTTCAATTTTTTGTTTTTAGTAATTAATTACAATGTATAAATGGGCTCTTGATGCCACTGTTGGAATATATGAATCATAAAACTATAAACATATAACCAAGAACATCAAAGCATATAGCAGCGGAATAAGGATCTATTATACATGTAATTAATTAACTAAAAATAAAAGTAATGCATACCTTTGTGGTTTCTAGCCAAACAAGAAACCGAGTTGTAAAACCCCAAAATTAATATAATCTGAAATGACAAAAATGCCCCTAAATTTAAAATTTTGAAAACTTATGAAGATTAAATAAGTGAGCATAATTGAACTTAATCTAAGATGATTTAAATCCTAAGTTACCTAATGATTTAAGCTATAAATAAAAACCTTACATTATAAATTAAATGTCACAAAATAAATGTTCTTTAATCCTAGTCATTTTGGACGACATATGTATGTATCATAAGCTCATAATTTTAAGCCAAGGTAAAAAGAAATATAAGTACATATTATAATTAAAGGATAAGTATTGCATTTAGCAAATTTTGGAAGGTGCAAATTCCCTTAATTCCTTCCATATTTTCGGCAAATCCTACCCCTAAAATCTCTCTACAAACCGTGTGACATACACCTCCATCAAAACCAAAAATTTCTCCTCCATCTCTCCCATTATACGGTTCAAGAAAATAAACCAAAGAAACCCTAATTTCTCTCTTAACACAAACGATCTGCTGCTGCCCCTCTTTTGTTCCTGCTGCCGATCAGTTGCAAAGCCAAAAGGAGGTTCTTGTTGCCTTTCCTTGGTGGTCCTATTGTGGTACTACATCCATTCGTGGTGGTGTTCTTGCTCATGGGTTTTGAAGCCTTGGCGAAGAAGGTTGCTAGGGTTTTACTCGGCTGTGAATTGATTGTGTGATCGATCTTTGTTCTTGGTTCTTCCTCCTCCTTTGATCACGCTACGAGGGTATTGTATCATCCTCTCTTGTTAATCTTTAATGTCTTCAATCCATTTTGATGTTCTTATCAAGTGTATAATCACAGATGATAATAGAAAATGTCACATAAAATCACAACTTGGAATACTTGGAATATAAATCCTAAAAACCTAATTAATGGATCGACCTAAGTATATGGATCTGAATTTAATTTGTTATGAACATGTTTATGATATTTATAAATTAACCTAATGTGTTTTAGAATCACATATGAAGGCCTGGTGTGAAATTAATGAGTTCTTGAATTGGTTATCACATGAAATAATAAAATAAAAATAAAAACTGCTACAGATCTGGAAATTAATCCGACTTTAATCGAATGTAATTAAATGATGTGAACGGGTATTTAGGTGGTTTTTGAGTCTAGAAGTAAATTCAATGAAAGATATTTCTGTAGAAATTAACCTTGTAATTTTTAGAGGCCTGGAAGACAACTTTTTGATTTTTAGAAAATTAAGTGTCAAATCGAATTCGTATGTCTGGAAAAATAGTACGAGTTTTTGATTTTTCATTTTCAAACCATAATGAATTAGGAGGTTTCTATTGAACTGGGTAATATTTGATATATCTACTAGTTACTAGAATTTGTTTAGAATTTTATAAATTTTCTAGATAGGGCTGTGAAGTAATTACTTTTCGGGTGTTTCCTCAGATACGATTCTGGAACATGTTAGGGAAATGGATTTTTCATTCGTACCTATACTAGTTAATAAAATCTGAAAAAATTACATAAAATACTTAAGACATTGAGGTATCTCTGAGAATTTTTTGGAATTTTATTTCTTAGATCTTTTATGGTTCATAAATTATACAAAACATGATAAATTCGTATATATAAAAACTGTTAAGGGTTAAAAGGGATTTAAAAGGTGCAATGTGTTTATTTTTCAAACTAAAGGGTTTAATTGGTCATTTTTCTGAAACTTAAGGACTCAACTTGTAAAAACATGTAAGTTGGTAATATTTGAATTTTGCACCCTAATCTTATCATAACGACACTATCACCCCTAAACTTATGATAATTGAATAATGAACCCTAAACTTATGTAAATATCATTATGAACCCTAAACTACTAATATTGCTACATTTGATACTTTAAACTTAGTAAATGATGACCTTGAATATTCATAATGCGGAAACTTTCTAAAAATGGAAACTTGCTAATCTTGGAAACCTGCTAAAAATAGAAAGCCGACAAAAACGAGAAATCTGATTTAAATAAGATATTAATTGTAAGGCGACCATGTGTTCGTGTAGATTCGCTGAAGATGGAGTTTGTTTCCGATCTTGGTATTTCTAGATGTATTTTCACTTGTGGTATAAGGTACAGATATTCTGCCCTTCTCAGTAAGGTGCCTTCGTTCTCTTGACTTCTGATTTTGATTTGTTTAGGATTTTCCCTAAGCCATTGCTATGTTCCTATACACTGTGGTTCGTTGTTGGATTCATTTGACCTTGATATTCGATATGACCCTTTTGCTTTGAGCTTCTATAATGATCCATCTGATATTCGTTCGTTACCTTGTGATATTAGTATTCGAATCATTTGATACTTCGGGGGTTCATTTGATTTTGGTAATTAGATGTGAAAACCTTTTTGATTTTATCATAGAAATGTGTGAGGAAAACTATTTTTAAATGATGTTTATAAATGATGCGATACTACTTTAATTGAGATTTTACTGAGCTTTTGTGAAAACTACTTTTCAAGACTAAGCTTTTGTGAAAACCGTTATTAAAGGTTATTTTTATGAAAATCAATTGATAAAGATTACTTTAAATGAACCATTTGATTATGAACCTCCGATGATGAACCCTTTGCTATGAACCTTTGATATTTGGACTTTGACTATGATTCGACGACTTAGACTGTTTGAACCTTCGCTTTGATTTGAACCTTTGACCTTTGACCCTTCAGTTTGATACCCGAGCCAAATGTGTTTCCTAGCCATGAAGGTAACATGGCCATGTCTTTGATGCACCAATGGCATGACTCGCGTGTGGTCGAGTGATTTGCCACACCGTCCCCATTGTGATTGTGATATGCGCGCTTTATATTATTATGGCCAATGTGATTTGTGTGGGGGGCGCATGGATGCATCCTAGGTACGTATTTGTGATGTGATATGTGATATATGTGGTGACTGATGATGGGTGCAATCCACGTCTTTCACAAAATGTGGGAGCTGATCACTCCAATTTGATACATGAGGACACCCCTCATATTATCTGGTTACTTGAGAGGTATCCCCTCTAGATTGCTACAGGATTGTGATATGTGATGTGATTTGTGTGGGCTCGTGGTGGATTACTGACCTTCCCTTTTCCCTTTCTTACTTTGTACTTTTATCTATACCTTATGTTATTCCATTACACTATCTCATACATGTTCCTTTCTCTTGCTTTCGTTTTCGTGTATATATATCTGTTCACTGGGCTTTTTAAGCTCAGCCGCATTTCTTTTCCTGCGGCAGGTTTTAGTTGGAAGCTGGGTATGAGTGAAGAGACTTTTGGACTTAGAAGACCTTGATAGTTATTCTGAAGTTGAGATTATTAGAAGGATTTGTATTTGCAGACTTAGTATTTAGCTTTTGTTTCCTTTGTAGCCTTGTCGTTTCTGTATTTCATTTGTAACCTTTGAATTCTTGTATTACTTGAAATGTATGCTTTGTTTTGATCTGATATGAAACCATTATTATGACATCTTTACCCTTGTCGGGTTGGGGTGTTACAATTATGGTATCAGAGAGACAGGCTGCGACTCGTAATACATTTACCCTTGGCCTGTGTAAGTTAGGACCACTAAGTTTTCCCTGTAGGCGCTTGTAAGACAACCTTTGAAAATTTGCTTTAGGATTTCCCTATAGGAACGTAAGTTTTGACCGGTGAGGAATGGGTAGACTATAAGACATTGTTTAAGTATCATTGCTTCTGCATCACTCTGATTTGTGCCTTGCTTTTGGTTAGATCCTGTTGATATCACTTTTGGGAATTGAAATCTTATGCTTTGCACCACCTAAGATTTGAAACCTAATTAAATCTTGAAGGCATTGAGAATTGCATAGTAATTGCCTGAAACTATTTATCCTTATCTTCATATTTTGACTCTGACCTCTGACCCTTTCGTTAATCATTTTGATACCTCTTCGGGCATTCTGAGAACCTCCATGGCGATGACGTACTGAATATGTTTTGTTATTTGTCTTTTGCTTTTGATGAGTATCTATGAATCTTCCGACATTATTCGATTTCGTTTTCACCCACCTCTGTCCCTACGAGAAGTCCTGTGGTGTTTAACCATGAGTATAAGAAGTTTCCCTCTCACTTTTGAACGATAAGTTTTGCTATGCTGATCTGTCTTTCTTCGGATAGTTAACTTTGATTTCATTCCTGCAAGGAATTGGTTAATTGATCACTCTAATACTGACAACTACCCTTCTATGCCTCACCTTTAGCGTTTGAAACAATTTCGAACTCCCTACTACGATTACCAATTGTCAAACCCGTTACTATCGCTATGACTCTGGAGACTCGTGTGTTGCTTTCGCGGTTATGAAGTTTTCCTAGAAACCATTTCGTACGCTAATGAATGAACCTTACCTTGAGAGTTATTTGGCACCCTGAGTTTTCTGAATATGATTCGTGGCTGAACCACATATGTTTCCATCGGAGCGTGAAGTAGGATTTGACATGAAACCGAGAGATTGTCTAGTCACCAAGCGAAGGTGTCTTTCAGATGTGTCCGGAATCATACCTGTTGATTTGAGCGACCGAGAAGAGCAGCAACCGAAGACCAGGAAGTAAGTTTGTTTATGTGTATCTTCTGGGCGTGTTTTAGTTTCGATCGCGATAGAGAAGGATGGTGACAGGATATATGTAGTGATTACTGGAAGCTGAAACGTATTGCTGTTAGGAACCATTATTTCTCTACCCTGAAACGTCTATGTACCTGTTCAATTTCAGAGCGCGAAGTTTCTGTCAGATGGAAGTATAAATTGAAGTTATTCTTGAAATCGCCGTCCGTATTTGTAACGAATTCTATGACGGTTAGTGACGCTAATAGTATTAGCTAAAGCTCTGACTGTTTCGTGAATTTGATAAATAATGTTTTCTCGTGAGTACTTGGGCAAATGATCATTGTATGACTTAATAGTACGTTCGGGGACGAGGAAGAGCATGAAAATCATCTTTGCACTTTGTTAGGAAATTCGTTGATCATTGTGCATTCTGAGAGATTAATATTTGTTGAGACAACGATGTTCTTAATTGAGGATATCTCTTTAAATCCCGCAAGTTTTGAAAACTATCACCAAGTGGTCAAGACCGATAACAGAATGGAGAACTGAAACCTTTTGAGCTTTGCAGAAGAATTCTGGATGATGCTTACAATTTGTGATACCATTGAGAAATTTCGTGAACCGAGAGAAACAACTTAGTTGATTGAGAATGGAATTTTGGAAAAGCTGAAATAGAAAGTAGTTTCCATACCTTCGGGCGGAACGAATTTTGGGGCATTCCAGAAAGAGACTCGGTTTTACTCCCTTACAGCACAGAAAGTTTTTCGTATGCATCAAGACAACTAGAAACATATCAGAAGGATTATTTCACTGCCTGACCTGGAGTTGACAACAACGGCGGCTACCCTGAAGAGTGAAGACATTCCTTACAAGGTAGAAGTGTTGGCGACGCAGAAGATCTAGTCAAGATGGCGAACATGGAACTGATGAAGACGTACAGTCTCACTTCCCTATTCATCTTGGTTGTACTAAGATGAATTGAGAGCGGAAGTAGACTGGACGATGAAAGAATTTAAAGAGCATGCCAGAAATTCACATTACTCCATCACATCCCAAGAAGAAATGCAGGAGGCTCGACGAACCAAACACAAGTTCCCGATTTTGGTTTCACTTCCCGATTGATGGACAGAAGAAGACAGATTAACCGGACTTGAGGAGATTGGATGTGTTGAATGAACGGATTTTTGAAACAGACCCTTTATGTTTGGAAGAATTGATTCTATGAAGGCCGAAGATTTTGGCGACTAACTTTCATTTCCGTTGACCCTCTTAAATTTCGTTATAAAGTAATAAGATCCTCTGATGATTTAAGTTTCCTAGAAGCATTTCAATTCGTGTTTATTTTTCGTATGTTCGGTGATGGCTTTGTTTTGAGAGATTTTGGCGAATTGTGGAAGATATGATGCTTGTGACGGCATACCTCACTTCTGCTAGGCAATCTGGGATTTTGATACTCTTGCGAATAGTTTTGTTTTCCCTCTTGACTATGACATTTGATCTTGTGACCTTTGATGACTGTAGAAGTACTAGGTGGATTAAGATAGGTGGTTTTGTTTACGACTTGAGATAAAGTATGACCATCATGAGGGCATATTTATATGATGCCAGTATTATGACGTCTGGCCAACGTGATAATACTTACATCATATAACGTGCACTTGTTGTGGGCATAGGATATCTTGAGAAGTACCTAAGAAGTTAGAATTTGAATCTTCGTTGGATTATCCGTGATTAGTGAGACTTTAGGTTCTTTCTACCTATGCGTATACTCCGTTTTTGTTCGTTAAATATCTGGATGAGTTTTGGACTCTCGTTTTGCATTTTGTTGACCTTAGTTATAAATCTTGAACTCCTTTTAGAACTCCCTACTGTTGATACAGTTAATTCAATTTGAAATCTTGTTCGTATTCTATATGAACTTTCTAAGGATTCGCCTATCGTCCATTTTTGTTGCATGGACCTTTTGATCAAGATCAACTTATTTTGTCTCCTTCTGAGAAATTTGAACCCACCTCATTTTGATTTGAGTCATGAGAAACTATTTGGTCTGAAGATCGTTTTGGAAGCACCTCCTCGGGCATGAGAATGTTTGTGATGATCTTTTGCGATTTGCTGCGACTACGTCTAACCTTGCGACTTCAAATTTCGAGGACGAAAATTTTCTTTTAGAGGGGAAGAAGTTGAAAACCCTAAAATTAATATAATCTGAAATGACAAAAATGCCCCTAAATTTAAAATTTTGAAAACTTATGAAGATTAAATAAGTGAGCATAATTGAACTTAATCTAAGATGATTTAAATCCTAAGTTACCTAATGATTTAAGCTATAAATAAAAACCTTACATTATAAATTAAATGTCACAAAATAAATGTTCTTTAATCCTAGTCATTTTGGACGACATATGTATGTATCATAAGCTCATAATTTTCAGCCAAGGTAAAAAGAAATATAAGCACATATTATAATTAAAGGATAAGTATTACATTTAGCAAATTTTGGAAGGTGCAAATTCCCTTAATTCCTTCCATATTTTCGGCAAATCCTACCCCTAAAATCTCTCTACAAACCGTGTGACATACACCTCCATCAAAACCAAAAATTTCTCCTCCATCTCTCCCATTATACGGTTCAAGAAAATAAACCAAAGAAACCCTAATTTCTCTCTTAACACAAACGATCTGCTGCTGCCCCTCTTTTGTTCCTGCTGCCGATCAGTTGCAAAGCCAAAAGGAGGTTCTTGTTGCCTCTCCTTGGTGGTCCTATTGTGGTACTACATCCATTCGTGGTGGTGTTCTTGCTCATGGGTTTTGAAGCCTTGGCGAAGAAGGTTGCTAGGGTTTTACTCGGCTGTGAATTGATTGTGTGATCGATCTTTGTTCTTGGTTCTTCCTCCTCCTTTGATCACGCTACGAGGGTATTGTATCATCCTCTCTTATTAATCTTTAATGTCTTCAATCCATTTTGATGTTCTTATCAAGTGTATAATCACAGATGATAATAGAAAATGTCAAATAAAATCACAACTTGGAATACTTGGAATATAAATCCTAAAAACCTAATTAATGGATCGACCTAAGTATATGGATCTGAATTTAATTTGTTATGAACATGTTTATGATATGTATAAATTAACCTAATGTGTTTTTAGAATCACATATGAAGGCCTGGTGTGAAATTAATGAGTTCTTGAATTGGTTATCACATGAAAAATAAAAAAAAAAAAAAAAAAAAAAAAAAACTGCTACTGATCTGGAAATTAATCCGACTTTAATCGAATGTAATTAAATGATGTGAATGGGTATTTAGGTGGTTTTTGAGTCTAGAAGTAAATTCAATGAAAGATATTTCTGTAGAAATTAACCTTGTAATTTTTAGAGACCTGGAAGACCACTTTTTGATTTTTAGAAAATTAAGTGTCAAATCGAATTCGTATGTCTGGAAAAATAGTCCGAGTTTTTGATTTTTCATTTGCAAACCATAATGAATTAGGAGGTGTCCTTTGAACTGGGTAATATTTAATATGTCTACTAGTTACTAGAATTGTTTTAGAATTTTATAAATTTTCTAGATAGGGCTGTGAAGTAATTACTTTTCGGGTGTTTTCTCATATACGATTCTGGAACATGTTAGGGAAATGGATTTTTCATTCGTACCTATACTAGTTAATAAAATCTGGAAAAATTACATAAAATTCTTAAGACATTGAGGTATCTCTGGGAATTTTTGGAGATTTTATTTCTGAGATCTTTTATGGTTCATAAATTATACAAAACATGATAAATTCGTATAGATAAAAACTGTTAAGGGTTAAAAGGGATTTAAAAGGTGCAATGTGTTTATTTTTCAAACTAAAGGGTTTAATTGGTCATTTTTCTGAAACTTAAGCACTCAACTTGTAAAAACATGTAACTTGGTAATATTTACATTTTGCACCCTAATCTTATCATAACGACACTATCACCCCTAAACTTGTGATAATTGAATAATGAACCCTAAACTTATGTAAATATCATTATGAACCCTAAACTACTAATATTGCTACATTTGATACTTTAAACTTAGTAAATGATGACCTTGAATATTCATAATGCGGAAACCTTCTAAAAATGGAAACTTGCTAATCTTGGAAACCTGCTAAAAATAGAAAGCCGACAAAAACGAGAAATCTGATTTAAATAAGATATTAATTGTAAGGCGACCATGTGTTCGTGTAGATTCGCTGAAGATGGAGTTTGTTTCCGATCTTGGTATTTCTAGATGTATTTTCATTTGCGGTATAAGGTACAGATATTCTGCCCTTCTCTGTAAGGTGCCTTCGTTCTCTTGACTTCTGATTTTGATTTGTTTAGGATTTTCCCTAAGCCATTGCTATGTTCCTATACACTTTGGTTCGTTGTTGGATTCATTTGACCTTGATATTCGATATGACCCTTTTGCTTTGAGCTTCTATAATGATCCATCTGATATTCGTTCATTACCTTGTGATATTAGTATTCGAATCATTTGATACTTCGGGGGTTCATTTGATTTTGGTAATTAGATGTGAAAACCTTTTTGATTTTATCATAGAAATGTGTGAGGAAAACTATTTTTAAATGATGTTTATAAATGATGCGATACTACTTTAATTGAGATTTTACTGAGCTTTTGTGAAAACTACTTTTCAAGACTAAGCTTTTGTGAAAACCGTTATTAAAGGTTATTTTTATGAAAATCAATTGATAAAGATTACTTTAAATGAACCATTTGATTATGAACCTCCGATGATGAACCCTTTGCTATGAACCTTTGATATTTGGACTTTGACTATGATTCGACGACTTAGACTGTTTGAACCTTCGCTTTGATTTGAACCTTTGACCTTTGACCCTTCAGTTTGATACCCGAGCCAAATGTGTTTCCTAGCC
The DNA here is from genome assembly GCA_021014915.2 of Artemisia tridentata subsp. tridentata. Classification (NCBI taxonomy): domain Eukaryota; kingdom Viridiplantae; phylum Streptophyta; class Magnoliopsida; order Asterales; family Asteraceae; genus Artemisia; species Artemisia tridentata. The sequence continues at coordinate 290,118,061 of CP139501.1, forward strand.
ATGAAGGTAACATGGCCATGTCTTTGATGCACCAATGGCATGACTCGCGTGTGGTCGAGTGATTTGCCACACCGTCCCCATTGTGATTGTGATATGCGCGCTTTATATTATTATGGCCAATGTGATTTGTGTGGGGGGCGCATGGATGCATCCTAGGTACGTATTTGTGATGTGATATGTGATATATGTGGTGACTGATGATGGGTGCAATCCACGTCTTTCACAAAATGTGGGAGCTGATCACTCCAATTTGATACATGAGGACACCCCTCATATTATCTGGTTACTTGAGAGGTATCCCCTCTAGATTGCTACAGGATTGTGATATGTGATGTGATTTGTGTGGGCTCGTGGTGGATTACTGACCTTCCCTTTTCCCTTTCTTACTTTGTACTTTTATCTATACCTTATGTTATTCCATTACACTATCTCATACATGTTCGTTTCTCTTGCTTTCGTTTTCGTATATATATATATATATATATATATATATATATATATATATATATATATATATATATATATATATATATATATATTATATCTGTTCACTGGGCTTTTTAAGCTCAGCCGCATTTCTTTTCCTGCGGCAGGTTTTAGTTGAAAGCTGGGTATGAGTGAAGAGACTTTTGGACTTAGAAGACCTTGATAGTTATTCTGAAGTTGAGATTATTAGAAGGATTTGTATTTTGCAGACTTAGTATTTAGCTTTTGTTTCCTTTGTAGCCTTGTAGTCTCTGTATTTCATTTGTAACCTTCGAATTCTTGTATTACTTGAAATGTATGCTTTGTTTTGATCTGATATGAAACCATTATTATGACATCTTTACCCTTGTCGGGTTGGGGTGTTACACGAGTGATCAAGAACAAGATAAACCCTAAGTTAGGGTTTAAAGATGGATCGACTAATGTATAGTCGAATGGGGAAAAGTCACACAAGCTAAAGCAAGCTTGTACTCCGTTCTTGTACACACGTATTACTAGCGTCTCAATGTGAAAAGCTAGGTTCTAATTCCACAAACAAACCAAACACTTAATGTGTATGTTGGATCAAAAATCCCTAGGGAAAGGGTGTTTAGGATCGGCAATACACAAGAGAAAAAGAAGAAGAATAAGTTAGGTTTGCAAGGGAAAAAACTAGAGAACTATGAATACATGGGATTGTATTTATAGGTTTCTCATAACTTGTTCCCAAAGCTAGGGCAACCAAAACCCTCACCCAATGGGTGGGTCGGCCGAATACTAGAGCCCAAGGAGGGGTTCTAGATCCTTCTTGCTTCTATTTCAAATTTAGTCTTTTAACTTAATATTTAACGTCCGTTAACCAAACTCCGTTAAATACTAACGACCGTTAAGTGTTTATTCGTGAAATGAATAATTAAATCATAACTTAATATATTAATTATTCAAACCGTTGAAACTCATACGTAATGTGTGCAATCCCGAAGTCTCATGTTCGAAACTGGTCATACGTATATTAATTTATATCCATTAACTTTAACAGTTAGGCAATGACAGTGCTTTGGTATAACTTAAAACATAGTCTAACCAATAATTCCAAACGCATAGCATGCTCACGATTTTTTAGTTTCTACTTTCTACCAACATGAGATCTTCAAGATAAAAAGTGATTTTGACATCTTAGCGAGAAAAAAGCATAGTCTAACACAATTGATAATCTAATGGCGAGAGAAAATTGCGGACATATTTGATACACATAGTACGCATGCACATACCTTTTGACGATCATCTGTAATGTAGAGAATGTTTCATTGTTTTAGAATTTAGCATTGTGGTAATTTAGTTTTCGAATTTGTCACCGATGAGAGCTTCAAATCTATCCATTACATAAGTTCAAGAGTAAATTGCAAAAATCGTCCTTGTGGTTTGGTCAAATTGCACGTTTCGTCTTTGTGGTTCAATAAGTGCAAAGATAGTCTTTATTTTGCACTGTTACGTGCACTTTTGATCCTTCAACAGTGAAATTTGACAAACCACAAGGACGATTTTTGCAATGATAGAGGACCAAAAGTGCACGTAACCGTGCAAATTAATGACGATCTTTGCATTTAATGAACTACAAGGACGGAACGTGCAATTTGGCCAAACCACAAGGACGATTTTTGCAATTTACTCTAAGTTCAATTTAGCAAGATGCGACTTCAAATCAGCCTTAGGCTATGTTTGGCGCGGAATTTTTTGGAGCTTTTTGGGGCAATGAGCGGTGAGAATGAGCTTTTTTATTTTTGATGTTCGTTTGGTAAGGGAGCAATGAGTTGTAGCAATTTTTTAGGAAAGCTTTTTTCCCAATGCTTCCTTTTGAAGCTGTGAATATTTACAAGAGCTGTGGATATTTACAGATATGTTACTAAACGTTTTTATTTAAAAAACAGCTACCGCTCACAACTACCGCTCACAGCTACTGCTCACAACTACTGCTACTTTTACCAAACACAGCCTTAATTTAAAACAAAAGACTTCACCGATTTATGAAGTACTAATGTTTCCTTGCATTAGACATTATTTGACTGAATACGAATAAAAGACAAATCTTTGAATTGGTAGTCGTAGAGTAGAAGCATACGTACCTAAATTTGATACTACTACTACTACTACTTTCAATTCAATCATATACCCATGCCTTTTTACTCCCTCTTATCCATCATCATATTTAACCCCACGATTTTTAAAATTTATTCTCAAACAAAAAAACATATTTTAGAAGTGCTTGTTTAATTTTTTTCTAGGCTTGTAAGCTTATATGTTTTTGGTTTATTTATAAGTTTTTTATTTTATTTTATTTTTTTTTTTTTTTTTTTTTTTTTTTTTTTTTTTGGGCTTATTTAAAAGTTTGTGAGTTTATATAAATTTATTATGTTATAATAGGATTCGGATCCTCTCATTTGAACATGAGAGATCATGTTGATAATATTGTGAGAGTAAACAAAATAATAGGTCCTTAACTTTTACTAAAAAATAGACCTTCATTTCAAGTTGTTAGATAATAAAGGCCCGCAAGCCCGTTATGTTTGTCACATCTAGTTGTTAGGTTTTGTTTAGATTAATCACTATTTAATCTCTTGTAATTCCAATAGTTTATTGAATCTTTTATTTTATTTATTTTTTTTTTTGAACGGCGAGTTAGTACAATACTAATTTAGTTATTCGATTCTAAATTACTTACCCAGAAGATAATCTCTGCTAAGCTCGAATAATAATTAGTGATTCGATTACATAGTACATACCCAGAAAGTAGTCCCTGTCAGTTTCGAATTGACGCATCTATGGGGCAGAACCCCACAGATTACACCTTGAAGGAAAACCCCCATGGAGAGACTCGATCCTGAGACCTCTCGCATGTGGTAAAAACCTCCCCAAGGTCACCCTTGGTGGCCAACTGAGCCAGCCCAGTTGGTTTTATTGAATTTGATTAATGTACTATTTCAGAATTTCCTCTAATTTCTACATGGCATCAGAGCTATAAAAAAAATGTTCGTTCAAAATTGGTTGTTTGCCGTTTATGTGTCACCATCTGAATTAGTTCCACCAAAGAAATTATTTGTTTGCTTCTCTGTTTCTGTTAATTAATCAATTAAAGATCGAAGGAAGCTATTGTTCGAATTATGTGGAGTTTAATTTCATTTGGCGATAGGTTTTATGCATGAATTGATAAGTTACATTCGATTTTGGTTTTTTGTATATTTGAGTCTCGGTGTTTAATGGTTCGTGATATTGGATATTGCGTTATTATTGGTATTTGCATCGGTTTTGGGGAGGATTTGCATTTATTTGTATTTCCTATTCGTTTTGGTTATGGAAGGAATATTGTATGAAAAATATGGTTATGCATCTGGTTAAGTTGATTCTATTTCCGTTATGCTCTGTATATATATATCTGGTCATGCACCTGATATTCCGTCTGGTTTTGGTTAGTGATGGTGATGTTATAATCTTAACTAATCCGACTAAATCTTGAGTAGTTATATGTATCATCTTGACATCAACAACTTGTATTGGTTCTGGTTCCGCATTATGTCTGGTTTTGCATCTATCTGATTCCACATGGTTCTGGTATATATGTTTCGACATTTGTCTGATTTCACCTGGTTATGATGGTGATGTTATAATCTTAACTAATCCGACTAAGTATTGAGTAGTTATATGTAGCATCTCGACATCAACAACTTGTATTGGTTCTGATTCCGCATTATGTCTGGTTTGGCATCTATCTGATTCCACATGGTTTTAGTTATGTATGATTCGGCATTTATCTGATTTCACCATGTTATGTCTCGTTCTGCATATGATTCCGCCTAGTTCCGCATATGATTATATGCATGGCTCTGTTCTGTCTACATCTGCCTGAATCTGCTCTGTATTCGCATATGTCTAGCTGCATTTGTATGTCTGAATATGCTCTTTATCTACTTTTGTCTGAATCTGCTCTTCATTTGTTCTGCCTGAATCTGCTCTTCATCTACTTCTGTCTGCATCTGTTTGTCTGAATTCGCTATTCATTTGCACCTGTCTGCATCTGCATGGTCCTGCTCTGCATCTAGTTATGTATGTTCTACTCTCGTCCATTTTCGTACCTGTGTTGCTCTGCTATGGTTCTGCATTTGGTTTTGGTTTTGCATCAACTTTGGTCCGCTTGTTTTAGACTTAACTGATTTCGCTGTGTTAGTAATATATAGTTTGGAATGCATCAGTTTGAGACTCCGTCTAGCACCGAGTTTGTGCCCTGGGACGCTCCGAAGTCGCGTGTTTATTTTCCCATTTTAGTTTATTTTTAGTTTGACAAACTCTCAATTTTTACCTCTACAACATTATGAGTTTGAGAGGGGATGTTAGATAATAAAGGTTCGCAAGCCCGTTGGGCTTAGCCCATCTAGTTGCTAGGTTTTGTTTAGGTTAGTCACTATTTAATCTCTTGTAATCTCAATAGTTTATTGAATCTGACTAATATACTTTTTCAGTATTCCCTCTAATTACTACACAAGTGTATTGTTTCTAATTGGCTAACATAAGGTTGGGTGTAGTGGGTCGATCGACCCTCGGTCGGGTACCTAACGCGTCGCCACCCACTATGGCGACCATGGTGGGACGCGTCCCTAGATGATGGTCTCAAAAGCGACTGATTCGATTCACACAAACCAAAACCCCAACAGCTACATATACGACCGTTTAGGGGTGTTTATTAAAAAACACATATTTGAAAACTTTACCCCTTTAACGCTATAAATAATCTATTCACTACATTATTTTATATACAATTTCAAACCACTTTACTATACTCTTCTCATCTTTATATAAAATGTCTCAAAAACTCCGAAAATTGAAATTCCAAAATTCCGACGCCAACAAAATGTTCTTAACTTAACACCGGATCCCAATTATTATGCAATGCTTTTAATTATTAATGAAATTTTAATTTTATTGTTTAAAAAAGTGAAAATGAAAAATAAAAATAAAAATTTGGCTATGTCAATCATCTTTATAAAGTAATATAGGAGAGAAAAAGTTGTGTTGAAAGTGAAAATGTGGATCTGTTAATGATGACTACTACATCTGGTCTAACGGACCTACTCCTTCCGTCTCAAAATTATTGTTACCCGACAAAAAACACATTCTTTTAGAAAAACGTCACTATCACTACTTTCTCTCTCTTACTTTTTTTGCCAAATTACAAGTTTACCCTTAACAAATTAATTAACACTTTTTTAAAGTTTGCAATATTAATTTCAACCAAGGGTAATATAGTAAACTTTACCAAACTCCACTATCTATTCACTTTCTATTTTGGGTATGTGACAATAATTTTAGGACGTCCGAAGAAGGAATAAGTGACAATAAAATTGGGACGGAGGGAGTATTGTTTATTTGAACACGAGAGAACGTTGACCATTGAAAATAAGTAAAAAAATTGTAAAGGTTTTAAAAAACGGGGTGGGTTATAAGTACCGGGGTCTATTTTTTAACCAAACCGGGTCTACATTTGTAGGCTTTTTTTTTTTTTTTTTTTTTTTTTTTTTTATTTTTTTTTTATTTTTATAATTTTGTTTATATCAAAAAGCTATAAACCTGAAAGTGCGGAACAGAAAATATAAAGTTTAATATGTCAAACGCTTAAAACTGTCAAAAATACGGAACAGAAACTGACAAAAACTGTGCTGTGCAGAAAAAAAATAGGGGGACAAAAAGTAGGGGACAAGGTCTGCCACCCTTGTCCCCCGGTATGGTTAGTATGCCCCTTTACTAGTAAAAAACAGAAAAGGTTGAACTACACACACGTATATATCTCTGTAAGGACCAATCAACATAAAAAACAAATGGATCTTGTCAGTTTATCTAGTAGTAAAAGAAACAGTGTCATCATCTTCCACTATAAATTCTGTCCTAACTATAGTACTTCCTTGTCACTTGGAACCTTGGTTTCTTACTTCATTGCATCATTTTCAACTAACCCTTTATCTTTTAACAAGTTTTAATCTTTTTTAACTCTTTTAAAGAAAGAATGTTGCTTGCTTCATTGCCAATGTGTGGGCCCACCTTGAGGTACTATGATTATGATTATGGTTCTTGATTTTGTTTTAAGTGTTGTTAGTTTGAGATTTTGGAATATGGGTGTTGTTTGGATGAGGGTTTTTGATACTGTTTTAGTTGTATTTTTGTTAGCTTAGCATATATTAGTGAATTGGATGAGAAGATATTGTGAATATGGGTTTATACTGAATTACCATATTCAGGTATGGTGGTGATGATAACCCAAATAAGACGATTACTCCGGTCGCCTTGTTGGTGCAAAACAAGAAGAAATCGAGCTTTGCGCCTCTGACTATTACTGCCTCAGTGAAATCCCATGATTTTTCTCCTCCCAAATCTTACCAGGAGGTTTGAATTCATGTTAACTTTACAATTTTCTGTCATGTTTTTCATACTATATATTGCAATTATATCGTTTTTAGCTCGTATAGATATATATACTATGATTACGAATTTATCTAATAGGATCACCCTTATTTTAGTTTCTTTTTTGCCATGTCTATCTTTTCTATGGTTTAAGGTGATTGAAATGTGTAAGTGTATCATTTTTGTAAGTTACTGTATAATTTATGATCATTGAAAAATTTCAGGTTCTTATTGCTGCAAGGGAAAAATTTAGGCAAGAAATATCTTTCCGGTCAAAGGACAAGGATATATCTCTTGCTAAGGTAATCTTGTTTTTCTTGTCCCATTTTAAATCAATAAAGCACCAACCTTTATTTGATGAAACCTATGAAATGAGACTATGAGATATCCTGTGTGATGAAAAACATTAGAGCACTAAGCAGAATTTCAAATTCACTTTCGTTACTCAATTTACAGACTTTGCTGTATATTTCCGCTGAGGACGAGGCATTTATGGCTTATAACCGTGAGATGGATGCCCATTCACTCCAAGACGAAATGAAAGATACCAATGTATCGGCTGACACCCGAGTTTGGGACCACATTGAAGCTATGCCTATGTTAGGAAAGAAAATCCACGAATGGTTAATAGAATTGGACAACATAGCACAAGAAGTCAAAGTTGAACTAATTTCAAGAGATATAGGGTGCCATTTGGTTGAAGTTCTAGAAGCTGTGAACAAAGTTCTCTTTGAATCTAAAGGCTTTAGAAGATCGCCCGTTGTTGATTCAAAATGTTCCTACTTGCATTCTGTTTTAAGCTCCAAAAGCGGCAGTGGTATATCTTTGTTTCTTTTTGTTATAACTTGCTTTAATCTAAATATAAATCTGATTTTATAATTACATTGTGGCAGCGATTTTGCTTAGTGTAATATACATTGAGATTTGTCAAAGACTTAATCTGACTATGGTCGGATCTCGGGTTGGAGAAGACTTCTTAATTTGGCCCGAAACCGGGAACCCGGAGGTACATTTGAGTTCTGACATCACATATATCATAATATGGCATGATCACATCATCAAGTTTGTAAATTTCGGTTGCAGGAGCTTTTTAAGGTCAATTCGGGACAGAGTTTATTTGGGATTGTTAATGGAAGGTGTGTGGATGACCCAAGATCAATGGCGTCTGACTTAACCTGCAATTCACTTCTCGGTCTTGACATTTCTACAAACCGGGACATTATTGGGATATACCTTGCTAATTTGATTGTAAGAAATTATATAATATACAGAAAAAATACACAGTACTGTCTTATTAATTTTTTCTTGACTCTTGTTTAATTTATGTAGAGGCTTCATTGGAAACGTGCGTCAAGAAGGAACCATGGATTGATGTTGACTACACCTCTTAGACCTGTTGACGATGATAATGAGAAATGGAACGATGGTTCAAGTATGCCATTGTTGCGCCCTCAAGATCTTAGGTGATACTATAACTGCTTGTTATGTTTTGGCCCATGCATGAATACATGTGGTCTAACTGAGTTTGGTCTGTGGATTGTAGGCTGGCTATCATGGCATCAGAGAAACTGTTAATCTTGCAGCCACATAACTGGGCTTTGAGGAGGGATCATGGCATGATGCTGTACTATAGCAGGTATGAGCTATGGATAACATTATAAAAATTAGATAAAATGGAATTGGTTTAAATGGTCGAAAGTGGACATGAAGTGCATCCAAAACACGTAAAACCTTTATTATTAATATTATTTTATGAATTGGGTTATTTGTATAATTTTCCTAATTTAAGTTCCAAAGCATTGATGATCTTAGAATTCAAGAACAAAGAAGACAAAAAGTGCGGATTGGCCTGTCCCGACCCGTTTTGACCTGTTACCTAGCCGGACCATCCCACCTATAATATTGGGTTTAACCAAGATATTATGTGAATTGTAGGGATTACGAGAAGGCGGTTCAAGAACTAAGCATTTGTATGGCATTTGCACCCGAAGAAGAGGCTGCAGTCTTAGAACCATTTGTGGAGAAGTTGCATTTGTTGCAACTCGAGTCCTCTTGGATATCCAGAGGACATAAAGGACGCTTGACGGTTCCATGAATCCATAGTTTTATATTTGTACAAAATCTCGTCCAATCTAACATATGTCAAATGCTCAGCTTGAAGGATCTTGCCTTCTAGGGTGCCAAGTCTTTTAACCTTGTAAATTACTCCGTAGTACTTTATAAGGCTGCAGTGTACTACTAATTAGCTTTAACCATGTTTCATATGAGCTCTCTATCTATTTGTTTTCATCGTGTAAGTTAATAAAAATGTTTGGCCATATCAATAAGTACCATAAGGTGCATTAATTCATCCCGAACTTTCTTTTTAAATTTAAAAATGTACGAGGCTTCATACAACCCGTGCGATGCACGGGCTTGTTTGTTGACTAATTAAGTTGTTTTCCGTAACGTTGATGCATCTTTACCCTTGTCGGATCGGGGTAGCACATGATGGTATTTAGATGCCTATTAGAGAAGTTGTATTGTTACAACCCGTGCGATGCACGGTCTTTTGGTTGATTAATTAAGTGGTTTTTTCGTAACGTTGATGCAGTTGCTTGTATAAGCATATGACGGTATTTAGATGCCTATTAGAGAAGTTATATTGTATTTATTTTAGTGGAATTGATATTTAGATGCCTAGTAATGTTATCATAAATTTTGTATTTAAATTAGTTTATTTTCATTAAAAGTTTCAATTAACATAAACGGGAATTTTTTAAATATAAATATAAAGATAAATTATAAGCATTTTTTTAAAGTTTAGGATGTTAATGGTAATACATTGTGCATGGAGGGGAAGCCCGTGCGTTGCACTAATTGTGTCAAAGTGTTCGTAGCTTAATGGTTGATATTCATTAGGTTTACACTATAAACTAATTACTTTACTTGTCTATACAATCAGCAACAATCAATATAACCTTGCTTATGGATATCTGCAAGAAAGCAGTAAAAGTTTATAGTGCGTTGCACCAATTGTATCCAAGTGTTCATAGCTTAATGGTGGTACTAATTAGGTTTACACTATTTAAAATATTTACTTCACTTTAAAATAGTACATGTGAAGAGGTTTTTTTCAAGATGTTATAGCGTAATGATCTGTCTAAACACAAATATGGCAAGGTTCTAATTGAATTTTTTATCTCGCCAAAATCTCGGAAATATCGCCGATTTCAAAATATCGGGAAAATATCGGCAAATCTTGCCGATATTATCGGATCCGATATTTGGGGGCGATATTTTGATCCGAGATTATTTTTAGGGGCGATATCCGAGATCTCGGCGAGATTAACTACATAGCTTATTACTTTATGTTGGAGTTGTGACTACTTTTTTTTTCCATGAAAATTTAGTTTTCAAAGTAAAGTTCTTCATTTAATCAAAACTTTATTATGCTATCTAATACAATATACATAGTTCGATACAAATCTGAATCCGTAAACTTTTGTTAGTCATTTACATATCCTTATATGTTTATGAAATTTTCCTTTCAAAAAAAAAATATCCTTATATGTTTAAAAAAAATTACATATCCTTAGGCCAAAACCCTTTTAGTTATTGGCAGGCTTGATCGCAAGATCCAACTCAACATCTACCCAACTATTATGTCCTAAAATAGACTTTGAACATCACTTCAAAAATTAAATTCAAGTTTATTAAATGGTGCCATTTTTTTACAGCTTTAACTTTGGCATGTGTGTCGATCTTATTCGTAGCTCTATTTCTAGATTCATGAGTTGGCAGGTAAATTATTTTCCTAATACTGGTTGACAGTGTAAAGTTTTGATCAATGCATTGCTATTGCTTAATTTATGCATTTACCAAAGATGTAGAGTTTTTAAGCTATTTTTGACATGTTAAGATATCCACATGACCACGTGAACATCGAAAATGAACTCCCAACCTAATAATAAAACATAGTAACATTGACCGAAGTAGAATGTCGACCTTAAGCATTATACAGACAATTATTCAATATTCTGTTTGTCTAAAGTTTTGCTAACTTTAAATTGCAATAAATATATTGTTACGATGAAGGGCCTGGATGTTCTTCTCTTGGTTTCGGGGCATTCATGGAAAATGGACCATTTCAAGTTGGTGAAGATGGACTTCTTGTCTTAAATCACCACTCTTGGAATTTAGGTAAATTTATACACCAAGAAAAGAGAACCGAATTACTTATTGATTTTTTTCGTTTTCTGAATCAAAACTAATGTGGTTTATCTGAATATAAATCGATCAACAGAATCCAACATGTTATATGTCGAATCACCTATCGGAGTTGGTTTTTCCTACTCGAAAACAGAAGAAGACTACATTGATTGGAATGACACAAAAACAGGTTCATACCAGTTACAACCAACAAATCTAATATTGTTCTTTAATTTGAACACAATATAATATTGTTCTTTCCATATCTTAAGCTGAGATTTTTTTGGATTATGACTCTACTTTTATATAAAAAATATGTTAGCAAGCTAATATTCTACGATTGTATAACCACATATGCTCACTTTTACATAATGTCAGCAAATGATAATTTGGTATTTATCACAAAATGGTTAGAAGAATTTCCATTATATAAAGACGCACCATTCTTCTTGGTTGGAGAAAGCTATGCTGGTACGTTCAAAATTCTATTGATAATTTACATACTCTTCCGTCTCAAAAATAAGTGTTTTTATACAGTGACACACCATGTCCAATACCAATCCAATAGTTACCCTAATCTCACTCCTAAAAAACGCAGCCCCCATTGTCTTCTTAGCTTCATCATTTGCTGAAGTGAGCCACCGCTTCGTCAAATACTTCACGGAAGTCGTGTATTGCGGCATCGATTATTGGATTGGCTAAACAAATAAATATATCATTCAGGCACGTTACATGTGATATACCAGCAAGTTAATACGTGCTTATTTTCAAAAGTCAATCATGATGTACTAAATTAAAACTTGCCTCACTGGTGGTGACCTGCTGAGCGCGCAAGGGAAAGAAGAAGGACCATGCACTACGTTGAGACATTTAACAAATAATCAGAATTAGACGTTAAGAAACCGTGAAACTTCAATAAAAAGAAAAAAGTAGAGGGGTACATTATGAAATATTTCGTCTTTTGCCTTCAAGTATATTATATCTTCTTCACCTTGAGCTACTACTACTACCCTTCTTCTTCTTGTTCTTCTTCTGGTCACCTAGCCTTACTTTTTCATTTGTGGATATCTTAACCACTTAGTTTTTATGCTAGGTAATGTGAAGGTACTGATAGTGTGAGATGGTACTGCTACTTATAGGATCCTGCTGCTAGTTGGTTAACTTGCTGCTAGTGCAGCATAACGTGCTGCTAGTAGGTTTAACCTGCTGCTAGTACATGCTAAAAGAAACACCACCTTAAATGAACACATCCGTTGCAGAACACGATGGCTGCTCGTTCATCACCATATCTTCATCAAATTAAAATTCCAATATTTATCACCATTTTAGACTACTTATTTAACCTACAGTGAAACGAAAAACAAAATGCATACTTGAGCATAGGTTTAAGATATGAAAGACCGAGGTTTATGAAAAATAAATGTATTTAGCTTGTATTATCTTATATTGAATATTCATACCTTGTAGAGAGGAGCACAAATACAACGAAATAATGTTCGGATAAGAAAGAACCGACTGGATTTGTACAATATATTGAATGGACAGAAAAAGATAGCAAGAATACTCTGCATGAAGAAAACAAATTAGAAATTTGATATCCTTCAATCCCAATGGAACTAATTCTTATTTATAGTATTGAGATCATTATGTGTTGTAAGTGCAAAGATGGTTCATATACTCGAAACCGAAGCAACAATTCATATTCCGCATCACTTGATATTCTGCATTTACCTCCAATTAATGATGATTGCATTCAATTGAGAGCTTTTGTGAAGCATTGGCATGTTACCTCCGATTAATGATGATTACATTCAATTGAGAGCTTTTGTGAAGCATTGGCATGTTTGTACCGTACTTTTGGTTGTGCACAACCCCCCTTGCACATTAAATTAAGGTACTTAAGCTTTATATATAATAGATTATAATACACATTTATTAAACTTATAAATTACCCTAACTGATTGTGATTTTTAATTTAATAAGCATAAAATTTCTTACATAATCTGATAATCATATACACCAATGCCTTGAAGGCATTGGTTGGACAAACCCTTTGTACAATGTTATCGATTGCGTATATATTTTTATTGAAGTCCAAATGAATCCCCGATGATACCAGAAAAAACAGCATGAAAAAACGAGTCCAACGTGTTGGAATTTAGATATCATAACAATTTTATAAATAAATAAACACACATCATAGCACATAGCGGAAGCAAGGATCAATAATTAACATGTAAAGAGTTTACCGAATATAAAAGTTAACGTACCTTTGATCCTAGCACAAACAAGGATCTAACTTCAAACTTTACTTCTTTAAATATGAAGTGGATTACACGAGAAACCCCTTACCGTTTTGTTTCTCAATCCAAGATGTGTTAACTAAAGTAAGTTAACTACCACGTCTTGTACACACGTACTATAACCGATCAAAGTTTGATGCTAGTGAAAGAACACGTAAAACCAAACGATTTGTTTTATTAAACCACAAAGGATCGACACCCCTTAGGGTTGTACGATCGGATTTTCTAGCAAGGAGGGGAGAAACAAACTTTTAGGGTTATAGTAATGCACAAGGTCAAAAACTAATAACCCTTGGGTTTGTATTTATAGGCTAGTAATCTTGGAGGACAAGTTGGACTCGAATAAGGAAATAAATCCCTATGGCCGATCGTCCCTTAGCTTGCACAAGGGATTTCTAGAATCTTCTTTCCTCTAAATTATACCTACGGTCCTTCCTTTATTCACTAACGGTCGTTAGTCAATTCCGTTAATTACTTAACGTCCGTTAGTCGTTATTTCGTGTCCAAATAATTAAATATATCACGGTTATATATATTAATTATTTCTTTGATCATTCATACGTAAAGTGTGCAATCCCATGGTCCCGTGTTCGATTCTAGTCATACACGATTTAATATTTTTCCATAACTCTAACAGCTCCCACTTGGAAATCTATTAAAAGTGTAATTGACATTGGTTAGCGTCTAGCAACACGCCAATGCCCCTAGTACAACTCGGGTAGTGGTCTCCTGGAAAAACCACTTGATAATTAATCATCATACTTATCCTTTTGTTTCTAATTACATTAATAAAGATATGGATCTAAGTCATTCGTTATTAATAATTCTGTTTCTCGTTGTTTTCGAATGAGCAAGATTACCAAATCTTCTGAACATATTCAGGGGAGATATTGGGCGTGCGCACACAAACATCTTGTCAACCCTACGAGGGGCCCAACAATATTAAACTTCAAACAATTTGAAGGAACAAATTCTATCTTGACTACGAGCATAACTCACGCACTTTGCAACACTCCCGAAAACAATCCTTATAGCTACCAGTTACGTATAGCGTTAAATTGAATCACAGAAATGCACTACATGCATGACAGTTATTTGGCATCTCAAGTCTGAGGATAACTATATTCACATGATTTACTTGATGACAAGATCCATAAAGTAAACTCATGAAGTTGGGATAAGTCCTATATTCAATTCATTGAATATCATATGAAATTGGCATGTCAACGCATCAATATACTTTCAAGTATATTCTACCAATACTCAGATTTGTCTTAATTTAATGATATTCCCATATCATTAAGTGACAACGAACAATTTAGAATAACATAAGTTATTCACGGATTTAAACATGCAAATATAAGATACAATTTATTATTAATGAAAACAAACGTACCAAGTATTTTAATTCATTGTAAATAATAATTGCTTAACATCCCTTATCCAAATACTAAAATAGATCAATGCATGATAATTCTTATTAATGAATTATGCCTCAAGTCATGTCAAACATACTTGTTGACAAGGCGTAAATCAACTAATCTTGATCTATCGAAATTTTGAGAATACTTATTTCAAGAACTTAATTAGTAAAATTTTGTATGTGTGCTATCAATTATCTTGATATTACCACATAATATTTCATAAAATAAGTGACATCCTCAACCACGAATTTATGACAATTAAACTATCAAACCTTTTATAGTTTAAAGTATTCTAATTCTTTAATGTATAATGCAACTATGCTTACAGTTAAGTATAACTAATACTCATGGTCATTAATAAGGATGAAATCCCACCATGACTAGTATTGAGTGTCATCTCAATCTTATTAGCATCATTGTATGCAAACAACAATATGCTCTTTAAAATTCCGTAAACTTTAATATCGATTGTGTAATCTTTGATACCTTCAAATCTTTCAAGATTTGTCGGCTATAACAATTACGCAACAATTTGCCATATGGTTCATATTTAGAATTTAGGAGCAATTCCAGGATGAGGATGTTAATTCTATATCCAACCATATCCATTACACTTAGTTATCTAATAACATTTAATTAGATATTAATGTTGTCAAATCATCTTTCATCCAAGCATGATACAACAAATAACATGATGTACATGAAAAATCCTTGTGTCAAACTTAGATTTTATTCATGTGTTATCTTTTCAAAGATATGTTTCTATCTAGACTTTCTAATAGTATATCATGTTTATTAGAATCAATTATTTTACCGCTTATGTTTATAACAATAAACATATATTCCAAGGTTGTATGTTTATTTTCTAAATCATCAAGTGAAGTTTCATTCCAAACTAAGACTTAACATTTAATGCTTATGGAATGTTACTTCCTATATGTTATACAACATATATGAAATAAGAAAATAAATATATAACACTCCCACTAGCTTTCAGGAATACTAAGGAAAAATCTTATTTTATTTATAAATCAACACTTGGATTTAATAATTAAACATTGCACTTTGTATACTTCCAAAGATTATTTGAATTCAAATACCCCTTTCAATTACTTATCGTCCTCGCACAAGTAATTTTTCAAGAAAGAGTTTTGATATTCCATTGTTAATTTCATATTAATGAAACTAAGAATGACAATCATAATCTTTATACATTTAATGTGCCTAGAAAGAATTTCAATCACAGTTAATTGCTTAAGTGTGATTGATAATCTTTTCACACATTAAATATGTATACAAAATTTGTCCATTATGATTTCTACTCAAAAATTTAAATCTCTAGGATTTTCATTTCCTTTGTAGAAACTCATCTTCATTCTATAGTGTAACTATAGAGTTCAAGATTAATTAAGTTTTCAAAACTAATTATCTTTATGGACTGCATCTAAACATTCATAGTATGAGTAACTTGCCAAATTCAATATTTGCAATTCATCAACAGGTTTACCATAATCCTGTAACTCATAATCCTCAACATATTATACAAATATTTGAGATATCCTTGCGGATCTATGAATGAGAATTCCATCATCTTGAGATTTAACATTAACATGTTTAATCCTCATCATGACTTTACTAGTGTATTTTAGAAGATTATGTATTTTGTAATTTTATCTTTTCAAAATAAAACCTCCCACTTGCCTTTTGCAATTTATAGACTATCTATAAATACTTAGCAAGTAGAGCAACACAAAATTGTTCTCTTTTGGGACATTACAAATACATATTGACAGTTCCTAACATTAGTTTGTTAATAACCTACTCAAAAGCAGTTTAACAAATTCCGAACTTCAATTTTAAGACTTAATGTGATTCATCACATTCCATAATAAATGGTGTCTTATTAATCTTCTAGGTTGGAGTCTAATTAAGTATATACTACTCAATTTTCTAACCTTGATAACTTTTGGAAGAATAGAAGATATAGTTATCTTTAATCAAACAATATAACAAGAGTTTGATTTTTCTAACTGAACGTACCATAAACATTATGTATTTCATTAGGATTAATATTGTAAGACAATCTTACACTATGTAAGATAAATATATTTCGTTTGGCTTATCTATTCACCAACTATATCAGCTTAATGGTATAATAGAATTTTCAAGCCAATTGCATGCTATATAACATAAGTACTTTTTGACCAAGTCACTTCATGTCCATGTCTTAACAAGAAGACATAAACTGTTATAATCCCAATATACGTTATACATCATTGATCAACTCAATGACTTCTTGTATATGTCTTAATTAAAAAACATAACAAGTTAACGTCTTACTTTATTATAATAAGTCTTGTAACAATTTAAAAGACTTTATATTTATAGCTTTACAATAAACTATAAACATGTATAACTAAAGTAATCATGAACACCACAATTTGGTTTCAATAGTAATTTCAAGTTAATTTATCACTTCATATATTCATGACATTCCAGGAATACATAAATATTCAAATTTGAAGTAGTATTAGATTACTTCATTTATTTATGTCATTTCAATAATACATAAATATTAAGTTTGAAGTAGTCTTATTATCATATTGACACTTGTTCTAATAATTATCTAATTTAGAAACTTGCAAATTAACATAGTTTCATTACATCAGTTGATCTGCTAGTAATGAAAGTATGTAATTTACCTTGTCATTAATATCTATGTCAAGGTCTCACTTACGCTAGATATTAAATCCAAGTGTTCTATTAATTAGATGTGAATAAATCACATTAGAACATTAGTCTCTTACCTTGCAGTCAAGAGAATCCTTTAAATCATATTCTTTTGTGTTGTTACTTGCACACAATAAAGATTTCTCCCACTTGTGCATGGAACAACATCATATATCAGATAAACAACACGTCAATCATTTGTTTATGTGATAAATATGATTGTGTCATAGATATGAATAGATATAGAACCACCTTGTCTAGTAAGGAAACGTACATGACTATCCTTAAAACCACAAGTGTCTACAATTGGAAAGTAATTATCTCAAGACATTCTAGAGATAATCTGGGTTACTACCAAGATATCAAAGCTTGTAGCTCCCACTGAATTACAGATCATTACATTAATATATATAATTCAGTAATTACAACACAATGCTCCCACTGGATTTGACAATATTATAAGCGTTTCATAACCAGTAAAAGCAAATAGTGTGCTATTTACTTTCCTACACCTTTGAGAAATCCCATACGTAACAATTACTTAGGTACTAAAAGAATGTATTCTACTTTGTAAATGATGGACTATCCATCAATGCAATTAACTTGGAAATAATTGGGCATGCAATTTCTTCCTTAATATGTCTACCATCTCCACAATGGTATGTAGCATCTTTAAGTGGTCAAAGCACAACAACTAGATAAATCATTCTAGTTTGCCTTTTACCAATTTGCGGTAACTAGTCTAGCTTCTAATTTTAATAATCTCATAAAATGTGCAATTTTCTTAACTATTAAAATTTGCTATGAGTTATTTCTTAGAATTTAGACAATTCTAATTTTTCTAATATACCTTTTTCATTCATGAAAAGGAATATGATTAAGTCTCACTCTTCTCAAAGAAAGTAGACTAGGTTTATTCTTTTAGTAAAGTTGACTCTAGCCTAAACCCCTACGGGTGTAGATCAATTTTCCACTAAAAGAATGCCCACGTTTACGGTTTTAACGTTGCATTTATACATTAAAAGAATTTACAAAATTCAATTTTAGTATTTTCAATAATACAATTTTTCAAGAAAAGAAAATTACCCAGGAAATATACATATAACCATTTAATTTTCTTGAAAACTAGGATCCAAATTTTCATAGTTTCACTACATCAGTTGATCTGCTAGCAGTGAAAGTACAAAATATGGTAATCTGTCGTACAATAATCGGCAAACATTTTCCGACTCCTAGATCATTATGGGAATTACATTTGCCAAAAACAATTTTGCAATGTAAGCATGTTTCTTCCCATCTCATGCTTTAAGTTTCAAGGTCTCACTTACAACTTAATTAAGTCGTCTAATTTAGAAACTTGCAAATTAACATAGTTTCATTACATCAGTTGATCTGCTAGTAATGAAAGTATGTAATTTACTTTGTCATTAATATCTATGTCAAGGTCTCACTTACGCTAGATATTAACTCCAAGTGTTCTATTAATTAGATGTGAATAAATCATATTAGAACATTAATCTTTTACCTTGCAGTCAAGAGAATCCTTTAAATCATATTCCTTTGTGTTGTTGCTTGCACACAATAAAGATTTCTCCCACTTGTTCATGGAACAACATCATGTATCAGATAAACACAAAATATGTACGAAGAAGCATGCACACATCTTCGTATCATAAGTTTTCAAAACAATGTTTAGTTACCAATTCAGCTAAGAGTTAAACCAACAAAGTCTTAATTGAGGTATTGGGTTCACCAATTAAAGAATTACCTCCAATTATCGCCCACTATATCGTACTTTTGCATAGGTTAAAAACCTAGTGATTCGGATAATTACCACAAAAGTGACGCGTGAAATTGAGGTCAATTCACCCTTAAGATGATTTTGCACATATAATAGTTGTATTTGGTAAGTCCAATTTGATGCACAAGCAAGCGGAGAGACAGAGTGGAGTCTCTTTAAGGCCACAATTTAATGCGAAACCAACTTTATACCCACCTTATAGTTTGCCAAACTAGGTATTCAACTATTGGTGCAAAAAATCATTAATCAAATTAAAAGTTTATAATTCTAAGTCTTGTAAAATTTATGTTGTAAATTATAAAATTGCTAGTCTCGCCTGGGAGCAAATTACCGTGCGAAGCGAACCACTATCGGCACATAAGACTTGGCAATATACAATTTATTTTCTATTCCAATAATTTAAACAAAAAGGACAAGTAATTTTAATAAAAATAAATAAACACATAATAACGCATATAATCTTAACCATTAAATCATATAGCCACATGCAAACCTTTTTGATAAATCCTATTAATAATCTATATGTGAATTATTATGTATATACTCCCTCCGTCCCAAAATTATTGTCCCCCGATAAAAAAACACATTCTTTTAGAAAAATGTCACTATCACTACTTTCTCTCTCTCTTACTTTTTTGCCAAATGACAAGTTTACCCTTAACCAATTAATTAACACTTCTTTAAAGTTTGCAATATTAATTTCAACCAAGGGTAATATAGTAAACTTTACCAAACTCCACTACCTATTCATTTTCTATTTTTGGTATGGGACAATAATTTTGGGACGTCCGAAAAAGGAAAAAAGGACAATAAAATTGGGACGGAGGGAGTAATTACTATGACTCCCATTGGTTTTCGAGCGCATTGTACCCAATGGACCACAGACACCAACAAGTTGGTCGCGTAAGCCTTAGTAAAGATATACCACGTTGCATATAACAGATTCATTAATTTAATTAATTAGGTCTTCCCTAATTTTAGATTTATCTAAAACATGTAGCAAATAATAACAAACCCTAATCCATGATTACCTTGCATGAAGTATCATGGATTAATTCCAGAAACGTAACCCTTTACACACATGTTCCTAATTTTAGGGTTACAAAACTAGTTTTTTAATTAAGAGAGGATCGACCCCCCCCCCCCCCAAAAAATTAGGTCATTTTTTGTTTGTTTGTTTGTTTGTTTGTTCTAGTAACCCTAAAAAATCGATTAAAACATGTATAATCCAAATCAAGATTTGATTTTTATGCGTTTCGATAAAACAATTACATGTTAAACGGCTCGTGATGCCACTGTTGGAATTTAGATATCATAACAATTATATAAATAAATAAACACACATCAAAGCACATAGCGGAAGCAAGGATCAATAATTAACATGTAAAGAGTTTACCGAATATAAAAGTTAACGTACCTTTGATCCTAGTGTAACCACTCGTAAAATTTCCCATTTACTTTACAGAATTATTATCCTTTTTTCCACGGGTAATTTTATTTATTTATTTATTTGAATGTATCTCTCATCTTGTGTGAAGTAGATCACATCCTTGATAAATGTGCTCCCACAAGACCTGCCTAACGAACCTAATGTTTATTTCATAAACATAACGATATGAAAACATTACAATATACCATTTACCATTTTACGATAATTTCTTAACAAACGTATGAACAAAACATTTATTATCTGAATAGAGTTTCTAGGAAACCCTAAAAATCATCACAACACCAAATATGAATAACAAAACCTCAGAACATAAAAGTACAACTCATATGAGTTAATGTACAAGTAACCAAAGCACCAGAAACCCTAATTCTATTTCAGCTCCCGGTAAAACCCTAATTTCATAAAATTATGATTTTATGTATTCATTTCACAAAACCTAATTTATTTATATAATATTTTTACAAAATATTAAATGTACAAGTTATTTAAACCAATGTACAAGTCATTTATGCACGAAAACATTTATTTACAAAAATCTTTAATAAAACCCTATTTATAAATATTTTTAATCACAATCTACAACTATTCATGCATAATTCATAAAAATTAATTTTTCTAAACTTATTAAATATTTTTACAAATCTTTAAAGCTAAAGTACAAGTACCTAATGCATATGAACTAAAAATCCTATTTAATTACTTTTAAACTTAATAAAAATTTACAAATAATTTTTATTACTTAATAAATTGTTGAAACTATATTTTTCTCACATCTTAAATTATTGTACAACCCTAATAAGCCTATAGTACAACTCTTATAAGCACAATCCATGTTTCTCATATAATTCAAATGTTACTTATATATATAATTCTAAACACTTTTCAAATTAATCAAACACATAACTAACTAAACTAATTAATCACTAAACCCTAAAGTATAACTCTTTAAACCATTTGTACAATACCCCAAAGCTCCATTTCGACCCTTCCCTAATATTCTGTTCGAACACAACTACAACCATAACTAAATTTACTTCTAAATGTAACCCTCACCAAATACATTGTACCTAGCCATGAACACACTACATTCCCTCTCATCTCTTCTCTTCAAAGAGCCTACACACATGTCCCCTCTTATCATAAAAAACCCTCCTCCTTAAGGAATAGATAACCTGGACAATATTCAGCCACATCACACCTTTTCCCTCCTCTACCAAGTGGCACTCTCCTCATTTTCTGTCAGCCCTTGTCTCCTCACCATGTCCCCTTATCATAACACAAAAACCCTGGTTTACCCTCTATAAGTAACAGCTGCAATTTCCACTTCATCTCACAACCAAACTCGACTCAACTAATAACCATACCAGTCGACACACACCCAAAACATAGCCCATATTCATTCATTCCAGAATCAATCCACTCACAAACACTTTAATAAAATCCCATTCGAAGCATAGGAGAGGAGGAGAACAAGAGTTGAAACCAAGTCCTTCTAAAACCCTACTCAAACCCTAACCCCAAGTAAGTTGATTGTACAATTATAGATCAACGGAGAAATCACAAAAGGTAAATAATTTGAAAACCACGAGTTCGTTTGTCCCGACGAAGATTGAATGGAATATGTGATTCGGGATCGTGATTCGTGAAGTGAATGTGAAAAAGAGTGATTGATTTGGTTTTTACACTACGAATATGAAATATAAATGAAAAACAACTAACTAAGCTATGGGAACAATTAAGCTAAGCATACTATTCTAAAAATGCAATAAAAAACGTTACGCGACGAAATTTAAAAACGTAATTAAAAGGGAATTTTTAAATTCTAAATCCTAAATTTATGAAAATAATTTTCCTAAACTCTAAATATTAAAAGAAAATTTTTGGAAACAGAAAAATATTTTTTTTGACTTTTTATTTATTTTTTATGAATTTAAAACTAATTTAAACTAAATAAATGATTTAAAAATAGCAAATGATTTTGGAAAAATGTGAAAATTTGCAGAAAATTCTAAAATTATACTAGGAAGATAGTAAAATTGAAATCAGAACTTAAATCACCCTAAATAAGCAGTTCTACCCAATAAGCAGTTTGAAAATAAGCTCAAAATAAGCTCAAGCTGACCAAAAATTCCCAAAAGCTCAGGAATTATGCAAGAGACTTTGTTAAGCTCAAATCAACTCAAAAAGCTCAAATAAGCACAAGAGAATAAGCAATTAAGTTCTGCACAGTTGTTGATCATATGGTAGAAAACAGCCAACTTTAGAGCTTAATTAAGTACTTCAAATAAGCTGTGTGATGGAAACTAATGGGGGCAAAAGCTCACTAGTACTACTAAATATGCTAAAAACACAAAAGCCCTAATTATATCTATCCAATTGAACTCCAATTAAGCCCAAGAAAAGCTGCTAGTTGGCACAAGTCTGCCTGTGCAGGTCTGCACAAGTTTAAGGCTTATTTGCATACCTGAATTAAGCTACCAAATAAGCTCTAAAGTATAAAACCAGATATTTCACTTGAAGCCTACTATATAACCTACTTAAAAACCAAAAACCAAGTCTAGAGCTTAAGTGGTTAAGCCACAAATAAGCTGATAAGGGCAGCTTGTGGGGCTGCTCTGCTCAGTACATACTGATGCAACAGACCAAGTTTTTGCACCTCAACTCTTTCAAAACTAATTGCAATACTACCAACTTTTGTTCAATCACCTTAACCACTGAATTGATCACAAATATGCCAAAAAGTTTCACTAATCCATGCTCAGCTTAATGGGGCTTATTATGGCAGTTTTGCTACTAACTTTTGCACTAACACACTCCAATCTTCAATAGCACTACAACTTCTTTATCATTTAACAACAACAACATCACCATCCTCAATCAAACTCAATCCAAACTTAGCAAATTGCATTTGAACAGTACTCTTACTAATAGTTAAAAACAGTCCCTACAAAAACCTCTTTAAACCAATTGCTATGCACTACTTTTGCACTATAACCACTAATTCAAGCTACACTACCAACAATCTATGATTATCAAGCTACTTATTAACTAAAAACAAAGTTCATTCAACAATTAAACAACAACATCAACATGAAATAAGCATTGAATCATACTGAGCAAGAAATATGCAGAAAAATAAGCCACAAATGAAATGAAACTTACAAACACCCCTTAGCTAGAACAGAGGGATTTTCCCAAGTAGCCTATCTTTAGATAGGCCAAGCACTTCCAATTCTTGCTTGATCTACCAGGATTAATCCAAGTTCATCACCTTCATTGCCACAGTTGACTTTTGTTGACTTTTTGGACTTTTGAGTTTTGGACCAGAATTTAAACCAACAATCACTTACAATAAGCTATTAAGCTTATATAAGCTGATACTAAATGAAAAACAGCTTAATGAAGCTGTGTTTAAACTATTTTTTTATTTTTAAAGGTATTTTCAATATTTTTTTGATTTTTTAGATAAAATGAACAATAATGAAAAATGTAAATCTAAGTTAAGCTGAGATGATAAGATGAGTAAAAATGAGCTAAATAAGCAGTAAAAACTTAAATGAGAATTTAAGAGACACGAATTGAAAACAAAGGTAATCTAATATTTCATTAACCAAAGTGAAAATTACAACTGGAAATTTGAAAATTACATAAACAGCATAACCACTACTCTAGAAAACTATATGAAAAATTACATTAAAAATTAGCATCCTAACAATGGAAATCTCCCCTCTATTTATAGCCGATGCAAGAAGGTTCTGGGTTGTACACGTTGGCAATCCGTGCCTACTTGAGCCATTATTCTCCCTTAGATCTTCCCTTGATCATCAATCCTTCATCTCTGGCCTTTGGATCAAAATGATGATGTGTCTTGACCAATCCTTAGCTCCCACGTGTCATTCTTGGTGTCAGGGGTCTCCTAGATAGGCGTGCAAGGACGAGATTACCCTTAATTATGGTAAAAATCGTACGGTAATTTGATTAGGGTTCTTGTAATAGTGAAAATCTGGGAGAGGGGTGAATTGGGGCGCGGTTTGTTTTGAGTTAGGTTATTTTATCTTTATTTGACTAATATTTTTGTTTTGACCGGGTTAGGATTTGTTTTGGATCCGGGTTTTGGGCTTAGGTGTGGGCTTGGGTAAAAGATTAAGGTGGTGGGCTGGGTTTATTAAATCCGGGTATAAGGTGTTTAATGGTTTTAAGTTTCAAGGTCCACAGGTGTAAATTTAGAAATCCAAGGGACTGAAATTGCCAATTTTCTAAAGTTGATCTAAGGGTTGTTTTTGATATTTGGTGAGATTCTAAGGATGGATTTTGACTTTTTACCAAACATGTCTCTCCCGGCATCGTCTTTGAGTCCTTTCCATATCTCGTGCTCGTTTTCCCGGTTTTTCCTCGATTTTGTCCTATTTTTGAAATATCCTTCCCTGCATAATCAAAAACACAAAAACACAATATCTTTTGGCATTTTGGTTAGTTTTTGGTCTTTTTGGGTCCGGTTTTGGTCAAGAAAAGGTATGTGAATAAGCACATACCAAAATCCCCCAGACTAAGCTATTGACGTGTCCTCACGCAATGTTATGAAAACACGTTTTTGAAACCGAAAATTTCCAATCTCTTTTTACTAACTTTGAGAAGTAGCAAAATTTTCAAAAGAGATCAAGAAATCTTAAGTTCTAAAAACTCCCCATTTTTCCTTTTATTCTATTTTTGTATTTTTCTCATTATTCAAGTGACGGCTTTGTTGACAATCATTATCTATCGATAATTTTTAGGGTCTTCGAGCAGGAAACACGACTTATAAAGAAGTGACCATACGGATAAAATTCGTCGTCCCTGATTTTTCACGAGTCCCCAAACCAAGCTTAAAAACGAAATCATTGTTATTTACAAGTTAGATTGCCGACACTACTCATGGAAGCTAATTGTGTATTACCTCTTGTTCCCAAATTCCTATTTTCCTCTATTTATTTTATTTTTGGTGAGAAATGAATTTCTTCAAATTCTCGTTTCGATAATTTTTAATCCGATAAAGATACCTAGTTTAGATGCTAAGTAGTTTCCAATCCTTCCCTCGAAAACCGTTGCATACAAAAATGAGGTCCACATCAAGGTCCTAATTTAACATGATTTTGGAGATATCCCTTTTATGTACGACCGAAACAACTCATCTACGAGTCCAGAGACAGAAGCTTTTATTAGGATATCCCCGGAGTCGAAATATGGCATTTTTATTATTTTTAAGCACATATTATTATTCCTTGGCCTTTTAAACAACCTAGACAACGACAGCGAACCGTCAAGAATCGGGAGTCTTATTTTGACCTTGGATATTTTTCCTCTGCCTTTTTGAAGTCTGAGTCAACGGGAGCGAACCGTCAGGAAACAGAAAACTTTTATCAGCTTTGGATTATTATTATTATTATTCATTATTCATTATATATTTTGCCAAATCCCGAGTCCTACGGCTTTTATAGCAATAGAGACAATAGCACGTACTATCAGGAATCAGTTGCCTATTACACCGTAACACTGACAGTACTTTGATCTGTACCCAACTTTCATAAGCAAGGATTTTCTAAGGAAGGAGTAAAAACTAATTATCGCCAAAACCAAAATACCTTTAATTATTCCTAGATTACTATTGTTGGGTGAAACAAGCTTATGGGAACAAAAAGCCACAAGTAACTTCGATGAGCTCTAAAGAGATCCAACTACTCCACGTTTAGCAATCTAACTTATAAACAACTCTATCATTTCTCGTTCTTCGCAAATTTAAAATCTTAAATAATAAGATCCGCGAATGCTTAGCCAAATAATCAAGCCATGCATATATAAAGTCAATTATGGGAACTTGCAAACTCTTGAAAAGAATTCGCGTTTTATAGCTCCTTGTATAAAAGACTAGCAAAAGCTTATAGATTATAAAGGTTAAGGAGACAAGCTAGGGCTCAACACGCCCGATCAAGTCAGAATTTTATTCCTACTCTCTCCAGCGGAAAGTCAACAAAATGTCAAAATTTATTATATTTTTGCACAAAATTTTTTAAAATTTTTTTTTTTTTTTCTTTTTTTTTTTTTTTTTGGATTTTTTCAATTTTTGAGGAAAATCGGGGTTGCGAGAGTAAACTACAAAAAATGCAAGGCATAAATCAAATCGAAAGATCACCCCCCCAGACTAAAACGAGACATTGTCCCCAATGTCTTAAAGGTACGGGTATCCCTACAAAAATCTAAGGCCGTTTATTAATTATGCCAAAAGATAGATGTAAAACGATAAGATTTAGGATATCGGATAAGCAACGAATGATGAAACTCGAGTGGAGAGAAACAAACACGAGCACGAGAGTCTTCATTATTCGGGAAAATCCTGAACACATCACAAGAAAAACCACGAAACACAAGATATGGAAGAGGGAGCCCTCCTCACGTTTTATTAGAAAATAGAAAGAAGATAGACACGGGGTGCCTCCCGAGAAGCGCTTGTTTTTGTTAACCGAGTCACGAGAGCTTGACTCGACCCCGAATTTAATTGTCCTTGGGGAAGCATGTGGAAGAGATAATCTCAATCGGACTTTCATTCAAGTTGTTTGGATAAACATTGAAGTATTTGAAAGTTCCACTCCGATGAGATACCCACGGCTTTAGAAGATAAAAGCGGTGATGCCGAGGTCAAAAACTTTGTCTTCGTTTCCGGCTGGAAACGATAGTAAAGTTTCAATCAGAGATAACTCCGGGCAGAACGGGAGTTCTTGAACAGAAAGAAGTAGAGTAGAATTACTTTTCTCCAGAATTAAAAGTTCCTTAGATGAGGCAGGAAACTTTAAATTCTTATCAAGAGTTAATTTCATCAAAGGATGAATTTCACCATCATCGAGTATACCTGGATTAAACACTTTGTCTTCACAAGAAAACTCAGCAGGGTACCCGATGGAGGACTCAATGGAGAAAAGGAAATCATCCTCGGGAGAATGAGGAGATAAGTCATGAGAAACAATTGTGGCATCCTCAATTTTGGTTTCCATTTTAGGGTCTTTTTCAGTAGGTTTGCCATATAAAAGATTTTTCCATTCGGTTTGATCGGCCCTAAAATCGAAGAGGTCATCATCATTTTGTAATCATTAAGCTCGGTGTAAGAATCAGATGATGGAGCATGGTATAAAAGATTTTCAACTTCTTTAAGATCAGCATGAAAATCAAAGAGATCATCATCATCTGATGGAAGTGGATCGTCGTGAGCGAGTTCATCGGCGAACTCCTCGGGATAAGAATCACATTTAGACGGATCACGGTTCAGCAAAAATTCCAATTCTCTTAAGTCAGATTCAAAATCAAAGTTATCGTCCTTATCCCCCGGTGGGATTGGATCGATATGAGTGAGTTCATCGGCGAACTCCTCAAGAAGAGAATCAATACTAGAAGTGGTACTGCCACTACTTTGTTCTTCTGATTTTGAATCAACAACTTGAACGGATTTAGGCGGCTTTTCCTTAACATCTTCCGGGGGAAGGGAAAATAATGGTTCATCAAATTTCTTTTTTAATAACGAGACATCTTCCCCGGGATCACTATCGGTCTCAACAATTTCCGGCGAAATTGGAGCATCATCAGACAACACCTCGAGCTCTTCCCTCGAGATATCACTTCCCTCAATCGGAGGAGAAGGATGGGAAGAGTCGGAAAGGACAGAATCAACAATCTCCACACGATAAACCGGCTCCGGAGGTGGGACAAGTGGTGTTCTCTTAGAGCTAGCAATTTCCACCACTTCCGTTGTGATCTCCGAATCTGGTTCATCATCATCAAGAATACTCTTAACATCCGCGGAACAACTTTCAAACCATTTGCTTGAACCGGGTGTAATTTTCATAGCTTTGAGCTCGGCACGTTTTTCAGACATACTCTTAACCGCAAATCTTGAGAGAATCGAATCACTTCTTTTGGAAGCAATTACTGGATCAGATTTTTGATTAACCACAGCAACGTTGCTTTTGGTGGTTAGCGGTTTAGAGTTTTGATTGATTTGAAACGTGACTTTTTCATTATCAACTCGTAGCGTTATTTCTTCACCATATACATCAATCAAGGCCCGCCCGGTTCTCAAAAATGATCTTCCGAGAATTAGAGGAACCCGGGGGTCAGCATCAAAATCAACCACCACAAAATCGGCGGGGAAATGGAACTTCCCCACCTTGACAAAGACATCCTCGGCTACACCCTTAGGAAGGGTTATGGAACGGTCCGCAAGCTCGAGGGTCATGCAAGTGGGGGTGAGGTTGGGCAGAGAAAGCTTTTTCCAAATTGACAACGGCATTAGGTTGATGCTTGCACCGAGATCGGCCAAGGCGCAGCATTCAACCGTCCCTGGAAATTCACAAGGAATAAGGAATTTTCCGGGATCTCCAGGCTTTTCCGGAAGCTTTTTAAGTATTGCCGCTGAGCAATTCTCATTAAGAGGAGTTTTTGCCAATTCAAATAATTTTTCTTTGTTGGTCAATAAACCCTTTAGTGTGGAAGCAAACTTAGGCATTAGGAGTAAAGCATCCGCAAAGCTGATATCAAAATGCAAATCTTGGAGGATTTGAAAGAATTTTTCCATTTGATTTGAAGCTTTATCGCGGAGCTTTTGATCATTCATTCTCGATGGGTAAGGAAGTTTTGCTTTGACTGGAGCTTTTTCGGGCTCATCAATCTTTGGTTCCGATGTTTGGACAACCGTAGGTTGGACGTCTTCGGTTCTTCCATTGTTAGTAGGAAGTTTCGTGTCCTTGGTCACCTCGGTCTCACGGACGGCTACCTTGGGAGGTAGAGAAGAAGAGGTAGCCGGAGCCGTGGGTCCATTATATGAAACACCACTCCTGGTGGTGATTGCTTTCATATCACTCCTCGGGTTAGCAATTGTGTTGCTTGGAAGAGAAGATGTACCCGAGGGTGAGGGTTGATTCATTTGGAAAAATCCACTCATCATTTGCTTAAGTTCGTTTGTTTGTCGAGAAATCGTCGTATCAATCTCCTTCCGAAAGTCAGTTCTCATATTGTTGATTTGTCCTTGCATGTTTCGTATGCTAGCATCGGTTGCTTTCATATAACTCACAAAGTCGGGAGAAGGTGCAACTTGTGGAGGAGGAGGTTGATAGACTTGTTGCGGTTGAGCTTGATAATTGTTTCCACGATTTTGGTTGAAGCTTCGATTGGTTTGAGGAAAACGGTTTTGGTTGTTTTGAACGGGTGTAAAACCGGGTGGTCCCATTTGGTTGCTAACTCGGTAGTTAACTTCACCTTGAGGATGAAATCCTTGATTCTGATTGTAGTTTGCAGATGCTATGGTAGCATTGCATACTTGGCTATCGGTAGCTTGACAATCATAATACGGATGGGGACCACCGCATATAACACAATTCTCTTGCACCGCTTTGACTTGAGCGGTGACGAACTCAAATAAGTACATTTTATTACTATCATTTATCCTATTAATTTGACTTGTTTTACTATATTATGTATGAGGATTGATACTTAATCGTTTACTTTTGTAATTCTCAGTTGAAAACAAGCATTTGGTGAAACTTGGCGATTTTGGACTAATTATGGAGCAAAACATGCAAGAAGTTAAGAGTCTACTGAAATGTACAAGATCAAGACTAATCTGCTCCAGATGCGCCGCATCTCACTTATTACATGCGCCGCATCACTATCAATATTTCACCAGATACGATCCAAGATACAAGAGGACATGCGCCGCATCCTATTATGGAGTTACGCCGCATCTTCTGGCGGTGTACGAATATTCCTGAATATTATAATCTTGGACCCCACGCGAAGTTAAGTAAATGCGCCGCATCTACTTACTAGATGCGCCGCATCTTACCCTCAGACAGAAACTATAAATACCCCAAGACCAGACGAATTTCGGGTGACATATATTATATACGAGACCGAAGTACAGAAACCTAGGACGAATTCAGTTAAGGCAGCAGCACAAGACACACCCAAATCAAAGATACAAGAGCTGTAAGAAGGTGCTGCATGTGTTTAATTCATTAAGTAGTTTTGTTTTATTGTGTTAGTAAACTTTAATTCATCAAGATTGGTGGCTTGTGTAATGTGACAACGGAAAGATTGCACTCCCTTAAAACTGCTTTCTCATTAATTAAAGTTTATATGTTGATGTCTTTGGTGACTTTTATTAGTGCATTGATAACCTCTGTGGCTAGCTGAGCGTTGATCGGGTCGCCATGCCTCTGCCCTCGCCTGTTTATTAGATCGCCTATGCATTCTATGGTCTGTAGAAAAGTAGGAGAAAGATAAATAGGATAGTCATAAGTAATCATTAAGGGTTTACTCGCCGATAAGATTAGAACCAACGAGAAAGGACTTAATCTCGGTGCGTTGCATCGAACTATACACTTCATATAACACTAGCAATAAAACAAGTGACAAACTACTTATCATAAGGACAGCCCTCTTATTGTCTCGAGTATTTATCTGTGTACGTGTGTTGATGCGTATGCATGTCGTAGTATAGTTTTAGCAGTTTTAATGCCTACTCAAGTTTTAAATTTATATTTAGCCGACTTATCAATAACACACACACTTAACGAGCAGTGTACCCGGTCAGTATGAATATAATGGTAAGTAGAGTGTCGATCACTAAGAGTGGAACGTATTATCTAGTTATTCTAATCAGTATTTTAATATCCTAACGCAAGGGGGTTTCAGCCTGAGAGACTGGCACGGTTTTGTTTGCAATTAAATAATAAAATAAACCAATAGGCACGAATCAGCAAGTAGCACACACGTACACAGATAAATACTCGAGACAATAAGAGGGCTGTCCTTATGATTAAGTAGATTGTCACTTGTTTTATTGATAGCTTTATATGAAGTGTATGTAGTTAACCCTTTCTCGTTGGTCCTAATCTTATCGGCGAGTAAACCCTTAATGATTACTTATGTCTAAAAGTTATTCCTAAGTGATCAATTTAGTAATAACCGTGGGAGCCACATTATGTCCCGCAGTCAAATGCCCGCAAGCCACTAATAAACACAGAGGTTATCAATGCACTAATAAGTAGTAACCAAAGACATCAACATATAAACTTTAATTGATGGGAAAGCAAGTATTAAAGGGAGTGCAATCTTTCGTTGTCACATTACACAAGCCACCAATCCTAATGAATTAAAGTTTGCTAACACAATAAAACAAAACTACTTAATGAATTAAACACATGCAGCACCTTCTTACAGCTCTTGTATCTTTGATTTAGGTGTGTCTTGTGCTGCCTCCTTGACTGAATTCATCCTTCGGTTCTTCTGTTCGGACTTAGGTTATAATGTTCGGAACTCTTTAATTCGTCTGGTCTACGGGGTATTTATAGTTTCTGTCTGAGGGAAGATGCGGCGCATCTAGTAAGTAGATGCGGCGCATGTACTTAACTTCGCGTGGGGTCCAAGATTATAATATTCAGGAATATTCGTACACCGCCAGAAGATGCGGCGTAACTCCATGATTAGATGCGGCGCATGTCCTCTTGTATCTTGGATCGTATCTGGTGATATCTTGATAGAGATGCGGCGCATGTCATGAGTGAGATGCGGCGCATCTGGAGCAGATTTAACTTGATCTTGTCCATTTCAGTAGACTCTTCACTTTATGCATGTTTTGCTCCATTATTAGTCCAAAATCGCTAAGTTTCACCAAACGCTTGTTTTTACCTGAGAATTACAAAAGTAAACGATTAAGTATCAATCCTCATACATAATACAGTAAAACAAGTCAAATTAATAGGATAAATGATAGTAATAAAATGTACTTATTTGAGTTCGTCAAATATCCCCCCACTTGAACTTTACTTGTCCCCAAGTAAACCTTAGAATTTCTTTTATGAAAATGTATCCTAAAAGATGTTAGGATTTATTTTTATATTTAAGCATGTATTCGTTTATTTCATAATTACACAACTAAACACTTAACGAATTAGAAGTATAATAAAATAATTTGATAAAAGCAAATCTAATCGTTTAACTGTCCAGTCGTGACGAATATTCTATCATAAGCTTGGCAAGTATACACATCTCCTCCACTA
Source organism: Artemisia tridentata subsp. tridentata (assembly GCA_021014915.2). Taxonomy (NCBI): domain Eukaryota; kingdom Viridiplantae; phylum Streptophyta; class Magnoliopsida; order Asterales; family Asteraceae; genus Artemisia; species Artemisia tridentata. The sequence goes on from CP139501.1 coordinate 290,150,949, forward strand.
AAGCTAAGGAATAACAAGTCTAAAGCGGTAAAAAGGGTTTTTAGGCTTAAGGGTTAATTATTCTCTTTCACTATCGATCTCAAATTCCAGAAAAGGCGACAAAATCATAAATACATGATCGAATCCACGAACACGATACTTGCAATTGCTCAAATCCTTAACTCGAATAGGCTAAAGATAGGTCCAAACTTCGCCAATAATAATATATCAAAAAGGGCGACAAAATCATAAATACATAGCCGAATCCACGACTACGATACTTAAGATTGCTCAAATCCCTAATCTCAATAAATCAAAGGTTTGGTTGGATAAAGAATAATACAGGGTATGGATAACATTTGGGATATAAATGGGTGTAAAATGAAAAATAAACAAAACAAATAAATTAAAATCCTAAGTGTGGTTAATCACTATCCCAACCATCCCATGAATAAGACTCATATCATTGAATAACTCACGCTTTAACACTTGAAACACACGCTTTAGGTAGACACGAATTATACTCAACAAGATCTTAATCAAATAATAAACCTTAATTGGCGTTCCCATAACTGCCAATTCCCATTCAATCCATAGATATAGTACAACAAATAGTGGTGATATCGACCACTTACATAACTTTACATAAGTTGGTTAAAACAAACTTCCAACTTTCTTTTTCTTTTCTCTCTTTTTTTTTTTTTTTTTTTTTTTTTTTTTTTTTTTTTTTTTTTTTTTTTTTTTTTAAACATAGACATAGATGTGTAAAATTTCACCACATCACTATAATGATAATTCTGGATAATTTTTCCATACTTTTCATACTTCAGAAATAACGGTAATAGTGAAAGTAGTAAACACACGAAAAATAAACTCAAAGATATACAATATTTACTTTCACTCCAATTGCATTGTGCAATTTTCCGACCTAACCATAGATAATGAATTACGCACGCGAACACAGGTAATGTAAGGAAACACACTTTGCCTATAGCAATTAACCAACCACGGATTCTAATCTACAGGGTAGGCTAAGGTGTAAGGGTGTAACGAAACATTTTAAACATAGGTGTAAGAAATGAAAGGAATGGCTCTGAGTGTTTTTCTAGGGGTATCTTACTCTAAAAATGAGAGTAACAAAAGGGTTTATACGGGGGTTAACTAACCAGTGTAGTTAGTTAATAACACATAACATATAATAGGCTTTTTGGGTGAAATCCTAGAATTTTACCAATTTAGACAAGTCATTCCAATTATATAAAATAATACTCATTATGGTGGTCTCGAATAGTATACAAGCCAAGTTCTAAAGTTTACAAGTCACCGGCACACTCATAGATTTGTGAATTTTGGAAAATCACAATTTTTGAAAATAACGTCATGTGTGCAGCTATGCAACTTAGATCTTAAACAAAAACATGCTAAATTTTTTTTAAGTTTGATATATTAAGCACATTTTAAGCATAATTTTTGAAAAAGTTTAGGACAAGTAATTGTTGAGTGTTCTAATTCTCCAATCCCCCCACTTAAGTTAAACAACGTCCTTGTTGTTTGTATAAAAGGTTAAAAACTGGAAAATAAAAGAATTAGAACAGAAAAACTCCCCTGAGATTTGCTCGGTATGATCCTCCATTAGTATAAGAGCAAAAATCATCTTTCTTGTGGATTAGAACGTTAAAGCTTCATACTTGATGTATCCACAGGAAATCCAGGAAACTATAATACCACCAACACTTTAAAACACACCTAAGATAAGAAAGGTTCAAACTTGCATAATACATTAGTAGTTAGGAAAAATAAAACTTAAAAATAAAAACTGAAAATCATCAGGTCAGTCGATGCGCCGTATCTTATTGAAGAAGATACGCCGTATCGAGCCTGGAATTAATACGGATCAGAATAAAGATGCGCCGCATCCTTAACCAGGGATGCGCCGCATTAAAAATAAACTGATAAAAAGTTTTAAAGTCGAAAATAAAAATGCAGAAAAATAAAATAAAATAAGATATGACCATTGCAGGAGATGCGTCGCATCTCAGAATTGAGATGCGCCGTATCCTCATGCGGGCCTGACTGACTCAATACAAAATCAGAAAATAAAATAAAAGATAAGCATGGGTTGCCTCCCACGAAGCGCTTGTTTTTGTTCGAGTCACGAGCCTGACTCCACCCTTATTTACTGTGTAATGGGGTGTTGTTCCCTCCACTTGGGATCAAGTGTGGATGATAGTAGCAATAAACACGAGAAGAGTGTAAATTTGCTAGTAAAGATGGAAGAAATAAATAAAGATCATACCTTGGCAATACATGTACATATTTCCTATTCATACCCGGTTTGGTTGATAAATTGGATGACTTGACCACTTCATCTGAAAGAGTAGTATGTTGAGGAAAAATGAGTCTCCTTTCTTCTTGGTTAGCCTCTTTGGTAGTAAGGCGTCCCTTGACTTCCGCAAAAGATGAGAAAGGGTCTTTGGCAAGTAAAAGTTCGAGTTCCTCAATAACCTTCATATGGTCGACATCATCATCATCTTCGATCATAGTAATGTTCAAGAGCTCATTACCAAATTCTCCCTCGAGCTCCACCAAAAACGGGTTGATCACAGGTGCTTCAATAGGTAGTGTAATGAATTTGACCTCATCATTCTTTTGTTTTGCAACCTGTTTAGGAAAACTAGCAAGATTATTAGTAACGGGATTAATAATATTAAATAAATTTGTACCACTTTGTGTTGTAAGTGACTCCAATTTATCTTGTGAATCTCCATCTTCAACTAGTGGTTTTGCAATTTCAGCATCGTCCCGAATTTCATCCTTAAATAAGTAATCCCAGATTTCTTCAAAATCCCTCGTTGGGTTAAAATCTGGTTGAGGTATGTCATCATAAACTATTGCGTCAAATGGTTCGAAATCAAAATTAGAATACTTTTCATCTTCATCCGTTGGATTGTCTAATGGTGGTAATACGATTGCAGGATATTCTTCAACGTAAGGTTCCGTATACACATCATCGTGTGCAATCTCTGGAGAAAAAGTACTATCAAGAACAATTGCCGGAATTGGTTTCATGGTATATGAATCTTCTTCATCATCATTTGACATATACCAAGTGTGTTGAAACGGCAATTTGTTTCTTTCTTTCCTTGACTTTTCTCGTCCAAGAATCAAGTATTCTTCCATAGTGATTTCTTTCGTATCAATGGCTTGTGCACCATATCTTGCTCTTTCCAAATCGTAGATCCCATTGTTGCTCAAGGCTCTTTCCTCTCCAAGTCTGATATATTCTTCCATTGTAATATCCGGATCGTCCATCTTCCTGAAATAAAACTTACTCGTGCAAAAGAAGGGTGAAACGATCAAAGTAAAATAAAAGCTTCTGATATCTGTTGTTGATGCGCCGTATCCTATAAATGGGATACGCCGTATCTTAATACGTTAAAATTAAATCAGACTTTATTCAGAAAATAGATACGCCGCTTAGAAATTTGTATGCGCCGTATCAATTTTAATAATCAAAAATCAGCTTATCTAATTAAAATTAAATGCGTCGTATTAACGAAAGTTAATGCGCCGTATTTTCGTTACGTTTAAAAATAAATATCGATTTTTGATTCAGAAAGATGCGCCGTATCGATATAGATCGATGCGTCGTATCTGTTTAATAATTCGCAAACTGTTTTTAATTAAAATAATAGATACGCCGTATCTGCTAAAGCAGATGCGTCGTATATCGTTAACGTTTAGAAAAAAAAAATTTCTTAAAAATAGATACGCCGTATCTTGGGGAAAAGATGCGTCGTATCGCCTTATCGCTTAGAAAAAATTTCTTATTAAAAACAGATACGCCGTATCTTGGGGAAAAGATGCGTCGTATCGAATTAATTAAACGCGTTGTATTTTTTTTTAAAAAAATTAAACGCAATACGCCGTATCTGAGAAATCAGATGCGCCGTATCATTTGATTTAGCACAGTACAACGATAGCAGAACAGAAAAATACGAAAAAATAAAAACAAAAAATAAAAACACACAAACAAAAATAAACACACAAAAATAAAAGAAAACAATTAACACACAATACAACAAATATGCAAAATAATACAATGATGCAATTAATCTAATAAAAAGAAAAACCTAATTAAAATACTAATCAAATTAACAGATAATAACAATTCACTCCCCGGCAACGGCGCCAAAAACTTGATGCGTATGCGTGTCGTAGTATAGTTTTAGCAGTTTTAATGCCTACTCAAGTTTTAAATTTATATTTAGCCGACTTATCAATAACACACACACTTAACGAGCAGTGTACCCGGTCAGTATGAATATAATGGTAAGTAGAGTGTCGATCACTAAGAGTGGAACGTATTATCTAGTTATTCTAATCAGTATTTTAATATCCTAACGCAAGGGGGTTTCAGCCTGAGAGACTGGCACGGTTTTGTTTGCAATTAAATAATAAAATAAACCAATAGGCACGAATCAGCAAGTAGCACACACGTACACAGATAAATACTCGAGACAATAAGAGGGCTGTCCTTATGATTAAGTAGATTGTCACTTGTTTTATTGATAGCTTTATATGAAGTGTATGTAGTTAACCCTTTCTCGTTGGTCCTAATCTTATCGGCGAGTAAACCCTTAATGATTACTTATGTCTAAAAGTTATTCCTAAGTGATCAATTTAGTAATAACCGTGGGAGCCACATTATGTCCCGCAGTCAAATGCCCGCAAGCCACTAATAAACACAGAGGTTATCAATGCACTAATAAGTAGTAACCAAAGACATCAACATATAAACTTTAATTGATGGGAAAGCAAGTATTAAAGGGAGTGCAATCTTTCGTTGTCACATTACACAAGCCACCAATCTTGATGAATTAAAGTTTGCTAACACAATAAAACAAAACTACTTAATGAATTAAACACATGCAGCACCTTCTTACAGCTCTTGTATCTTTGATTTAGGTGTGTCTTGTGCTGCCCCCTTGACTGAATTCGTCCTTCGGTTCTTCTGTTCGGACTTAGGTTATAATGTTCGGAACTCTTTAATTCGTCTGGTCTACGGGGTATTTATAGTTTCTGTCTGAGGGAAGATGCGGCGCATCTAGTAAGTAGATGCGGCGCATGTACTTAACTTCGCGTGGGGTCCAAGATTATAATATTCAGGAATATTCGTACACCGCCAGAAGATGCGGCGTAACTCCATGATTAGATGCGGCGCATGTCCTCTTGTATCTTGGATCGTATCTGGTGATATCTTGATAGAGATGCGGCGCATGTCATGAGTGAGATGCGGCGCATCTGGAGCAGATTTAACTTGATCTTGTCCATTTCAGTAGACTCTTCACTTTATGCATGTTTTGCTCCATTATTAGTCCAAAATCGCTAAGTTTCACCAAACGCTTGTTTTTACCTGAGAATTACAAAAGTAAACGATTAAGTATCAATCCTCATACATAATACAGTAAAACAAGTCAAATTAATAGGATAAATGATAGTAATAAAATGTACTTATTTGAGTTCATCATGTGTGCTACTTGCTGATTCGTGCCTATTGGTTTAGTTTATTATTTAATTGCAACCAAATCGTGCCAGTCTCTCAGGCTGAACCCCCTTGCGTTAGATTAGATTGTATAGCTAACTTAATATATTAAAATACTGATTAGAATAACTAGATAATACGTTCCACTCTTAGTGATCGACACTCTACTTACCATTATATTCATACTGACCGGGTACACTGCTCGTTAAGTGTGTGTGTTATTGATAAGTCGGCTAAATATAAATTTAAAACTTGAGTAGGCATTAATACTGCTAAACCGCAACGACACATCGCACGCATCAAGTTTTTGGCGCCGTTGCCGGGGAGTGAATTGTTATTATCTGTTAATTTGATTAGTATTTTAATTAGGTTTTTAATTTTTATCTAACCGCTAATTTTGTTGTGTATTAGATTAATTTGCATTCATTGTACTATTTTGCATATTTTCTGTTTTTTGTGTGTTATTTGTTTGCTTTTGTTTGTGTTTATTTTCGTGTGTTTTTATTTGTTTTAATTTTTCGCATTTTTTTTGTGTTCTGCTATCGTTGTACTGAGTTAAATCGAACGATACGGCACATCTGATTTCTCAGATACGGCGTAGTGCGTTCAATTTTTATAAAATACAACGCGTTTAATTAATTCGATACGACGCATCTTTTCCCCAAGATACGGCGTATCTGTTTTTGATAAAAAAATTTTCTAAACGTTAACGATATACGACGCATCTGCTTTAGCAGATACGGCGTATCTATTATTTTTATTAAAAACAGTTTTCGAATTATTAAACAGATACGGCGTATCGATTTTTATCGATACGGCGCATCTTCTGAATCAAAAATCTTATATTTTGAAACGTAACGAAAATACGGCGCATTAACTTTTGTTGATACGACGCATTTAATTTTTAATAAATATCGATTTTTGATAATAAAAATTGATACGGCGCATTCTAATTTCTAAAGCGGCGTATCTATTTTCTGAATAAAGTCTGATTAAATTTTAACGATTATAAGATACGGCGTATCCAACTTTTTGGATACGGCGCATCGTCTGCAGATATCAGCTATTTTTATTCTTATATCCGTTTCTGAATTCGTTAATTTCTCTTCTAGCGAACAAATCCTACTGATGCTTTTCGTGATTATTTCAGAAGGATAATGGAAGAATTCGGAGAACTGATTGACTTCGACTTCGAAGCCAATTTTATGAATGGAGTATTAGTGCGTGGTAAATCACCTGAACGTTACGATGGGGACTACATTGAACTTAATGACCTTGATGGACCATTAGAATCCAATGACCTGTTCATGGATGATGCGGAATCTGAGTTAGAAGAAGGAGAAATTCTGGATAGTCCAAAGGTCAACGCTATTAATACTAGGAATTACGATGAATTTGAGGGATATGATGGTTCTTGGGATTACGGTAGAAGGATCCACGCCGATTGTGCTTACAATTTGCAATTCACATGCATGATTGGGTACAAGTGTATTGACGCCAATTTCTTTCCTATTTTACCAATCAATGTCATGTCAAGAAGGTTTTACAATTCCATTATGAGAAATAAAGTGGAGTATAAGGGAAAGAATGTAGTTGGTGCCTTCATTAATGTCCCGATCTTCGTGGGACGCTTTACTATTGTAACTGAGTTCGCCGTTGTTGAAGACATGAATGCCTATTGTGACAGCAATATGGGTGACGTGATTGTTGGAAAACCATTTTGTAGGGAGATCACTATTAATGCAAAACGATTTGAAGGAAAGATCACCTTTCAATGTGGAAGCGACGTTATCACTTATATGATGCCCCGAACTCATCCTGGATTTAAACATGCTACTAATAGGATCTGCTAAAAATTCTCTCCATTCCTTTTTATTAGCGATAATGACAATAAGAGAGGGATTGAGTACCCGTATCAATTGATGGAAGGATTCTACAATGGAGTGTTGAAACTGGAACCTGAATATATACGTGACGAATTAGTTGCTAAATGGATCCTACGTAAGCAATGTGGGAGTCAATGATCGAGAATGAAGAGCTGAACGTGAGTCTAACTTGAAGACTCTGGAATAAAGACAAGTGCTTACCGGGAGACAACCCGGATTTACCTTTTTATTATTCTTTTTGTGTCGAGTCAGTCAGGCCGCAGAGGATACGGCGCATCTCAATCCTGAGATGCGACGCATCTCCTGCAATGGTCATATCTTATTTTATTTTTCTGCATTTTTTATTTTCGAATTTAAAACTTTTTATCAGTTTATTTTAAATGCGGCGCATCCCTGGTTAAGGATGCGGTGCATCTTTTATTCTGATCCGTATTTATTCCAGGCTCGATACGGCGTATCTTCTTCCATAAGATACGGCGCATCGACTGACCTGATGATTTTCATTTTTATTTTTATGTTTTATTTTTATCTAACTACTAATGTGTTATGCAAGTTTGAACCTTTCTTACCTTAGGTTTGTTTTGAAGCCTTGGTGGTATTATAGATTCCTGCATTTCCTGTGGATACATGATTATGAAGCTTAAACGTTCTAATCCACAAGAAAGATGATTTTTGCTCTAATACTAATGGAGGATCATACCGAGCAAATCTCAGGGGAGTTTTTCTGTTCTAATTCTTTTATTTTCTAGTTTTTAACCTTTATTACAAACAACGAGGACGTTGTTTAACTTAAGTGGGGGGATTGGAGAATTAGAACACTTAACATTTACTTGTCCTAAACTTTTCAAAATATGCTTAAAATGTGCTTAATATATCAAAATTTAAAATTTTTAGCATGTTTTTGTTTAATGTCTAAGTTGCATAGCTGCACACATGACGTTATTTTCAAAAATTGTGATTTTTCAAAACTCACAAATCTATGAGTGTGCCGGTGACTTGTAAACTTTAGAACTTGGCTTGTATACTATTCGAGACCACCATAATAAGTATTATTTTATGTAATTGGAATGACTTGTCTAAATTGGTAAAATTCTAGGATTACACCCAAATAGCCTTATATGTTATGTGATATTAGCTAGCTACACTGGTTAGTTAACTCCCGTATAAACCCTTTTGTTACTCTCATTTTTAGAGTAAGATACCCCTAGAAAAACACTCAGAGCCATTCCTTTCGTTTCTTACACCTTTGTTAAAATGTTTCGTTACACCCTTACACCTTAGCCTACCCTGTAGATTAGAATCCGTGGTTGGTTAATTGCTATAGGCAAAGTGTGTTTCCTTACATTACCTGTGTTCGCGTGCGTAATTCATTATCTATGGTTAGGTCGGGAAATTGCACAATGCAATTGGAGTGAAAGTAAATATTGTATATCTTTGAGTTTATTTTTCGTGTGTTTACTACTTTCACTATTACCGTTATTTCTGAAGTTATGAAAAGTATGGAACAATTATCCAGAATTATTGTTTTGGTGATGTGGTGAAATTTTACACATCTATGTTTATGTTTCTTAAAAAAAAAAAAAAAAAAAAAAAAAAAAAAAAAAAAAAAAAAAAAAAAATCGAAAAAAGAGGAAAGAAAAAGAAAAAAAAAAAGAGTTGGATGTTTGATTAAACCAACGATGTAAAGTTTTGTATTAAGTGGTCGATATCACCACTAATTGTTGTATACTATATTTATGGATTGAAATGGGAGTTGGCAGTTATGGGAACGTCAACTAAGGTTTATTCTTTGATTAAGATCTTGTTGAGTATAATTCGTGTCTACCTAAAGCGTGTGTTTCAAGTGTTAAAGCGTGAGTTATTCAATGATATGAGTCTTATTCATGGGATGGTTGGGATAGTGATTAACCACACTTAGGATTTTAATTTATTTGTTTTGTTTATTTTTCATTTTACACCAATTTGTATCCCAAATATTATCCATACCCTATATTATTCTTTATCCAAACCTTTGATTTATTGAGATTAGGGATTTGAGCAATCTTAAGTATCGTAGTCGTGGATTCGGCTATCTATTTATGATTTTGTCGCCCTTTTTGATATATTATTATTGGTGAAGTTTGGACCTATCTTTAGCCTATTCGAGTTAAGGATTTGAGCAATTGCAAGTATCGTGTTCGTGGATTCGATCATGTATTTGTGATTTTGTCGCCTTTTCTGGAATTTGAGATCGATAGTGATTAAGAATAATTAACCCTTAAGCCTAAAAACCCTTTTTTACCGCTTTAGACTTGTTATTCCTTTGCTTTAGTGGGGGAGATGTGTATACTTGCCAAGCTTATGATAGAATATTCGTCACGACTGGACAGTTAAACGATTAGATTTGCTTTTATCGAAATATTTTATTTTACTTCTAATTCGTTAAGTGTTTAGTTGTGTGATTATGACAAAAATGAATACATGCTTAAATATAAAAATAAATCCTAACATCTTTAGGATACATTTTCATAAGATTAATTCTAAGGTTTACTTGGGGACAAGTAAAGTTCAAGTGGGGGGGTATTTGATGAACTCAAATAAGTACATTTTATTACTATCATTTATCCTATTAATTTGACTTGTTTTACTATATTATGTATGAGGATTGATACTTAATCGTTTACTTTTGTAATTCTCAGTTGAAAACAAGCATTTGGTGAAACTTGGCGATTTTGGACTAATTATGGAGCAAAACATGCAAGAAGTTAAGAGTCTACTGAAATGTACAAGATCAAGACTAATCTGCTCCAGATGCGCCGCATCTCACTTATTACATGCGCCGCATCACTATCAATATTTCACCAGATACGATCCAAGATACAAGAGGACATGCGCCGCATCCTATTATGGAGTTACGCCGCATCTTCTGGCGGTGTACGAATATTCCTGAATATTATAATCTTGGACCCCACGCGAAGTTAAGTAAATGCGCCGCATCTACTTACTAGATGCGCCGCATCTTACCCTCAGACAGAAACTATAAATACCCCAAGACCAGACGAATTTCGGGTGACATATATTATATACGAGACCGAAGTACAGAAACCTAGGACGAATTCAGTCAAGGCAGCAGCACAAGACACACCCAAATCAAAGATACAAGAGCTGTAAGAAGGTGCTGCATGCGTTTAATTCATTAAGTAGTTTTGTTTTATTGTGTTAGTAAACTTTAATTCATCAAAATTGGTGGCTTGTGTAATGTGACAACGGAAAGATTGCACTCCCTTAAAACTGCTTTCTCATTAATTAAAGTTTATATGTTGATGTCTTTGGTGACTTTTATTAGTGCATTGATAACCTCTGTGGCTAGCTGAGCGTTGATCGGGTCGCCATGCCTCAGCCCTCGCCTGTTTATTAGATCGCCTATGCATTCTATGGTATGTAGAAAAGTAGGAGAAAGATAAATAGGATAGTCATAAGTAATCATTAAGGGTTTACTCGCCGATAAGATTAGAACCAACGAGAAAGGACATAATCTCGGTGCGTTGCATCGAACTATACACTTCATATAACACTAGCAATAAAACAAGTGACAAACTACTTATCATAAGGACAGCCCTCTAATTGTCTCGAGTATTTATCTGTGTACGTGTGTGCTACTTGCTGATTCGTGCCTATTGGTTTAGTTTATTATTTAATTGCAACCAAATCGTGCCAGTCTCTCAGGCTGAACCCCCTTGCGTTAGATTAGATTATATAGCTAACTTAATATATTAAAATACTGATTAGAATAACTAGATAATACGTTCCACTCTTAGTGATCGACACTCTACTTACCATTATATTCATACTGACCGGGTACACTGCTCGTTAAGTGTGTGTGTTATTGATAAGTCGGCTAAATATAAATTTAAAACTTGAGTAGGCATTAATACTGCTAAACCGCAACGACACATCGCACACATCAAGTTTTTGGCGCCGTTGCCGGGGAGTGAATTGTTATTATCTGTTAATTTGATTAGTATTTTAATTAGGTTTTTAATTTTTATCTAACCGCTAATTTTGTTGTGTATTAGATTAATTTGCATTCATTGTACTATTTTGCATATTTTCTGTTTTTTGTGTGTTATTTGTTTGCTTTTGTTTGTGTTTATTTTCGTGTGTTTTTATTTGTTTTAATTTTTCGTATTTTTTTTTTGTGTTCTGCTATCGTTGTACTAAGGTAAATCGAACGATACGGTGCATCTGATTTCTCAGATACGGCGTATTGCGTTCAATTTTTATAAAATACAACGCGTTTAATTAATTCGATACGACGCATCTTTTCCCCAAGATACGGCGTATCTATTTTTGATAAAGTTTTTTTCTAAACGTTAACGATATACGACGCATCTGCTTTAGCAGATACGGCGTATCTATTATTTTTATTAAAAACAGTTTTCGAATTATTAAACAGATACGGCGTATCGATTTTTATCGATACGGCGCATCTTCTGAATCAAAAATCTTATATTTTGAAACGTAACGAAAATACGGCGCATTAACTTTTGTTAATACGATGCATTTAATTTTTAATAAATATCGATTTTTGATAATTAAAATTGATACGGCGCATTCTAATTTCTAAAGCGGCGTATCTATTTTCTGAATAAAGTCTGATTAAATTTTAACGATTATAAGATACGGCGTATCCAACTTTTTGGATACGGCGCATCGTCTGCAGATATCAGCTATTTTTATTCTTATATCCGTTTCTGAATTCGTTAATTTCTCTTTTAGCGAACAAATCCTACTGATGCTTTTCGTGATTATTTCAGAAGGATAATGGAAGAATTCGGAGAACTGATTGACTTCGACTTCGAAGCCAATTTTATGAATGGAGTATTAGTGCGTGGTAAATCACCTGAACGTTACGATGGGGACTACATTGAACTTAATGACCTTGATGGACCATTAGAATCCAATGACCTGTTCATGGATGATGCGGAATCTGAGTTAGAAGAAGGAGAAATTCTGGATAGTCCAAAGGTCAACGCTATTAATACTAGGAATTACGATGAATTTAAGGGATATGATGGTTCTTGGGATTACGGTAGAAGGTTCCACGCCGATTGTGCTTACAATTTGCAATTCACATGCATGATTGGGTACAAGTGTATTGACGCCAATTTCTTTCCTATTTTACCAATCAATGTCATGTCAAGAAGGTTTTACAATTCCATTATGAGAAATAAAGTAGAGTATAAGGGAAAGAATGTAGTTGGTGCCTTCATTAATGTCCCGATCTTCGTGGGACGCTATACTATTGTAACTGAGTTCGCCGTTGTTGAAGACATGAATGCCTATTGTGACAGCAATATGGGTGACGTGATTGTTGGAAAACCATTTTGTAGGGAGATCACTATTAATGCAAAATGATTTGAAGGAAAGATCACCTTTCAATGTGGAAGCGACGTTATCACTTATATGATGCCCCGAACTCATCCTGGATTTAAACATGCTACTAATAGGATCTGCTACAAATTCTCTCCATTCCTTTTTATTAGCGATAATGACAATATGAGAGGGATTGAGTACCCGTATCAATTGATGGAAGGATTCTACAATGGAGTGTTGAAACTGGAACCTGAATATATACGTGACGAATTAGTTGCTAAATGGATCCTACGTAAGCAATGTGGGAGTCAATGATCGAGAATGAAGAGCTGAACGTGAGTCTAACTTGAAGACTCTGGAATAAAGACAAGTGCTTACCGGGAGACAACCCGGATTTATCTTTTTATTATTCTTTTTGTATCGAGTCAGTCAGGCCGCAGAGGATACGGCGCATCTCAATCCTGAGATGCGATGCATCTCCTGCAATGGTCATATCTTATTTTATTTTTCTGCATTTTTTATTTTCGAATTTAAAACTTTTTATCAGTTTATTTTAAATGCGGCGCATCCCTGGTTAAGGATGCGGCGCATCTTTTATTCTGATCCGTATTTATTCCAGGCTCGATACGGCGTATCTTCTTCCATAAGATACGGCGCATCGACTGACCTGATGATTTTCATTTTTATTTTTATGTTTTATTTTTATCTAACTACTAATGTGTTATGCAAGTTTGAACCTTTCTTACCTTAGGTGTGTTTTGAAGCCTTGGTGGTATTATAGATTCCTGCATTTCCTGTGGATACATGATTATGAAGCTTAAACGTTCTAATCCACAAGAAAGATGATTTTTGCTCTAATACTAATGGAGGATCATACCGAGCAAATCTCAGGGGAGTTTTTCTGTTCTAATTCTTTTATTTTCCAGTTTTTAACCTTTATTACAAACAACGAGGACGTTGTTTAACTTAAGTGGGGGGATTGGAGAATTAGAACACTTAACATTTACTTGTCCTAAACTTTTCAAAATATGCTTAAAATGTGCTTAATATATCAAAATTTAAAATTTTTAGCATGTTTTTGTTTAAAGTCTAAGTTGCATAGCTGCACACATGATGTTATTTTCAAAAATTGTGATTTTTCAAAACTCACAAATCTATGAGTGTGCCGGTGACTTGTAAACTTTAGAACTTGGCTTGTATACTATTCGAGACCACCATAATAAGTATTATTTTATATAATTGGAATGACTTGTCTAAATTGGTAAAATTCTAGGATTACACCCAAATAGCCTTATATGTTATGTGATATTAGCTAGCTACACTGGTTAGTTAACCCCCATATAAACCCTTTTGTTACTCTCATTTTTAGAGTAAGATACCCCTAGAAAAACACTCAGAGCCATTCCTTTCGTTTCTTACACCTTTGTTAAAATGTTTCGTTACACCCATACACCTTAGCCTACCCTGTAGATTAGAATCCGTGGTTGGTTAATTGCTATAGGCAAAGTGTGTTTCCTTACATTACCTGTGTTCGCGTGCGTAATTCATTATCTATGGTTAGGTCGGGAAATTGCACAATGCAATTGGAGTGAAAGTAAATATTGTATATCTTTGAGTTTATTTTTCGTGTGTTTACTACTTTCACTATTACCGTTATTTTTGAAGTTATGAAAAGTATGGAAAAATTATCCAGAATTATTGTTTTGGTGATGTGGTGAAATTTTACACATCTATGTTTATGTTTCTTAAAAAAAAAAAAAAAAAAAAAAAAAAAAAAAAAAAAAAAAAAAAAAAAAATCGAAAAAAGAGAAAAGAAAAAGAAAAAAAGAAGAGTTGGATGTTTGATTAAACCAACGATGTAAAGTTTTGTATTAAGTGGTCGATATCACCACTAATTGTTGTATACTATATTTATGGATTGAAATGGGAGTTGGCAGTTATGGGAACGTCAACTAAGGTTTATTCTTTGATTAAGATCTTGTTGAGTATAATTCGTGTCTACCTAAAGCGTGTGTTTCAAGTGTTAAAGCGTGAGTTATTCAATGATATGAGTCTTATTCATGGGATGGTTGGGATAGTGATTAACCACACTTAGGATTTTAATTTATTTGTTTTGTTTATTTTTCATTTTACACCAATTTGTATCCCAAATATTATCCATACCCTATATCATTCTTTATCCAAACCTTTGATTTATTGAGATTAGGGATTTGAGCAATCTTAAGTATCGTAGTCGTGGATTCGGCTATGTATTTATGATTTTGTCGCCCTTTTTGATATATTATTATTGGTGAAGTTTGGACCTATCTTTAGCCTATTCGAGTTAAGGATTTGAGCAATTGCAAGTATCGTGTTCGTGGATTCGATCATGTATTTGTGATTTTGTCGCCTTTTCTGGAATTTGAGATCGATAGTGATTAAGAATAATTGACCCTTAAGCCTAAAAACCCTTTTTACCGCTTTAGACTTGTTATTCCTTAGCTTTAGTGGGGGAGATGTGTATACTTGCCAAGCTTATGATAGAATATTCGTCGCGACTGGACAGTTAAACGATTAGATTTGCTTTTATCGAAATATTTTATTCTACTTCTAATTCGTTAAGTGTTTAGTTGTGTGATTATGACAAAAATGAATACATGCTTAAATATAAAAATAAATCCTAATATCTTTTAGGATACATTTTCATAAGATTAATTCTAAGGTTTACTTGGGGACAAGTAAAGTTCAAGTGGGGGGATATTTGATGAACTCAAATAAGTACATTTTATTACTATCATTTATCCTATTAATTTGACTTGTTTTATTATATTATGTATGAGGATTGATACTTAATCGTTTACTTTTGTAATTCTCAGTTGAAAACAAGCATTTGGTGAAACTTGGCGATTTTGGACTAATTATGGAGCAAAACATGCAAGAAGTTAAGAGTCTACTGAAATGTACAAGATCAAGACTAATCTGCTACAGATGCGCCGCATCACTATCAATATTTCACCAGATACGATCCAAGATACAAGAGGACATGCGCCGCATCCAAAGATGAAGATACGCCGCATCTTCTGGCGGTGTACGAATATTCCTGAATATTATAATCTTGGACCCCACGCGAAGTTAAGTACATGCGCCGCATCTACTTACTAGATGCGCCGCATCTTACCCTCAGACAGAAACTATAAATACCCCAAGACCAGACGAATTTCGGGTGACATATATTATATACGAGACCGAAGTACAGAAACCAAGGACGAATTCAGTCAAGGCAGCAGCACAAGACACACCCAAATCAAAGATACAAGAGCTGTAAGAAGGTGCTACATGTGTTTAATTCATTAAGTAGTTTTGTTTTATTGTGTTAGTAAACTTTAATTCATCAAGATTGGTGGCTTATGTAATGTGACAACGGAAAGATTGCACTCCCTTAAAACTGCTTTCTCATTAATTAAAGTTTATATGTTGATGTCTTTGGTGACTTTTATTAGTGCATTGATAACCTCTGTGGCTAGCTGAGCGTTGATCGGGTCGCCATGCCTCTGCCCTCGCCTGTTTATTAGATCGCCTATGCATTCTATGGTCTGTAGAAAAGTAGGAGAAAGATAAATAGGATAGTCATAAGTAATCATTAAGGGTTTACTCGCCGATAAGATTAGAACCAACGAGAAAGGACTTAATCTCGGTGCTTTGCATCGAACTATACACTTCATATAACACTAGCAATAAAACAAGTGACAAACTACTTATCATAAGGACAGCCCTCTTATTGTCTCGAGTATTTATCTGTGTACGTGTGTGCTACTTGCTGATTCGTGCCTATTGGTTTAGTTTATTATTTAATTGCAACCAAATCGTGCCAGTCTCTCAGGCTGAACCCCCTTGCGTTAGATTAGATTGTATAGCTAACTTAATATATTAAAATACTGATTAGAATAACTAGATAATACGTTCCACTCTTAGTGATCGACACTCTACTTACCATTATATTCATACTGACCGGGTACACTGCTCGTTAAGTGTGTGTGTTATTGATAAGTCGGCTAAATATAAATTTAAAACTTGAGTAGGCATTAATACTGCTAAACCGCAACGACACATCGCACGCATCAAGCGGGTTGAGAGGATTGTTTTCTTTGTTTTGAAAGAAGGAAATCTTCGAACATATCTGCAAGCTTGTCGATCTTAGCATCACTGCTAGAAGCTTGGGTACTTACCTTAGAAACAACCGGTTTGTGGGAAACTAGAAGGGGGGGTTGAATAGTTTACCGGTTTAAAAACTTCTTTTAAAAATCTTGTTTTAAAAGTAAGCTATTGGAAACTTTGATTCGAACTCTATGTGTAATCAATCAACACCAATATGAACTACACACTAAGCTAAGTAATAATAACAAATAAAAGTAAAGAGTAGAGTTGGAAAGATCAAACCGAGACAGAGGATTTATAGTGGTTTGGCTACGAAGCTCTTCTTCGCCCTACTCCACTCCCGAGTACCACACTCGAGAGTTTCAAACACTATATCAACAACCTCCCTTCAGGCGGAGAAAACCGTACACGTCGCTTAACCTATTACCGACACTAAGCTAGATGTCGAGTGCTAATCTTAGCTAGCACCAATCTACCAAGGTCTACGTGACCAAACACTCAAGCCCAGTGGCTTCAAGAGATCACCAAGATCTCAACACGATCACAATGATCAACACTCACTTCACTCTACTCAACTAACACTAACCTAATGACCCTTGATCTTCTTGATCAATCACACAAGCCCAATGGCTTCAAGAGATGTTCACTATCTCTATAGATCACACTTGATCTTCACTCTCACTCACAAAAAGGAAATAAACTTGATGTATGCTAAGACACAACAAGGTTGTAACAAGTGTTACAAAAACCTATCAACTATAACTCTAGTATCTTCATGATCACTTGAGTTCTTCTCTTGCTAATGAAGAGGGATGACAACACCTTGTATCAACTTGGATACTTGTGTTCTTCTCTTGCTAGTGAAGAGGTATGAAGAGGATCACTTGAAGGATGATTGGATCACTCTTGAAACAAAGAAAAACTAATCTAAATGAACCTAAGAAGTGAAAGGTGTGAGAGGATTTAGCTAAGGGATTTTTCTGTGTGTGAAGGGGTGCCTAAAACTGTGAAAGGGGTTGGTATTTATAGGCAAAGAAAATTTGAACGTTACAGAAAAAATGGTACGGACGGCTCCTTTAAATAACCCACGGCTCCGTTAAATTTAACGGTACCGTGGAGCCGTGGTAGACTAGGACGCTCCAAATTTTGTCTTTTCTGGTGAAAACTTATTTGGGGAAGGTTGGAGCTGATTTTGGGGGGAAAAATAGCTGTTGTGATTTTCAAACTAATTTTTCCATTAAAACATTTCTTAATATTTCAAAAATAATTTGTCATGTGTATTTTTGAAAAAATGTTTTGTCCCATTTAAAATGTGAATTTTCAAAACATAAATTCACTTCTTTGATCACTAGTTCAAGTTGTAACTTTGTTCAAGAGTGATTTGCGTAGAAACGGGATCTTCCGATTAAAAACTTGTTAACGTTAATTTTAACGTAACGTGAGTTCACAGTTTGTCATCCTCAAAACGTGAAGTAATCGAAAGATATAAATAACGTTTTTAGAACATTATTTGCATCAACAATCTCCCTCTTTTTGATGATGACAAAATATAAACTCATTTTAGGTTAAAATTAGTTTTAACAAGTTTTTAATGAGTTTACTCCCATTTCTCCCCCTTTTTGTCAAATCAAAAAGGTGGTTAAGGCTCCCCCTTGATGTGTACTCCCCCTCATTTGGAGAACACAAAGGAATCGAGCAATGGTTCGTGCTACAAAACAAGGTTAGACGGCAAATAAACAATATCTAACAAGTAGCACATTAGACAAATATCCAACCACAAAAAAAATATGGCTAAGTAGCCAAAATGAAAAGCCCATTACATAAATATAAAATAAATGTCATACATAAGTATGACTACAATAGGAAAGCAAATTAAACTAACAAGAAGACACATAAACATCTAAAGTAACATGAGGCTTCTAGATTTGCTTCCAACTTCAAAAGGTTCCTAATCATTTATTTAGGGAGACTAAACATAACCATGTTTAGTTGGTTGGGCTATGTGGTGGTGAAGGGGGTAACATGATGGGATAACCCATTAAGGGTTGAGGTGATGGTGATAGTGAAGGTGATGATGTGTTGCTCCCAAATTCAAAGGGAGTGTTTGGTGAAAGGGTGAGGGTGAGAGTTAGAGGTTGTGGTGATGTTGAAAGTGATGAGGGTGTTGTGTTAGTTCCCAATTCAAGGGAAGTTGATGGTGATGAGTTGAGTGTTAAGGCTAAAGGGTGAATGGGACTAGGTTGAGATGAGTGTGTGTTGATTCTTGTTGTGGAGGATGAGGATGTAGGTTGGATAGAGGTTGCCTTGGATGGAGCTTGGGGTGTAGTGAAGGAAGATGATGATTTGGTAGAGGTTATAGGTGTATGGGTTTCATCTTCATCATCCAAGGTGAGATCAATGAGGGGAATGTTATTGGTGATAGGTTTAGTTGTTGATTGGGGTGTGTTGACATTCTTGATCCATTGATCAACTATAGTGGTTTGGTTGGTTGGTTTGATGTTGAATCTAGGTTTCTTGAATACCCTTGATCCCATGATGGTTGTGTGGTGAGTGTGAAGGTGTAAGGATGGGTGTAAGAATGGCAATGCATGATGTTAGCTTAAATAGCCAAATCATAAGCATGCAAGGTTGAAAAGGGTGTTTAATTTGGGGATTTGGGTGCATGGGAATCAGGTTATGGTTGCTGTTTTTCAGGGAAAAGAAGTCAAAAAGTGGAAGAGAATAGCAGTTTTCGTCTTCCAGAGGCACGGCACCATTAAAGGTGCTACGGCACCACTAAATTTAGTGGAGCCGTGGCCTATTTAATGGAGCCGTGGGCTCTTTTGACCTTCTTTCCAGGTCTGCAGGTTTTAGGCAGCCTAAATGGGGTAATTTTCTGGGGAATCCATTGGCTGCAAATCTCAAAGCCTCAAATCACTAAACACATAGAATTCCTAAAGCTAGTTAAACTAGCAACTAACATGATCATGTGATCATCTATGTATTTAGGCAACTATTAAGCATGCATGAATTCAAGCATTTTTAACATCTAGTGCATGTAATAAAATAAGCTAACATGCATGAGTTAGGCAAGATAAACCAACATGAGGATTAATTAACAAGAGAATTAATCATGTTCAAGGGAACATTCCAAGCAAGTTAATGCCATGACTTTATTTATAATAGCTTAATAATACTTAAGTTAATAGTACTACTTAAGCTAATCCTAACTAGTCTCGTTTCTTCCCCAACTTTTTGATCTTGTTCCCAAGCCCTTTGATCGCCTTGCCAATGGACTTGAATCCCCCGATAGTTTGCTCATGCATCTCCACTTGTCTATTGTACATTGTGGTTTGCCTTCTCATCACGTGGGATAGGTTGACCATCCCGTTTTCGAGGTCGGTTGTACGTCGAAATGATGAGGTATCAAGGTTGTCAAAGAAGGTGTCGGGAGAGGGAGTATTAGGACGAGACGTTCCTTCTTCATTCACCTCATCATCATCCTCATCCATGGGTTGAGATGACGAACTGTGACCGAATGAGGAGGAAGAATGGGGAATATCGGAAGTGGATTTACGACCACGTTTGGACCCTTTGTCCTTATGTTGCTTTGTGCGACGTTGTGGTCCACCAAGTGGTTTCATAACCGGATTGACTAGGACATAGTCGACATCATTGAGAGATGGGTAGGTTTGTATAACCCACCTGAATAAACGAGTAAGCAACATGCCATATGGCATGAGCTCATCGGAACGACGATGAATACTGGCCATCCGTTTGACCATGTAGTATGCGAGGTTGTAAGGTTCCTCGATACTAAGACAGTAGAGCATGTGGGCAAGACTTGCCGGAACGTGATCACGGTTGCCTGCAAGGCTTAACGCGTTCTCACGCAGAAGAAGTTCCCAATTTCTAATATCGGGACGAAGCTCTTTGAGGTATATTTTGTTTGGGTCGAGGTAGACAATGGAACCATCACGTTTTTGATACGTGTTGGTGACTCGAGGGATTTGGATTACTTGTTTAATTACTTCAATGTCGGGAACTTCGGTACAATAGGCACCTTCGTTCTCAAGATTGTAGTAAAGAGACTCTAGAGAATGGTCTTTAGTGAATGCACACTGACCATATGAGGGAATACCGAGAATGTGACCAATCTCGGTGACAGACAAGATGATATTTTGGTGTCGAATCCAAAAATCAAGAAAGACGTTTCCGTCAAGATCAGTGTAGGTACGGACACGACTATAAAACTCGAGAATAAAACGAGGACAGACTTGATCGTTTATTTTGTATAAACAATCGAACTCGATAGAAGGGAAACAGGCACTGATGTTGTCTGTCGTGACATAGAGTGCATCGACTACACGCCCTTCGTGTATGTATCGATTTTGGACTTTTGCGAGATAAGCTCTTTGCTCATCAGGAATGTTTAGATTTTCAAGAGTACTAAGAATGTATGGTTTGGTATCTTGATAATCATTTCGAGGCATTATTTATCTACAAAAAAAATATTTTTGTATATGTTAGTTTGTTGCATTTTAATGATTACACTTCTAGTGTGTGTGCCTAAATGCAAACAATGTGGAGGTGCGGCAATCTCGACTCTAAAGCTATCCTAAAGAGATTACCCAAACGCTCCTAACTTCACTTTTGCTCAATCAAATATGTCGAACAATACATATCAATTATGTACTTCGAGCCATATTTGAGAGTTCATGTATGCATGCAAAAACGTTTTTAATTTGCATCAACAATGCATGAAAAAGGTTTCATGATCCTAGACTTGTGAAGTTTTTCGAAAAATGATCGAATGGGGGTGTTTGGCAAATGCCTCATCATGGCGCCAACAAGCTTTAAGATTGAAAAGCTTTAATGCAGAACGTTACTAATCCAATTTTAATCATCCTAAACATGATTTCATTGCAAATAATCAATCATAATCCGAATTTAGTGATTAATTTCGGATTAGGTTTTGCAACATAAATGGGTTTTTGGAAATCCTAGGTTTAGGAAATCATGTGAATGCTACATTGTCTAATCCTAGTCTTAATTTCACAAGGGTTTAATTAATTTTGAAAATCCCCAATTCGGATTTATACTCAAGGACAAACTCTAGACTCAATTTAAAAGAAATTAAGAGTGAATTACTTACAATTGATGATGTTGTGGTTAGGATTTGTTAACTTCAATGCCTCAATCTTGATTTGCAAAAGATTAATTGAATTATGGTGTTATGGTTCGGTTTTGACAGCAAGTGGAAGTGGTTTTGTGTGTTTGGAAAATTTGTGCAGAAGAAAAGAGTAACTGGGCGCGTTTATCAGATGCACGGCTCCACGGTTCCACTAAACATTAGTGGAGTCGTGGCTCTTTAGTGGAGCCGTATGTCTGATGGTCCAGTTTTTCTTCTGTTTTGACTTTTGGCTGATTAATCTTACTTATTTAGTAAGACTTTTTTGACACGAGGAAAAAGTTTATACCTAATAAACTTTTTGACGAAAGATGATTAAATGGGATGACTGGAAATGACCTTAGTGTTTCCGAGGAAATTGACTAAGTTGTCATTGGATGAGGATTTACTTCTAGTATTTCCCGTGAAATAAATAGAAGTTATGAGTTGTGTTTAGGAGGATGACTAAAATATTTCCCATGAAATATTTAATTAGTCGGAGTACGCAACACGAGGAATGACTTGATATTTCCCATGAAATATTCATGAGTCATGTGACGAGTGAAAAATATGACTTAAAAAGTCATGGGTGATTTGTAGAGAATGACTTCAATGTTTCCCGCGAAACTTTCGAGAGGTCATAGAAGGGATGAAAGGTTATGAGGTATGACGTGACGGATGACTTTAATATTTTCGAAGGAATATTCAAATAGTCATGAGCGGGATGAGAGGAATGACTTGAAAAGTCATATGACGAGATGCGAGGAATGATGTTAATATTTCCAGTGAAATATTACGAAGTTATGAGATGAGGCTTAGGGAATGACTTGACATTTCCAATGAAATATTCAAGGGTCATGAGTCGAGAATAAGATGGATGTGTGAGATGACTTCAATATTTCCGGAGAAATATTCAAATAGTCATAAGAGGGGATGAAAGGTTATAAGGTATGACGCGAGGGATGACTTTAATATTTCAATAGAAATATTGAAATAGTCATGAGCGGGATATGAGGAATGACTTGAAAAGTCATATGATGGGACGTGAGAGATGACATTAATATTTCCAATGGAGTATTAAGAGGTCATTTGACGAGAATGTAAAGGTTAAGGTGAGAAGAGATACTTTTCAAAGAAAAGATTTCTCTTTCGACGTTATCATGACGGAGGAGATGTCTTTCCGCGGGGAGATGACGTACTTCGATGAGCTTCGTTCATGAGCAAACTATAGGGTTCCCGGACAAGTCTAATGGCATCTTGACTGCTACTCTTCACAGGGAGTTGTCTCATCTATAGTGTTTGTTGTCATGCCTTTCCGGCGCTTGCGTACTCGGCTTCGGTCGTGGAAATAGCAAGAGTAGTTTGTTTATCGGGGAACCAAGAAGTTTGTTAACAAACCTATGAAGGTACAAACATTGCTCTTTATGTCTCAATCCACATCAACTCTCGCATTATTAGAGTTGGTATAGAAACATTTTCTACAACCGTCTCCTTGAGATATCATAGTCTCAAGTGTGTAGTATCTTCAATGCATCGTATGATACATTGAACACTTTGATGTAAGAAGTTTTGGGACACTTCTTACAAGTGGGCACAAAGCCAACACTATTCATGATAATGGACCTACTTGCCGTTAGGTAAACTACTTTACCTATTGTGCCCCTAACCTAGTTATATCCGTGCACTCACCTTCTTCGTCTCTTGTGAGTTTCGTATTTGCGGATATGGGCGTCATTGTCAATAAAGACTATTACTTAAACTATGTATCTCATACATATAGTATACATAAGTTTAAAGGGATACTTAATTTAGGCAAGATTACTTATGTGCAAGGAAGGAAACTTGATTCACTCATCAATGCTTAATTCAAACTTGTCACGCATGATCTTCAAGCGATCATTGAACATTTCTGGACAAGTTGAATTTGACATGATGAGATGTGAATAGAGTTTCTGTGTTATAGTGCCTACCATGTTAGATTCTAACTACACTATTTCATGCCAAACATTACTACTAACAAAGGGTGTTTTAAGAAAGCGTACCTGTGCCTGAGGTGTTGCTCTTAAAACTAGAGGATTAGACTACCGTTGTTGAATGTTGAGCATATAAGACACGACTTGACTTTTGCATCACCAGACTTGTTTGATAACACATCATACTCCTTTTGTAAGACTCCGAAATTTATTTACACTCATGTTTTCCTAGCAAAACAAAAGTTCAAACATCTGGTCCCCAATATCTCATGGGTCCAAAGTTGTTAGAGTCAAACATCCTACGCATTTGTTGCATTAGTTTAGGATGTGAGAATGGAGGACACATTTCCCATGGTAAGTAACCTTTTGGTGGACGATCATTCCAAGTTACGGGAAAGTTACTTGGATGATTTTGTCTTCTAAAGTTACCTCTCGGTAGAGGAGTTCTAGACCGAGGTTTGGGAGAGTTCACCTTTCTAGGCGGAGGAGTAGTCGACCTTGTGTCACTCTTTACAAATCCATGTTCGGGAGATGACAATGGTTTGTAAGAGCTTTTGACCTCCCCTTTACTTGGAGTAGACACACTAGAACTATTTTTAACTATGTGACTCGGTTTAGGACTTAAGCTACTTTTTAAAATTGACCCAGTTTTGTCCTCAGCACCACACGGTACCACTAAGTTTAGTGGTGCCGTCTGTACCTTTAATGGTGCCGTCACCTTCAGACATGGACTTTTCAGGCATTACAAATTTTACTTGTTTAGTACCACTTGTAGAAGCCTGATTTGGGTCAAATCCTAAACCCGAACGGTCATGTTCACTATATCTAATATTTTCAAGTATATCATTAAGCTTTTTAGTTCCTTCATCAAACTTAATGATTCTTAAAGCATTTTCCTTAAGTTTTTCATTTTCTACTTGAAGACTTATACATGACCCGCATCCTAAGTCTACTTCCTTGTTTTTCTCAAGTCTCTTGACTTGATCTTTTAGTTCTAAGACTTGTAGTTCTAGTTCTTTTAATTTTAATTTTAGCTTTGTGTTTCTACCTAAGATCTTAGTACTAACTACGCATAGTTTGTTGTATTCGTCATGTAATTCACTGTCATCTATTGACGAATTATTATCACTATAATAAAAAGAGTCGGAATGTACCTCGTTAGAAGCTTGAGCCATTAGGCACTTTTCATTGTTAGGCTTCTTCTCTTCTTCTTCACCGCTATCACTCCAAGAGCCTCCTACAAAAGCTCTTTGGTTGTTGGAGTTCGGTGGTTTAGGACATTCTCCTATGAAGTGATTAGGATCTCCGCATCTATAGCATCTCCTATCACTTGTCCCTTTTCTTTCATCATGATTCCTTTGGGATGACTTCTTCTCATCGCGAGATTGTCTAGGAAATCTACCTTTCCTTCTAAATAACTTTCTAAAGTTCCTAACGGCTAGTACGTACTCTTCATCTTCACTACCGGAACTCGAACATTCCTCATCACTAGACTCCTTCTTGGCTTTTAATGCTAGAGATCTAACTCTCTCGCTTTTGCCTTTGACAATGTCAGAGTCTTTCTTGATGATCATCTCGTGAACTTTCAAGTTTCCTATAAGTTCATCGAGTGACAATGCCGCAAAGTCCTTTGACTCTTCTATGGCGGTGACCTTTGCTCTCCATTTAGGATGTAGAGCTCTAAGAAACTTCCTAACATAGTTCTTACTAGAATAACCTTCATCAAGAGCTTTAAGACTAGTGATAATAGTATTAAATCTAGCAAAAGCATTATCTATTGACTCGTCCTCCGAAATGGAGAATTGTTCATATTGTTGAACAAGAAGATCTATCTTGTTCTCTTTGACTTGGTTATTACCTTGGTGAGTGACTAACAAGGTTTTCCAAATATCTTTTGCCCTATTACACATGAAAATTCTTTCAAACTCCTTTTTAGGCAAAGCATTATAAATCATCATTTTAGCCTCATTATTTTTGGCTAATTTCCTTTTTAGTTCATCACTTTGTTTATCATAAGAAACTATTTCATCCTTTTTAGTTTTCGGATTCTTTTGAATAGGTTGAAAGTCACCCTCGGTAATAACATGCCAAAGATCAATGTATTTTGATTTCACATACGTTTCGAATCTTGTTTTCAAATAAATAAAACAATCGGTTTCGAAAAGTGGTGGTCTTTGCATAGATTGCCCTTCTAGATATTTGTCGGAATCCATTGATCGATTCAAGTTTTAAAATACAATATACTTTAAAATCTTGACTGACGTGGCTCTTGATACCAATTGTGGGAAACTAGAAGGGGGGGTTGAATAGTTTACCGGTTTAAAAAAATCTTTTAAAAATCTTGTTTTAAAAGTAAGCTATTGGAAACTTTGATTCGAACTCTATGTGTAATCAATCAACACCAATATGAACTACACACTAAGCTAAGTAATAATAACAAATAAAAGTAAAGAGTAGAGTTGGAAAGATCAAACCGAGACAGAGGATTTATAGTGGTTCGGCTACGAAGCTCTTCTTCGCCCTACTCCACTCCCCGAGTACCACACTCGAGAGTTTCAAACACTATATCAACAACCTCCCTTCAGGCGGAGAAAACCGTACACGTCGCTTATCTTATTAACGACACTAAGCTAGATGTCGAGTGCTAATCTTAGCTAGCACCAATCTACCAAGGTCCACGTGACCAAACACTCAAGCCCAGTGGCTTCAAGAGATCACCAAGATCTCAACACGATCACAATGATCAACACTCACTTCACTCTACTCAACTAACACTAACCTAATGACCCTTGATCTTCTTGATCAATCACACAAGCCCAATGGCTTCAAGAGATGTTCACTATCTCTAAAGATCACACTTGATCTTCACTCTTACTCACAAAAAGGAAATAAACTTGATGTATGCTAAGACACAACAAGGTTGTAACAAGTGTTACAAAAACCTATCAACTATAACTCTAGTATCTTCTTGATTACTTGAGTTCTTCTCTTGCTAATGAAGAGGGATGACAACACCTTGTATCAACTTGGATACTTGTGTTCTTCTCTTGCTAGTGAAGAGGCATGAAGAGGATCACTTGAAGGATGATTGGATCACTCTTGAAACAAAGAAAAACTAATCTAAATGAACCTAAGAAGTGAAAGGTGTGAGAGGATTTAGCTAAGGGATTTTTCTGTGTGTGAAGGGGTGCCTAAAACTGTGAAAGGGGTTGGTATTTATAGGCAAAGAAAATTTGAACGTTACAGAAAAAATGGTACGGACGGCTCCTTTAAATAACCCACGGCTCCGTTAAATTTAACGGTACCGTGGAGCCGTGGTAGACTAGGACGCTCCAAATTTTGTCTTTTCTGGTGAAAACTTATTTGGGGAAGGTTGGAGCTGATTTTGGGGGGAAAAATAGCTGTTGTGATTTTCAAACTAATTTTTCCATTAAAACATTTCTTAATATTTCAAAAATAATTTGTCATGTGTATTTTTGAAAAAATGTTTTGTCCCATTTAAAATGTGAATTTTCAAAACATAAATTCACTTCTTTGATCACTAGTTCAAGTTGTAACTTTGTTCAAGAGTGATTTGCGTAGAAACGGGATCTTCTGATTAAAAACTAGTTAACGTTAATTTTAACGTAACGTGAGTTCACATTTTGTCATCCTCAAAACGTGAAGTAATCGAAAGATATAAATAACGTTTTTAGAACATTATTTGCATCAACACGTTTTGTTCCTTGAGGTAGGCACCTTAGATTTGTTCTCGATAATTGACAGAATTTCTTTCGGCATTCGACTCAAGATATTGCCACCGGCGGCTGCGTTGAGTGAATCCTGATCTGATTGAGTTAAAGCATTGTAGAGCGTATCGATTTGATGCAATTCCGAGAAACCGTGATGTGGGCATTTCCTTAGGAGATCCTTGAATCGTTCCCATGCCTCACCGAAATTCTCATCAAATCGTTGTTGGAAATTTGTGATTTCATTCCTAGCATTGGTCATTTTAGACGGAGGAAAGAAATAGTTCACGAATTTATGGACGAGATCTTCCCAAGTATGGATTGATTGAGGGAGTTCTTTCTCGAGCCAAATTCGGGCCGCCCCCTCGATGGAAAATGGGAATAACATCAATTTGATAGTATCGTGAGGGACATCCTTATGGTAGTGTGTTGAGGTCAATTTGTTGAACCATCGGATGTGATTGTGAGGATCTTCCCGATCAAAACCATGAAATTGATTTCCCGTGACAAGTTGAATTAAACCGGTTTCGAGTTTAAAGTTTGTGTTTCGAATCGGGAGGTATAACAATAGCATCTCCGTATCCCACGGTGGGACATTGGAGTAACTCTTGCATAGTGCGGAGATCGGGAGCTTGCCCTTGGTTGTGATTATCTCCACCCATCGGCGGGTGTTGATCGTGTTGGTCCATTTCCTCAACGGTTGGGAAATTAACACGGTGGTTGTGACGAATGATTCTCTCGGGATTAGAGAGTGGTGAAAGAAGAGGGTTAGAAGAAGAAGAACGGGTGTGCATACACCAAAAGAAATAAAATCAAAAAGAACAGTCAAAAACAAAAGTTGAAAATGAAAATATTTTTGGATTTTTATTTTTTTATTTTTTATTTATTTTTGGTACCGATCCGTCAATCGATATTCGTTTCACTTACGATTACTCGTAGGGTAGCGGAAGAGAAGAATGGATCTCTTTTCGGTCTGCAATTTAATGTCAAGACCTCCTTATACCACCTTTATAGGTTGTAATCACAAGCTAATCCAAATAATCAAAAGATTTCACGATTGTTTTGTTGTTATTGCTGGAATGGTTTACAACACTTTTGAAGAAAGTGAGGATTTATTTTATTTTTGTATTTTTGAAAACACTTTAGGAAAAGTGTTTTTTTTTTTTTTTTTTTTTTTTTTTTTTTTTTTTTTTTTTTTTTAATAAAAACGATAACTTCCGAGGAAGGGTCTTCAAAACACGTATCGAAAAACAAAATCACAAATTCTCGTCAACCTTCCCCGGCAGCGGCGCCAAAAATTGATTGTTCAATTATAGATCAAGGGAGAAATCACAAAAGGTAAATAATGTGAAAACCCCGAGTTCGTTTGTCCCGACGAAGATTGAATGGAATATGTGATTCGGGATCGTGATTCGTGAAGTGAATGTGAAAAAGAGTGATTGATTTGGTTTTTACACTACGAATATGAAATATAAATGAAAAACAACTAACTAAGCTATGGGAACAATTAAGCTAAGCATACTATTCTAAAAATGCAATAAAAAACGTTACGCGACGAAATTTAAAAACGTAATTAAAAGTGAATTTTTAAATTCTAAATCCTAAATTTATGAAAATAATTTTCCTAAACTATAAATATTAAAAGAAAATTTTTGGAAAAAGAAAAATATTTTTTTTTGACTTTTTATTTATTTTTTATGAATTTAAAACTAATTTAAACAAAATAAATGATTTAAAAATAGCAAATGATTTTGGAAAAATGTGAAAATTTGCAGAAAATTCTAAAATTATACTAGGAAGATAGGAAAATTGAAATCAGAACTTAAATCACCCTAAATAAGCAGTTCTACCCAATAAGCAGTTTGAAAATAAGCTTTAAATAAGCTCAAGCTGACCAAAAATTCCCAAAAGCTCAGGAATTATGCAAGAGACTTTGTTAAGCTCAAATCAACTCAAAAAGCTCAAATAAGCATAAGAGAATAAGCAATTAAGTTCTGCACAGTTGTTGATCATAGGGCAGAAAACAACCAACTTTAGAGCTTAATTAAGTACTTCAAATAAGCTGTGTGATGGAAACTAATGGGGGCAAAAGCTCACTAGTACTACTAAATATGCTAAAAACACAAAAGCCCTAATTATATCTATCCAATTGAACTCCAATTAAGCCCAAGAAAAGCTGCTAGTTGGCACAAGTCTGCCTGTGCAGGTCTGCACAGGTTTAGGGCTTATTTGCAGACCTGAATTAAGCTACCAAATAAGCTCTAAAGTATAAAACCAGATATTTCACTTGAAGCCTACTATATAACCTACTTAAAAACCAAAAACCAAGTCTAGAGCTTAAGTGGTTAAGCCACAAATAAGCTGATAAGGGCAGCTTGTGGGGATGCTCTGCTCAGTACATACTGATGCAAATGACCAAGTTTTTGCACCTCAACTCTTTCAAAACTAATTGCAATACTACCAACTTTTGTTCAATCACCTTAACCACTGAATTGATCACAAATATGCCAAAAAGTTTCACTAATTCATGCTCAGCTTAATGGGGCTTATTAGGGCAGTTTTGCTACTAACTTTTGCACTAACACACTCCAATCTTCAATAGCACTACAACTTCTTAATCATTTAACAACAACAGCATCACCATCCTCAATCATTCTCAATCCAAACTTAGCAAATTGCATATGAACAGTACCCTTACTAATAGTTAAAAACAGTCCCTACAAAAACCTCTTTAACCAACTGCTATGCACTACTTTTGCACTATAACCACTAATTCAAGCTACACTACCAACAATCTATGATTATCAAGCTACTTATTAACTAAAAACAAATTTCATTCAACAATTAAACAGCAACATCAACATGAAATAAGCATTGAATCATACTGAGCAAGAAATATGCAGAAAAATAAGCCACAAATGAAATGAAACTTGCAAACACCCCTCAGTTAGAACAGAGGGATTTTCCCAAGTAGCCTATCTTTAGATAGACCAAGCACTTCCAATTCTTTCTTGATCTACCAGGATTAATCCAAGTTCATCACCTTCATTGCCACAGTTGACTTTTGTTGACTTTTTGGACTTTTGAGTTTTGGACCAGAATTTAAACCAACAATCACTTACAATAAGCTATTAAGCTTATATAAGCTAATACTAAATGAAAAACAGCTTAATGAAGCTGTGTTTAAACTATTTTTTTATTTTTAAAGGTATTTTCAATATTTTTTTTTTTATTTTTTAGATAAAATGAATAATAATGAAAAATGTAAATCTAAGTTAAGCTGAGATGATAAGATGAGTAAAAATGAGCTAAATAAGCAGTAAAAACTTAAATGAGAATTTAAGAGACACGAATTGAAAACAAAGGTAATCTAATATTTCATTAACCAAAGTGAAAATTACAACTGGAAATTTGAAAATTACATAAACAGCATAACCACTACTCTAGAAAACTATATGAAAAATTACATTAAAAATTAGCATCCTAACAATGGAAATCTCCCCTCTATTTATAGCCGATGCAAGAAGGTTCTGGGTTGTACACGTTGGCAATCCGTGCCTACTTGAGCCATTATTCTCCCTTAGATCTTCCCTTGATCATCAATCCTTCATCTCTGGCCTTTGGATCAAAATGATGATGTGTCTTGACCAATCCTTAGCTCCCACGTGTCATTCTTGGTGTCAGGGGTCTCCTAGATAGGCGTGCAAGGATGAGATTACCCTTAATTGTGGTAAAAATCGTACGGTAATTTGATTAGGGTTCTTGTAATAGTGAAAATCTGGGAGATGGGTGAATTGGGGCGCGGTTTGTTTTGAGTTAGGTTATTTTATCTTTATTTGACTAATATTTTTGTTTTGACCGGGTTGGGATTTGTTTTGGATCCGGGTTTTGGGCTTAGGTGTGGGCTTGGGTAAAAGATTAAGGTGGTGGGCTGGGTTTATTAAATCCGGGTATAAGGTGTTTAATGGTTTTAAGTTTCAAGGTCCAAAGGTGTAAATTTAGAAATCCAAGGGACTGAAATTGCCAATTTTCCAAAGTTGATCTAAGGGTTGTTTTTGATATTTGGTGAGATTCTAAGGATGGATTTTGACTTTTTACCAAACACGTCTCTCCCGGCATCGTCTTTGAGTCCTTTCCATATCTCGTGCTCGTTTTCACGGTTTTTCCTCGATTTTGTCCTATTTTTGAAATATCCTTCCCTGCATAATCAAAAACTCAAAAACACAATATCTTTTGGCATTTTGGTTAGTTTTTGGTCTTTCGTGGGTCCGGTTTTGGTCAAGAAAAGGTATGTGAATAAGCACATACCATAAGTCTTCCACTTTTATTTTTACTTCAGATTATTTGTTTTAAATACATCTAAAAACATCAACACACAACCCACTAATAACGAACATGATCAAAAACATTAGTTTTTCATTTCTTTTCTTGGTCTGATCGAACAGGAAGAATAAACACACCCAAGATATTCGAAATTTTGTTAAAACAAATCACAAATTCATGAAACATGTTAAAATATATGTAATATTAACATATCATACATCAGATCCTAGTTAAAAAACGTTTAAAAACTCAAAAACCCAATCGGGTATTGTTTTCAGTATTTTATCGAGTGGAAAATCAGCCCTAGACACCCAACTTGTGACCCAGAAACCAACCCCCAAATGATCTCCATAAATTCTGATTTTCGGTACATGTAGAGTTCACCTAACAAGCTTAATTTAGAAACAAGAATCAACTGAAATGATCAACCGAGCTAAAAGATATCGAGTCTTAAACTTTGCCCAATATCGCTGAAATAGAAATTAGTTATTACTTTTTAATTATGTCGGCCCAACTGCCCAACTTTGGTCTTAAAAACCGACCCTCTAACGGTTCCTATAAGTTTTGATTTTTGGCATAACTAAAGTCAACCTAACCAACTTAATTTAGGAAAAGGAATCACGGAAAATGATTTGGTTTTCACAAAGTTATCGAGTCATGAAATTTGCTATAAATCGCTAGAACTAGAAAAGATTACCAGTTATTATGTTTTCCAGATTTTTACTCGAATAGCCCTACTTTGAACCCTGTTTTCGAACCTCAAATGACCACTAAAAATTCTGTCCTTTTGGCATATCAAACTTTAACCAGCAAACTTGTTTTAGAAGAAAGAATCACGTAAAAAGATTTATCGAGTCAAAAGATATTAAGCTCCAAAGTTTGCTTCATGTCGCTACAAATAAACTTTAGATTTCAGTTATTATTTTTCAATATTAGTCGATCAACAGCCTAACTTCCAACCTATTTTTCGACCCCTTTTTTATCATTAAAAATCCTAAATTTTTGGGATACTAAACTTCACATAGTAAACATATTTTAGAAAGAAAAAGCAAGTAAAATGATCGAGTAAGTCACAAGTTATTTACACTCAAACTTGACCCCATCGCTAAGGTTACAATCAAATTTTCCAGATTTTTATACCTTGTCTCATTTTCATTTCACTAGCCCGACTTTAGACAAACATTTCAACCATCAAACGATTTCCGTAAAATACGAAACTTGACATGTTCAAGGTCGACTTGGTTAGCTTTTCAAAGAAATAAAGAACATGTAAAATGACTTAGTTTTTGTTAAGTTATACAACCCCAAAACTCTAGCCATGTCATATATTTCATAATTGTGATTTCTAAATTTAAGTTTTTATGTGCTGATTTTGTAAATCTTTTATACTGAGAAAAGGTCATTTTTGAATCTTAAGGGTAGAAACTGTCATTTTCCAAAAGTCCAGGGTATAAACTGTCATTTGACCAAACCTTAGGGATTAAAGTATAACTTTTCATAACTATTATTTTTATCATTTCTATTCTTATTTTCCGAACTAATGTTAACATAATACGTTTATTTTTATCAAACGAACGAACACAAGATACCCTTAACTAACAAACAAACGAAAGATAACTTTAACAAACAAACAAACGAACATAAGAACGAAAGATGTAAACAACGAAACGAAACGAACAAAAGAACATATAATCATCTGAAATGATTACTAAATATTGACATAACAACCCAGGTTTCTTGTCCGGAGACGTTTATCACCTTTCTGTCATTTTGTTTTCCATCCAGACTGCTCAGGTGAGTTCATAGTCCCACTTTTTAATTACGTTTTTTTCTAAATATGTGGGGAGATACATGCTACTAAACCGAACACAAGTACTTTTCCGTATGCTCTCCTGATTTATATTGCATAAGTTTAACTGTTGCCTATTTAAAAGACCCTCTATCATGAACCATTAATCACTTTCGGGTGAGCGCGAATATAATGAATAGATCTATTGGATTGACAATCCCGTTGTGTTGCTGGATAAGTAACCCAATGCATTTTATTTGAAAACGTTTAATAAAGAGTTTCAGGCAGACTCCTACTCGAAGGCATAATTGCTACATTTAATTATGTAGTGATTTACATCATAGCTTATAACTATGGTGTCCATCGTGTTAACGCCTTGCGATTCATGAGACTTAGAGCAATATATAACGAACCGCGATATAACTGATTTATTTTTACTTAGCTTGTGTTCAAATCGATTATTTAACGTTAAACGCTATGGATTCACTCAACCTTTGTGTTGACATTTTAGCATGTATTCTCAGGTTATTGGAAGCATGGCATGGCACGGGATTGGCTATGGACTGTCTATTTTGTTATCATTCAACAAATAACGTATTTTCATAAATGTATTTTGAGAACCTCCTACTGGGACCTGCATATTGTAACTCTGATGTATATGAATGATAACAATTTTATCTAAAAACGTCTCTTTTCGAGTCGTTTTCTATCATCATGACTGTGAACTGTAAAGTAGCACCCCAACTTATATTTCTGTTGCGAATATCGAAAACGGGGGTGTTACAGAGTGGTATCAGAGCTCATGGTTATAGAGAACCAAATGTTTTTAAACATTGGACTATAACCGCGTTTTCAAAAATAAACAAACTTACACCATAAAGTCCTACGCCCTCCGTGCCAGGTATGTTTCAGTATTTTGAGCATCCTTTATTGTGACTATATGGCATGGATAATGCACATATCTGATAATTATTTGACTAGCTTTATTTGCAAATTTCGAATTGCTTATTATCACTATTTGCGGGTTACTACAGTATCATGTCCCCCCCAAACTCCCGAACTTAACGAAACTACTATCCGTACTATTTGTACATCACCTACCCATTCTCTTAAGAAAACCACATCCGACGAAAAGTAAATTGGTTGCCCAACAACATTCGAGGTTAGGACAAAATTTACCCCAAGAAACAATTCAGAAAGATGTTGAAACAAATCCTCTTGAATCTGACACTCCAGAAACCCTATCATTTGTTTATTATCCTTAATAGACAGATGGCTTCGTATAAACTATACCTAGAGCCTAATAAGTGTCACTTATCTTTTTCCTCCCGAACCTAGTCAACTTACCAACCTAGAGCCCAGTAAGTAACAGAGAAATTTGAGGACTAAACCATTATGATAGAGACAGAAAACCCAAAACCTACTGCCTGTAATATTAATAAAAGATCTTGTATTAATTGTTTTTGGTAAAAACAATCAATCAAGTTATTAATATATGCTATTCTCAACCAAGACATACCATAACCATAGAACCCCTAAGATAAATTTCGGAAGAAAACCTTGATGAATGAAGAGAAAGTTGCTAAAATCTAAGAGAATTAGTTAATTCCTTAGCAGTTATACCAAGAGTTAATCATTTATTTACGATATTAACCAGACATATCCGGAAGAACGTCAGTATGAAAAATACCCTACCCTTATTAACCGCGCCTATGACTCCCGAAGTTATCCAGAAGTTGGTAATCAACCTCATTGTAGCAGTGCTCGAGGTAACTACGACAGCTCGTTTAGAAAGCAATGAGGTGGCAATAGGAGAGAATATAATGAATGTGTCTTATACCCCTAAAAGTTTTACGGGTTGTAGACCAGTTCATAACAAAAACCCAGAAGGAATAGCTAAACCTACCACTACCCATACCCTAGGAATTGAACAAAATAACCAAAAGCGAAAACATCATGAGATAGAAACCACCATCCCTACTCACTACCCCGCTTACCATCACGAGCATCTTACTCATAAAGCTGTTTATCATGGAAAACGACCTCTATGTCAACGATGTGAGTTACATCATTATGAAGATTGTTTTGTCAAGTGTGGAAGATGCAAGGAAATAGGACATCAGACCAGAAATTATAAGATGATAGGAGCCAACCCACAACCATTAACCGTGACTTGTTATGGATGTAACGGAAAAGGACATTATAGGAATCAATGCCCGAACTTCAATCCCAACTGGAAGACTAAGACTAATGCAGAGGAAAACTAGAACTTATTAAGGAATCTCATCTATGTCCTAGTATGACCTTTAAGTTTGATATCTCTGAAGTAATGAATAAATTGAGGTTAGAACTCTCTAAGTTGTATTTTCCTTTCAGATACTCCTTAGTTACGATGAACGTAACCTAAATAGATTATCTTTCTACCCTATGAAACCTCTATCTCGTAACAATTCCTTCATAATCCCAATCTGCGTTTAGCCTTCGTATCCATTCTATTTCTCCATACCTTATCCATAAACGTTACCTAGTAAAACCTTAGACAAACTCTAAGAAATTATTTCGAGGTTATCCCATTAATACCTTAGGAAAATCCTTAACCCATCACCGTAGTATGGACCGAAATTTTCCTATGCTCTTGAAAATTATTTATGAAGTTATTTTACAGAAATAAAGCGTTGAATACCATCAAAAACTTTTTGAAAAAGGAATAGATACCACAGAGACTGAACAAAACATTACATCATTTGGTCCTCAATTATACATAACCTGATCAACTATGTATAATTTAGGAAGAATCATGTAGTGAATTGGACAGTTATATTTTCAGATTTTCTACTACTAATTTTCATTCAAAAGCAAAATATTGAAACAAAACAAATTGTTCATAAACTATCATTTTGATTTCATACAACAAAAGTCTACATTTACTACCCATCATCTCTAAGATAGGAATTCTACAACAATATGGATAGAAAAACCTAAGATTTTATTCGTAACCTCGGAAATTCATACATAGGGAAATGATTAAGAACGGAAATACTAAGGTTACAATAATCACAAGATAAGGAATAGATTCTTCAAAAGGTTGACCCTTCATGAATATGAGGATAGCCACCAACAACACAATAGCTAGAGCCACAACCGGATGCATGACCTTGATTATCCTACGGGAATAAAAACTAGGCATAAGAATGAATAAAGAATTTTTGGAGGATTACTTAGAAAAACAAATCTTACCCCCACATCTTGTCGACTCCGATAGCAAAGACCACGATAGGCATAACGATTGCTAGAACGCAAACTAGGAAAGCATGATCTTCGCTGGGGACGTAAGCCAAATAAGAAACCGCAAGGACCACGTAGACAATCGCTAAGAATGTGACAAGGTGCGGCATTTTGAGGTTTTTAGAAAGGAAATTTGTGGTAGAAGAATGAGGATTAGAAATGAGGTATTTATAGGTGGAAAAAACTAGCCGTTTCTAGCCGTTTATTCGACCGTTAAAATCACTATTCATCCACTTTAAAAATCTGACCGTTACATCGTGCTTTTTGATGCGTGCGATGTGTCGTTGCGGTTTAGCAGTATTAATGCCTACTCAAGTTTTAAATTTATATTTAGCCGACTTATCAATAACACACACACTTAACGAGCAGTGTACCCGGTCAGTATGAATATAATGGTAAGTAGAGTGTCGATCACTAAGAGTGGAACGTATTATCTAGTTATTCTAATCAGTATTTTAATATTCTAAGTTAGCTATACAACCTAATCTAACGCAAGGGGGTTCAGCCTGAGAGACTGGCACGATTGGTTGCAATTAAATAATAAACTAAACTAATAGGCACGAATCAGCAAGTAGCACACACGTACACAGATAAATACTTGAGACAATAAGAAGACCTGTCCTGATAGATAAGTAGTTTGTCAATTGTTTTATTGCTAGTTTTATATGAAGTGTATAGTTCGATGCAACGCACCGAGATTAAGTCCTTTCTCGTTGGTTCTAATCTTATCGGCGAGTAAACCCTTAATGATTACTTATGACTATCCTATTTATCTTTCTTCCTACTTTTCTACAGACGATAGAATGCATAGGCGATCTAATAAATAGGCGAGGGCAGAGGCATGGCGACCCGATCAACGCTCAGCTAGACACAGAGGTTATCAATGTACTAATAAAAGTCACCAAAGACATCAACATATAAACTTTAATTAATGGGAAAGCAGTTTTAAGGGAGTGCAATCTTTCCGTTGTCACATTACACAAGCCACCAATCCTGATGAATTAAAGTTTACTAACACAATAAAACAAAACTACTTAATGAATTAAACACATGCAGGACCTTCTTACAGCTCTTGTATCTTCGTTCAAGGTGTGTCTTGTGCTGCTGCCTTGACTGAATTCGTCCTAGGGTTTCTGTACTTCGGTCTTCTGTCGAACTTCAGAACTCTTAATTCGTCTGGTCTTTGGGGTATTTATAGTTTCTGTCTGAGGGTAAGATGCAGCGCATCTAATAAGTAGATGCGGCGCATTGACTTAACTTCGCGTGGGGTCCAAGATTAATATATTCAGGAATATTCGTACACCGCCAAAAGATGCGGCGTAACTCCATAAATAGATGCGGCGCATGTCCTCTTGTATCTTGGATCGTATCTGGTGAAATCTTGATAGTGATGCGCCGTATGTAATAAGCAAGATGCGGCGCATCTGGAGCAGAATAGTCTTGATCTTGTATATTTCGGTGGACTCTTAACTTCTTGCTTGTTTTGCTCCATAATTAGTCCAAAATCGCCAAGTTTCACCAAATGCTTGTTTTTACCTGAGAATTACAAAAGTAAATGATTAAGTATCAATTCTCATACATAGTATAATAAAACAAGTCAAATTAATAGGATAAATGATAGTAATAAAATGTACTTATTTGAGTTCATCACTTTTCCCAGCCATTAGATTTATCAGGTGGCAAAACATTCAAATTTAGTTCATCCAGTAGAGATGAGACTGACCAAACCTCGATCCTTAGGTATTAAACGGAGAACCAAGGATTATCAACGAAACGACATTATCGGATTTATCGAACCCAAGAATAAAGATAATATTTTAAGTAATATTATTTTTTTTAACTGGAGGCATTTTAAGTATATCAAACTCTCATCCTAAACCAAATCGTTGTACGATTTTCCTTTATCGTGTTCCCTATCTGGATAAGATAGAAATCTGAACCTAACTATCCCTATACATCATTTTTCCCAACTTTTCAACCAACACATGTCGAATCTCGGGACGAGATTCCCTTCAACGGGGGGATACTGTAACCACTCGTAAAATTTCCCATTTACTTTACAGAATTATTATCCTTTTTTCCACGGGTAAATTTTTTATTTATTTATTTGAATGTATCTCTCATCTTATGTGACGTAGATCACATCCTTGATAAACGTGCTCCCACAAGACCTGCCTAACGAACCTAATGTTTATTTCATAAACATAACGATATGAAAACATTACAATATACCATTTACCATTTTACGATAATTTCTTAACAAACGTATGAACAAAACATTTATTATCTGAATAGAGTTTCTAGGAAACCCTAAAAATCATCACAACACCAAATATGAATAACAAAACCTCAGAACATAAAAGTACAACTCATATGAGTTAATGTACAAGTAACCAAAGCACCAGAAACCCTAATTCTATTTCAGCTCCCGGTAAAACCCTAATTTCATAAAATTATGATTTTATGTATTCATTTCACAAAACCTAATTTATTTATATAATATTTTTACAAAATATTAAATGTACAAGTTATTTAAACCAATGTACAAGTCATTTATGCACGAAAACATTTATTTACAAAAATCTTTAATAAAACCCGATTTATAAATATTTTTAATCACAATCTACAACTATTCATGCATAATTCTTAAAAATTAATTT
Organism: Artemisia tridentata subsp. tridentata; assembly: GCA_021014915.2. Lineage (NCBI taxonomy): Eukaryota > Viridiplantae > Streptophyta > Magnoliopsida > Asterales > Asteraceae > Artemisia > Artemisia tridentata. The sequence goes on from CP139501.1 coordinate 290,190,755, forward strand.
TTCTAAACTTATTAAATATTTTTACAAATCTTTAAAGCTAAAGTACAAGTACCTAATGCATATGAACTAAAAATCCTATTTAATTACTTTTAAACTTAATAAAAATTTACAAATAATTTTTATTACTTAATAAATTGTTGAAACTATATTTTTCTCACATCTTAAATTATTGTACAACCCTAATAAGCCTATAGTACAACTCTTATAAGCACAATCCATGTTTCTCATATAATTCGAATGTTACTTATATATGTAATTCTAAACACTTTTCAAATTAATCAAACACATAACTAACTAAACTAATTAATCACTAAACCCTAAAGTATAACTCTTTAAACCATTTGTACAATACCCCAAAGCTCCATTTCGACCCTTCCCTAATATTCTGTTCGAACACAACTACAACCATAACTAAATTTACTTCTAAATGTAACCCTCACCAAATACATTGTACCTAGCCATGAACACACTACATACCCTCTCCTCTCTTCTCTTCAAAGAGCCTACACACATGTCCCCTCTTACCATCAAAAACCCTCCTCCTTAAGGAATAGATAACCTGGACAATATTCAGCCACATCACACCTTTTCCCTCCTCTACCAAGTGGCACTCTCCTCATTTTCTGTCAGCCCTTGTCTCCTCACCATGTCCCCTTATCATAACACAAAAACCCTAGTTTACCCTCTATAAGTAACAGCTGCAATTTCCACTTCATCTCACAACCAAACTCGACTCAACTAATAACCATACCAGTCGACACACACCCAAAACATAGCCCATATTCATTCATTCCAGAATCAATCCACTCACAAACAATTTAATAAAATCCCATTCGAAGCATAGGAGAAGAGGAGAACAAAAGTTGAAACCAAGTCCTTCTAAAACCCTACTCGAACCCTAACCCCAAGTAAGTCTTCCACTTTTATTTTTACTTCAGTTTATTTGTTTTAAATACATCTAAAAACATCAACACACAACCCACTAATAACGAACATGATCAAAAACATTAGTTTTTCATTTCTTTTCTTCGTCTGATCGAACAGGAAGAATAAACACACCCAAGATATTCGAAATTTTGTTAAAACAAATCACAAATTCATGAAACATGTTAAAATATATGTAATATTAACATATCATACATCAGATCCTAGTTAAAAACGTTTAAAAACTCAAAAACCCAATCGGGTATTGTTTTCAGTATTTTATCGAGTGGAAAATCAGCCCTAGACACCCAACTTGTGACCCAGAAACCAACCCCCAAATGATCTCCATAAATTCTGATTTTTGGTACATGTAGAGTTCACCTAACAAATTTAATTTAGAAACAAGAATCAACTGAAATGATCAACCGAGCTAAAAGATATCGAGTCTTAAACTTTGCCCAATATCGCTGAAATAGAAATTAGTTATTACTTTTTAATTATGTCGGCCCAACTGCCCAACTTTGGTCTTAAAAACCGACCCTCTAACGGTTCCCATAAGTTTTTATTTTTGGCATAACTAAAGTCAACCTAACCAACTTAATTTAGGAAAAGGAATCACGGAAAATGATTTGGTTTTCACAAAGTTATCGAGTCATGAAATTTGCTATAAATCGCTAGAACTAGAAAAGATTACCAGTTATTATGTTTTCCAGATTTTTACTCGAACAGCCCTACTTTGAACCCTGTTTTCGAACCTCAAATGACCACTAAAAATTCTGTCCTTTTGGCATATCAAACTTTAACCAGCAAACTTGTTTTAGAAGAAAGAATCACGTAAAAAGATTTATCGAGTCAAAAGATATTAAGCTCCAAAGTTTGCTTCATGTTGCTACAAATAAACTTTAGATTTCAGTTATTATTTTTCAATATTAGTCGATCAACAGCCTAACTTCCAACCTATTTTTCGACCCCTTTTTGATCATTAAAAATCCTAAATTTTTGGGATACTAAACTTCACATAGTAAACATATTTTAGAAAGAAAAAGCAAGTAAAATGATCGAGTAAGTCACAAGTTATTTGCACTCAAACTTGACCCCATCGCTAAGGTTACAATCAAATTTTCCAGATTTTTATACCTTGTCTCATTTTCATTTCACTAGCCCGACTTTAGACAAACATTTCAACCTTCAAACGATTTCCGTAAAATACGAAACTTGACATGTTCAAGGTCGACCTGGTTAGCTTTTCAAAGAAATAAAGAACATGTAAAATGACTTAGTTTTCGTTAAGTTATACAAACCCAAAACTCTAGCCATGTCATATATTTCATAAGTGTGATTTCTAAATTTAAGTTTTTATGTGCTGATTTTGTAAATCTTTTATACTTAGGGTCATTTTTGACAAAAACAAATATGAAAGGTAGAAAATGTCATTTTTGAAGCTTAAGGGTAGAAACTGTCATTTTCCAAAAGTCCAGGGTATAAACTGTCATTTGACCAAACCTTAGGGATTAAAGTATAACTTTTCATAACTATTATTTTTATCATTTCTATTCTTATTTTCCGAACTAATGTTAACATAATACGTTTATTTTTATCAAACGAACGAACACAAGATACCCTTAACTAACAAACAAACGAAAGATAACTTTAACAAACAAACAAACGAACATAAGAACGAAAGATGTAAACAACGAAACGAAACGAACAAAAGAACATATAATCATCTGAAATGATTACTAAATATTGACATAACAACCCAGGTTTCTTGTCCGGAGACGTTTATCACCTTTCTGTCATTTTGTTTTTCATCCAGACTGCTCAGGTGAGTTCATAGTCCCACTTTTTAATTAAATTTTTTCTAAATATGTGGGGAGATACATGCTACTAAACCGAACACAAGTACTTTTCCGTATGCTCTCCTGATTTATATTGCATAAGTTTAACTGTTGCCTATTTAAAAGACCCTTTTATCATGAACAATTAATCACTTTCGGGTGAGCGCGAATATAATGAATAGATCTATTGGATTGACAATCCCGTTGTGTTGCTGGATAAGTAACCCAATGCATTTTATTTGAAAACGTTTAATAAAGAGTTTCAGGCAGACTCCTACTCGAGGGCATAATTGCTACATTTAATTATGTAGTGATTTACATCATAGCTTATAACTATGGTGTCCATCGTGTTAACGCCTTGCGATTCATGAGACTTAGAGCAATATATAACGAACCGCGATATAACTGATTTATTTTTACTTAGCTTGTGTTCAAATCGATTATTTAACGTTAAACGCTATGGATTCACTCAACCTTTGTGTTGACATTTTAGCATGTATTCTCAGGTTATTGGAAGCATGGCATGGCACGGGATTGGCTATGGACTGTCTATTTTGTTATCATTCAACAAATAACGTATTTTCATAAATGTATTTTGAGAACCTCCTACTGGGACCTGCATATTGTAACTCTGATGTATATGAATGATAACAATTTTATCTAAAAACGTCTCTTTTCGAGTCGTTTTCTATCATCATTGTGGAAAACTAGAAGGGGGGGGGGGGTTGAATAGTTTTATGTCTTTTTTATTTTATTATGAAAACCTTTGTTTATTTTTAAAACACTTAGATTCAAGTTTGTATGAAAAATAAAACTTGAACCTTATTGTTAGTTATATATGTATTCTTTTAAATTGATTGTAAAAGTTTTGGTTTCTTGAATGGATTTTCAAATTGATCTTTATGTGAAGTCGACCTCTAATTAATGCTAGCAATTATATAAGCCTATGTGTATGAAAGTAATGACGATGCAAGTAAAGAAATAAATAAGGTATGGAAAGATCTAACCGAGACACGAGAGATTTATAGTGGTTCGGCTACAAGGACACCTTCCTTGCCCTACTCCACTCCCCGAGCACACCTTGCTCGAGAGTTTTCTTCACAACTTCAATAAGCTCCCTTATGGCGGAGAAAACCGTACACAACTTTGGCTTACACGGGTTTAACGACACAAAGCTAAATGTCGAGTTCTAATCGTAGCTAGAACCAATCTCACAACTTCACAACACAACTTCTTCACAACTTATTCACGACTACTTCACAACGGTTTCACGACTGCTTCACGACTTCAACACAACTGCTACACGATCTCTATGCTGCGGCTTCACGACTCCAATACTAGGACTTCACGACTAGGACTTCATGGCTTCAACACGACCGCTACACAACCTCTATGCTATGGCTTCACGACTTCAACACAAGAACTTCACGACTAGGACTTCACAACTTTAACACGACCGCTTCACAGCTTCTATGCTACGGCTTCACGACTTCAACACAAGAACTTCACGACTAGGACTTCACAACTTTAACACGACCGCTTCACAGCTTCTATGCTACGGCTTCACGACTTCAACACAAGGACTTCACGTCTTCTAAGCTACGGCTTCACAACTTCTACACCACGGGTTCACGACTTCTACACAACGGCTTCACGACTTCTACACTTTGACCTCACAACTTCTATGCCACAACTACTTATACAACATCTTCACTACTTACACACAACACTAATCTACAACACACACCTTACATACAAATGAATGAATGATTTACAAACTTTGTTAAACACACAACTTAAGTAACAAGATGATACTAAGTTGTAATACTTCTAATCTTGATTGATAGAAGTATTCTTCTTTTGCACTTGGATGGTGGAAGCTTGGATCACTTGGAAACCAATGCTTAAGATTACATGATCAAAGGTTTTTTTTAAGATATGAAATGAGATCTACAACAGAAAGTTTTAGTGCAAAAGGTTGAGTAAAAATCCAGGAGAAGGCTGGTATTTATAGGAGAAAAACTGGACAGCTGGAGACCTACTGGAGCGTGGCCGGCCCCCTTAAATAGGGGGGCGGTCCCCTTAATTTTAAGGGGGCCGCCTAGTAAAATTAAGGGGGCCGCCCAAGGTGTCCGTTGCCCAGATTTGTCTTTTTGTGGGGAAGGTTTTTCTGGAACATTTTAACTGATTTTGGTTAAAAATTTGAATTCATATTTTTATAAAAGATTAAACATTTTTATTTAATACCAAAAATGTTTTTCAAAAATATATAAAATATTTTTGATGTTTTATAAAAAAATCTAGTTATTAAGAAAATGTTCCTTTGATCATATAATGCATTAAGCATTAGTTCATTCATACCTTAAGTGATTTTAGTTGTAGAAGTGAATATTTACAACTAAGTACTTGTTTAATTTATAAGTTTATGTTTTAATGAGTTTACATTTTGTGATCATCAAAACATAGAGATATGAATAAATATTGATAATGTTTTTAGGCATTTATTTATGTCAACAATCTCCCCCTTTTTGATGATTAAAAAACCTAAACTCATTAAATCAAAAAAATTATTTTTGGACAAGTATTTAGTGAGTTTATATTAACTTCTCCCCCTTTTTGTAGCATCAAAAAGGTTGAGCCGACAAGTTTTAGAGACAAAATTTGTCGGAACGAGAACTCCCCCTTGATGTGTGCTCTCCCTCGTTTGAGGGCACCAAGGAATCGATATATAGAATACTTGCAAGAAAAATATTAGAAGCACAAGCATATATATAGCAAAAATAAGCATGCATATAAGGACATTCATTAAAAATGTTGTGTATCAATACACAACCATCCAAGATTATATTCAATCCTACATTAGCTAGTAAGTAATGCAATCTACATAATCATTCTAGGAGTACATGATCTTCCATGGGGCTTACACACAAAATGGTTTGAAAAATTATTTTTGATTAAGCATTGCATATGCTTAATTTGGTGAGAATGAAGGTGGTGGTAGTGTAGTGGGTGAAAATGATGGAGGTTGTGGTGGAGGTTGGTTGTTAAGCATGTGTTCAAGGGATGAAAACATGTAGTGTATCTCATCTCTAAGATCAAAGATGATGGTTTGGTTGTGGATGTGGTGGTATTGGTGATGATGAGAAATGAGCATCAAGAGGTGTTATTGGTGATATGGAAATGACAAGTTGGGTGAATGGAGGTTCTTGAGTAGGAGGTGGAGTTGATGCTCTTGATGGTGGTGATGAAAGGTGTGAGTTGATGTAGTTATTGATGGACGAAAGGGTGTTTTTGATGGTGCATTTGGTGCACTTGGGGATTAACATTGAGGTGGTGGTGATGGAGTTTTGGTGTCTTAGAGATGATTTTGGTGATAGCATGGTGAATGAAAATGGGTGTTTGATGGAGGTGATGGTTGATTTAGGTAAGGTTTGGGCTAGATAAAAGGGGTCGCAAGATGCAAAAGAAAACAGTAAATTTTACTGCCCAGATGGCCGGTCCCCTTAATTGTAGGCCGGCCCCCTTAAAATTAAAGGGACCGCCTAGGGAATTAAGGGGGCCGCCTATCTGGTGTTTTCCCAGGCGACCAAATTTGAAAAATTTCCAGAAAATGGTCATTTTTAGGGTGTTTTTGCAGCAAGCTCCATTTGAATCATGTACATCAAGAATGATTAAATAGTGGCATAAACATGTTAAATACGCATGCATACATTTAAAACATATTATGGAATAAGCATGTTATTAATCATCAAGCATGTATATATATATCATGATATCAAGTATACAAGCAATAAGCATAACAATCATATATTAAAGACAAGAAATAAAGCATTCATTAGTTGAAAATAATTATGTTAAAAACATAATTATTGATACAACACATATTTGTTTATAGCATACAATAAGTAGAAAATTTTAAATTGCCTAAGAGATCCATTTGACTTGCTTGAGACATGAAAAGCTTGAATTATTTTGGATGGATGATGGTAAAGAGGGGGTAAAAAAAATTGGATTAATGGGGTTGTAAGTTTGGGTGTATGGATGTTGGAGAAAGTGTTGATGGAGGAATTGGAGGTGGAGAGCTTGGACTTGACCATGTTGAATGAGGGTTTTGATGTTGTTCAAGTGGTGGTGTTGGATTAGATCTAGTGAGAAGATACTCAATCCAAGTGAGACGCTCATTTAAGGCGATGGTTTGATTTTGGAGAAAGATGCAACAAGGACAATTGTTGACATGTTTCTCAATTTGACTCAAGTGATGTGGTGATGATGGTAATGATGGTGAGATGGATGGTGATGGGTTTAAGTTGCTTTGAGCAAGGTGCAAAGCAAGGAGAGCATTAAGCTCATGGGCTTCCTTGAGTTCTTCAATGAACTTCAAGTGTTGAGTGGAAGGTGATGATAATGGAGAGTGGTTGTTATTTGGTGGAAGTGGTGGTGACACTTTTGGTGGTGGAGACATTTGTGAACTTGGGTAATTATGAGTGAATGAAGGTGGACATATGGATGATAGGTTATGTGTGTGAAAGGGTTCATTAGGATGAGGTTTAGGTGTTGGTTGAGTTTGAACAACATCATTTGTTGGGTTATGGCAAATGTCAAGCTTTCTCCTCCAGATGATGTGATTGTGGAAGGTAAATTTTGGAGGGTGGTTTGTGACAAAATGTGTTTGTGAATTTTGGGAAGTATAGGATAGAATGGGTTGGAAATTGAAAAAGAAATCAGTAATCCGTCACTCCAGATGGCCGGTCCCCTTAATTTTAAGGGGGCCGCCTGGGTATTTAAGGGGGCCGCCCATCTGCTGACTTCCAGATTACTGGAAATGGGTTTTTGGCATAAATTTGTAGAAAAGGTTGTGTTTTTGGGTTTAGTTTCAAGCAAGTCCAACTTCTTTCAAGGCAATTTAGGATTTAATAACTCATATATGCTAGGCATATTTATTTAAGCAACTTTATCTAACATGCACACTACTCATTAAGCATATAACATGTATATACATATATTAGACAAGAAGATAATACATAGCACCATGTAATTCATAGTATCATACTTAGGAAGATTAAAAGGCTAGTTAATTAATCCTAATGATTATCTATGTACAGGGGAATGGGGAGTTGTGATAGCATGGACTTCTAGACTTGTACCAAGTGAGATCTTTAATAAGTAAACCATGATTTTTCATTTTTGATTTAGTTCACTTATAAGTGTCATATACACAAGTATATATGACATATATGAGATCACCAAGCATGATTTAAAGAAATGTTTTTGGCATTATTCAACAATGCTTGAAAGTAGGTTTTATGTGGATGTGAAAAATATATTAATGAAATAGTTTTGGCTTAATTTCAAAATGTTTTTATGAGGAAAGAAAACATATTTTTCCAATCTTTGGTTTTTGATAAACACGTAATTATAGACACAAGTTTGGAAGAAAGGTAGGATGGTGAAACATGTTTAATAGAAATGTGTCATAATCTTTTGAAAAATCATTTTTCCAAAATGTGAAGTTTTTGCAATTTTAAAAATAAGTCCCATTAATTATAGGTTTAAAAATAGTGGTTTATGAAAGATCTCATGCTCAAGGGTATTGATTAAGTCTATTGTCACATGCTACCTCTTTATACATATCCTATGGCATTTAAGCATGTATTATGACTAAATACAAAAATACATCATGTCAGAGTAGTTAGAGAAAAACAAAAGCTATTATAATGACAATGCATTCAACAACTAAACAAATAATTACGAAGGCATGCAGTCAAATCACATAGGAGCAAGTAAACATCTAGAAATTTTATATATGCAGGATGACATAAATCAAGGAATGAAAAGCTCTAGTGAAAAGCAAAGTTCATAACAGTAAACTATCGTTAGGTATATTTAGGAAGAATAATGTATTCAAGTTGGAGAATGAGTATGAGACTATTACTAGTGGTGCTCAATTCAGGCTAAACATGACCGTTTTTACGGGTTACACACACCCAACTTCTCACATAGAAGCAATTCAACCGTTAGGTCAAATTGAGTTTCTAGTCAATAGATTCTCCAGTAGTCATTCTCTTTTTAGAAGAAATTAAGTTCCTAAATTTACCTATCGAAGAGTACCAAATATGAAGATTACTTGGTTTACTAATACTTAGGGGGGCTAACTAAAGGGTTTCTAGTTCATTAAGCCACAGAACGAATATAACTAAAGTGTAAAGGCAAAGCAACCTATCAGACTAAGCGTATCCTAAGGCATTAATAAGATTATATGCATGAAGTAATTACTTATGAAATTTTAAATAGAGAACTTACCTCACGTCCTAGCTTTTCTTCGTAATGTCTCAGATGATGATCGACGTGTGAATGATAGGTGAGTCGGATGATGATCTTCTCCTTCGTCTGTGTCACTCCGTGATTTTGGATTGAGTTCACTTTGGAGTTGATTCATGTAGTCTTCGTCGTTAACACCTTCATTAACAACATTTGAACTAGTAGCACATGTATCTATTTTATCTAAATGTTTATCTATTAAATTTTCTAAGATAACTAATTCATGTACAAGATCAAAATCCTCATCTTTGGCTTGACATTTTTCTTGATGAAAGTTTAAGAAATTTTTCCAAATATCATTTGCCGTTTTACAGAAGAATATTCTTTCATATTCAACTTTCGGCAAGGTTTTATAAATAATTATTTTAGCTTTATTATTTATTTCATTCTTTGTTTTCAAATAATCAATTTGACTTTCAAAATCCGTTTTTGTTTGATTTTCAAAATCAGTTTTTGTTTGACTTTCAAAATATGTTTTTGTTTAACTTTCAAAATATGTTTTTGTTTGACTTTCAAAATCACCAATCGAAATGACATGCCAAAGATCTAGATCAATTGATTTCACATAAGTTTCAAATTTATTTTTCCATTCAAGAAAAGTATAGTTTTCAAATAGTGGTGGTTTTAGCAAAGATTCCCCTTCTAGATATTTTTCGAATTCCATAGATCGATTCAAGTTTTAAAATACAGTATATTTTAAAGATCTTGATTGACCTGGCTCTTGATACCAATTGTGGAAAACTAGAAGGGGGGGTTGAATAGTTTTATGTCTTTTTTATTTTATTATGAAAACCTTTGTTTATTTTTAAAACACTTAGATTCAAGTTTGTATGAAAAATAAAACTTGAACCTTATTATTAGTTATATATGTATTCTTTTAAATTGATTGTAAAAGTTTTGGTTTCTTGAATGGATTTTCAAATTAATCTTTATGTGAAGTCGACCTCTAATTAATGCTAGCAATTATATAAGCCTATGTGTATGAAAGTAATGACGATGCAAGTAAAGAAATAAATAAGGTATGGAAAGATCTAACCGAGACACGAGAGATTTATAGTGGTTCGGCTACAAGGACACCTTCCTTGCCCTACTCCACTCCCCGAGCACACCTTGCTCGAGAGTTTTCTTCACAACTTCAATAAGCTCCCTTATGGCGGAGAAAACCGTACACAACTTTGGCTTACACGGGTTTAACGACACAAAGCTAAATGTCGAGTTCTAATCGTAGCTAGAACCAATCTCACAACTTCACAACACAACTTCTTCACAACTTATTCACGACTACTTCACAACGGTTTCACGACTGCTTCACGACTTCAACACGACTGCTACACGACCTCTATGCTGCGGCTTCACGACTCCAACACTAGGACTTCACGACTAGGACTTCATGGCTTCAACACGACCGCTACACAACTTCTATGCTATGGCTTCACGACTTCAACACAAGAACTTCACGACTAGGACTTCACAACTTTAACACGACCGCTTCACAGCTTCTATGCTACGGCTTCATGACTTCAACACAAGAACTTCACGACTAGGACTTCACAACTTTAACACGACCGCTTCACAGCTTCTATGCTACGGCTTCACGACTTCAACACAAGGACTTCACGTCTTCTAAGCTACGGGTTCACGACTTCTACACCACGGGTTCACGACTTCTACACAACGGCTTCACGACTTCTACACTTTGACCTCACAACTTCTATGCCACAACTACTTATACAACATCTTCACTACTTACACACAACACTAATCTACAACACACACCTTACATACAAATGAATGAATGATTTACAAACTTTGTTAAGCACACAACTTAAGTAACAAGATGATACTAAGTTGTAATACTTCTAATCTTGATTGATAGAAGAATTCTTCTTTTGCACTTGGATGGTGGAAGCTTGGATCACTTGGAAACCAATGCTTAAGATTACATGATCAAAGGTTTTTTTTAAGATATGAAATGAGATCTACAACAGAAAGTTTTAGTGCAAAAGGTTGAGTAAAAATCCAGGAGAAGGCTGGTATTTATAGGAGAAAAACTAGACAGCTGGAGACCTACTGGAGCGTGGCCGGCCCCCTTAAATAGGGGGGCGGTCCCCTTAATTTTAAGGGGGCCGCCTAGTAAAATTAAGGGGGCCGCCCAAGGTGTCCATTGCCCAGATTTGTCTTTTTGTGGGGAAGGTTTTTCTGGAACATTTTAACTGACTTTGGTTAAAAATTTGAATTCATATTTTTATAAAAGATTAAACATTTTTATTTAATACCAAAAATGTTTTTCAAAAATATATAAAATGTTTTTGATGTTTTATAAAAAAATCTAGTTATTAAGAAAATGTTCTTTTGATCATATAATGCATTAAGCATTAGTTCATTCATACCTTAAGTGATTTTAGTTGTAGAAGTGAATATTTACAACTAAGTACTTGTTTAATTTATAAGTTTATGTTTTAATGAGTTTACATTTTGTGATCATCAAAACATAGAGATATGAATAAATATTGATAATGTTTTTAGGCATTTATTTATGTCAACAATCATGACTGTGAACTGTGAAGTAGCACCCCAACTTATATTTCTGCTGCGAATATCGAAAACGGGGGTGTTACACCTAGCACAAACAAGGATCTAACTTCAAACTTTACTTCTTTAAATATGAAGTGGATTACACGAGAAACCCCTTACCGTTTTGTTTCTCAATCCAAGATGTGTTAACTAAAGTAAGTTAACTACCACGTCTTGTACACATGTACTATAACCGATCAAAGTTTGATGCTAGTGAAAGACCACGTAAAACCAAACGATTTGTTTTATTAAACCACAAAGGATCGACACCCCTTAGGGTTGTACGATCGGATTTGCTAGCAAGGAGGGGAGAAACAAACTTTTAGGGTTATAGTAATGCACAAGGTCAAAAACTAATAACCCTTGGATTTGTATTTATAGGCTAGTAATCTTGGAGGACAAGTTGGACTCGAATAAGGAAATAAATCCCTATGGCCGATCGTCCCTTAGCTTGCACAAGGGATTTCTAGAATCTTCTTTCCTCCAAATTATACCTACGTTCCTTCCTTTATTCACTAACGGTCGTTAGTCAATTCCGTTAATTACTTAACGTTCGTTAGTCGTTATTTCGTGTCCAAATAATTAAATATATCACGGTTATATATATATATATTAATTATTTCTTTGATCATTCATACGTAAAGTGTGCAATCCCATGGTCCCGTGTTCGATTCTAGTCATACACGATTTAATATTTTTTCATAACTCTAACACAACGGATCTGGCCCCGCCCCAAGAACCGGCACAGTTCACCATGAACTGGCTGACTCAAACTTAAATCGGTTAATATACTATAAATTCGAACAAAAAAAGATGAAATAAAATTTATTTTGGTATAATTACACCACTGGACGCTTAGTCCAGTGGTTGGGGCATTGATTTTTGGGCGCCTACTGTGCCCCCTTTTAACTTATTTCCAAAAAAAAATTGCACCGATACAAAAATTTTCTCTTACGTTAGGAGATAACGGAGAAATAATTTACACCGTTAGTCGTCGTTGACTGATTTTACTAACGGAAGGAAACCAGAGGGATGTATTGTGCGACAATAGGTAAACCACATGGAGATATTTTAGACTTTACTCTTTAACAATTAGGCAGGGGCGGAGCCAGAAATTTTTTGTCGACGGGCACACTTTGATAAATTTTAGAAACTAAACTATAAATTGGTACTTGGGGACGAAAAAGCCAAATATTTTCGAAAATTTATACTACAATTTTTTTGACAGTCTAAAATTCATATAAGATCAGGTTTACATAAAATTTTACCGAATGACTACGTTGATCCAATTATGTCATATACCATCGTATATACTCCAAATGGCATTAAAATATTTGTTTCAAGAAAACCAAAGTGGATATCCTAAATGAAATGCCTTAAAACATAAAAAACATCCACTTGCTGTTCTTTAAATATTTGTCCTCTCCATTAATTGTGGGATCATAATCACCATCACGTTATCGAGTACTCCTTTTCATGTAAACGCATTAAGCATGCACAAACTTAAAAGTAAAAATTTGAAGGTTCCAGATATCTTTAACACACCTAAATCAAACCAATCTAGGTAACTTTGTATTATCGAGCAACTATGTATTACACTTTCCTGGACATTTTCTGAATGAGAGTTTCGCCGGTTCAGATGTATGTAACAATGAACATGGATGAGACAAATGGTCAGGGACCTTAGTTACCAAAGAAATATTGTAGCATATAAGTATATAAATCACCTAAACTTTTGGATATCCATTTCACACTCTAACAAACACATTAGTTTAAATATTAAGAAGGATTAGCAACTTCCACCACATGTTATTATCATAATAGAGCGTGACTTCATATGTGATGACATAACTGATGGTGACTAAACAAATCACATTATGGTATGTGGACAATTGGTATCCAGACAATGTGGGGTGTAATTGTGCCTCTACCCAATCATAGCTAGAGTTTAGCCAATAACATATACTGATGATATGTTCCAAACCTACGTACGTTAGTTAAACCGATAAGTTTTATGACGATGTAAAGCGTCTACATTGCAGCATGAGTCATAAACCATCCAATGTAAAGGCTTTTCTATTAATATGACCAACATTGAACTAACTTATACTTTGTTTATATATTAGGCAATTTAACATGTTATTGAAATCTTTCGTATAACAACGTGTGAGTGGCGCATCTACCAAGAGTTTATGGGTTTAAAGTCTCAGCTTACCACGTGTGAAGTATTATGTGAGATGGTAGGTTGTATAAGTATATGAATAAGTATTATCCGAGATAGTAGGTGGTTTAAGTATATGAATAGCTTGTCTTTTTTAAAGAATACATGCTCGTAAAGTATATTTCAACTCACTTGGAAGCTTGGAGTAATCAGGTTGGACATAGCGATCGTGTGCAGGATCAAAAGTTATAACGTTCATTCTACAAAAATTTACAGAAAATTCGTAACACAAAAATTATGGATCAGGCGCATTTTAGAAAAATTAATATTTTTTATATAATTTTACACTACGCAAGAAAAATCTGTAGGGTTTCCGTGCATCCCCGAGAACCCCCTCGGTCCGCCCCTGTCAGTTTGGATAGTTTTGCCATCTTGGTTTTTGTATTCTGCTAGATACACAATTAGCATGCATCATTTCATGTTCTCTACTTTATTGTTTACGGATAGTGGTGGTATGCCGAGAGACTTCCATTTTGGTACCGTCGCTTATCGCATATTTGTCTATAGTCACCAAAAGGTTTTAGATGAGCCTAACCGATCATAGGGCAAATCGCATAAAAAAAATATTACACTTAAAATAAAAAAAAAAAAAAAAAAAAAAATCGCATAAAAAAAATATTACACTTAAGATCAATTTGAATTTTAGTTACTTAACTTTATTTTTCACAATTTAGGGTATCGAAGTTATTTTTTGTGCAAGGTAAGATTTTTCGAATTTTCTAAAGATATTATTGGTAATTTTTTAAGCTGAAATGGTTAATTAATGGGATGTGTCTTTATAACTAAGCATTTAAAAGTCATTTGGGCTAAAACTGTGATCGGTTATCGCTTTTTGAAAGTCGAAAAATCCTTATATCGCATAAAATACAAATCCGTAGGCGACTGTGCAGGGAGTTTTTATTATAGCCCACTTCTAATAAGTCTTGTGAGGCAACAACTTCTAATAAAATGAATGGATCTTAACGAGATCACCCTTGCAGAATTAAACACGAAGTGTAATTGGGCATTGAGCCCGCGACAATTTCGTACAATCAATGCTTCCTAACATCCCAGAAAACCCATGTTTCTCCTCGTGAAAAGCATAGAGTTTTTCAACTTCGGTTTCTGTAGGCTTTGCAAATACTCCTTTCCATATAAGTCCATAACCCCTTTATAGAAAGCGTCAAGAGAATCGCAAGAAGTTTTATCACCCATTTGCAAATATTCGTCGAGAGCATCGAGAACAATGCCAATGCTAATTGACGAATTGCAGATGTACATTTCATCAATGGGGAAATGCCAACTTTTCCTGTAGCGTCAACACGTTGTTGAAGAAACGACACACTATTAGTTAAATCCCGAACAATGCTTGGGAAAAGTGGTCGCCTCGTTCAGAACCACTTACAGAATGTACGTGCATCATACATTGAGTTTTCACCGAAGTAAGCCACCACTAGACAATCATGAGCACCGTAACGATCTCTATCTACAGGAGCTCGTGGGATTTTCTTGATTGAAGAAGTGGAAGCCTGAATAAGCAAAGCGTCTACCAAGTGTTTTTTTAAATCTCTAAGATTAAACTATTAACTATTAACTTCGTATTTCTCATCTGTATCCTTAAAATAATTGATTATAATTCATTTGTTTGAGTTGAAAAGTTGAAAGAGTGTATAGAAGAAAAAGTGTGAAAAAAAGGAAGAAAATGTGATATTTATAAGTGAAAAAGCGTGTTTTATTTATTATTATTATTATTGAAATAAACCCCTCCCAACGATCAAAAGATCCGTAGGGTATGTTTGTTGTTTGCTTTTGGGTTGGGTCGGCTAGACGATCGAACATCACAAAAAAATAGAAAAAAAAAGGGGGGGGCGGGGAAGCAAAGCGTCCACCAAGGGTAGACCGGCCCTTGGTTTGGTCTACCATAACGAGTAGTCTAATAGTCTCTGTCATCGTTCTTAAAATCATGGTAAGTCAGAAATAAATACCAAATGAAGAGATAAAACATGATATTCATCTGTAGTGGCAAAAATGTTCAGTGTCATTTGTTCAGTTCATATAGTAATCTTTCATAAAAGAAAATTAGTTTGCACACAAACCTTAGGCTGCCCCCAGTAAGGGCATGCGATCGATTGTTTCACTCGATCGAGTGTCGATCGCCCTTCTATGTTACCCAATCATCAATCGATCGATCGGTCCTTTTTTGGCATTAGGGTCGCATATACAATCGACTCACATACGCACATAAAAACAAAACTCCCACTTTCCAATTAATATTATTAAGGCCGTCTTTACTGGGGCACCAAATCGCATGTAGGTCGCTGGAGAGAGAAAGCTGACGTGGCAAAGAAAATGGGAGGGAGTGATTGCCCTTACTGGGGCAGCCTTATCGATTAGCAGATCGTATACACTATACAGTATACACCATTTTATAAACACAATGCTTAAAAGTATAATTGTATAATAGTACAAGACCCATTACATGAAAAATGGACTAGGACTTATTTGGGCCCAGCAGTCTAAATTGGCCCTAACCATGCCCAAGCGGCCAAGCTAGTTTTTCTTATAAAATACCCCAAATTTACAAAGATAAGCTAAAAAGTTGCAAGATAATCAAGGCCATAAATGGATTGCACAAAATTAAATATGTGGTAAAGATGGGGACTAACCTACAATGTAAATTTCATGTGTGCAATATAATAAAAGTACCCGACTCGGGGGTTTAAAAATGATATAATGGTTAAAGTTATGCGTGATGCATCACGTTCAGAAATTTCGTATAATCCTAAGATAAAAATTCCTACTCGAGTATTTCCCTACGATTCCTAGAAAATAATTTCAAGAAAAGAAACCATCATTTGGCACCTTATGTAAAAATCAATCCACGATTTTAGGTAATGAGGTTGGAGTCCCAGAGAGAATGTGACTTATCATTGGTAGCTCGGATGACCGAGAATGGCGACCTGCCTGTTGTTTTTCACGATAGGTTGCCCAAGTGACCAGATAAAGCCCCGATATGATCAACAATCCTCCTACAATGCTGTTTATAAAATGAAGAGTAGCATACAGATATTAGGATTACTTTGGAATGCAAACTAGTGAATTGAATGAAAGGGAGACGCACATACCTTCCCATATATATTGGGCTTCCGAGGAAAAGTCTTGACAGAAAAGCAGATGCAGCAGGTTGAAGTGGATTATAAAGTGCAACCAGAGCAGGTCCCAGGATCTTGTTGGACCATGTTAGAAGTCCATAATTTAACGCAGATGCAATTGTTCCCTGAAATAAAGAACAGTGAATGCTTGCAAAGTCATAAACATGTAGAGATACGGATTGAAAGTCATATGCAGATACATAGTCACAAACTTACTAAGAAAGAAACATTTGAATTTTCATCAGACATGCCGAAAGAAAAGTGATACTTTTCACGAGATGTAGGACATATAAATTAGATTGGCCAAGTACAGCACCATAGCATATTCAGTATTAGCAATCATGTCATAAGCCCGCATAATTTAAATTTTAGACAATATAGATCGAGTAAATCTATCTGGAGAGCTATTACTTATATAAATGACCTGCACCAAGAATTATTATAAAGCATTGGTGTTTCAAAAGTATAGATCTAGTCACAAGACAGGGTATGTTTAATGGTTAGCCTTTACAGGACATAAATTGATCTCAAGTTTCCACTGCTAATCACATCAGCATATGTTTAATCCTAATAAACCAGTAGGGCAACGAAAAAAGTTCAATCTTAAATGTAGCAGAAGGTACAGAGAGGTTTCTCAAGAGTTGAGGACTGCAGAGTTTCCGGCTTTAATCAAGCTCATTCCAGAATACTTTATAAAAACAGCTAGCTAATTTTCCTACCTATAAAATCAACTAAATATTGTTCACTGATACACATAACTTTTCACAAAAGAACTGGCCCAAATTATTCTACGAAATATGTGTAACATTAAAAACGAAGACATTTAATCATAGCTAATCACAAGACGCTTTTCTTTACATCATTCAACTTCTTAAATTGGCTCCATTTATGAGATTATGTAACTTAAATATATTCACCAAGCTAAGGTTTCTATTTTAAGATGTGGACAATAGATCATGACATAGAAGTATCTTACATAAGCAAAAAAAGACACAGTGTGCGCTCAACAAATATAAGACAAATACACATAGCACTTAAAACATCATCATAGCCATACCAACCTATGCCAGTTCAATATGCAAGACAATTTTGAAATTTTGCTCCCTTAACAAAATGAGGATAGAAATGATACTTACAGCATAAAGGACTGCCCAAAACTCAGATTTTGTCAAGCTCCAGTCTGTTGACTCGTTGTTCATGACAAATGCTGTCGAGACCAGAAAAATAACACCGAAAAAGTATGAATATGCTGTAACCGACAAGCTTGCAGGATACCTGGCCAACACTGGAGCCTGAATAGATTTTATAGACCAGTCAACTTCAGAAATATTTATGAGAAAATCAGATAAAAAGAGGATGAAAGCAATATGTGATGTAAAGTTAGCAGATATACGACTGAATACCTGAATAGCTAGAAAGGCTGCCATGCACATGCAGTTCCCTATTAAGCACAGGACACCAAGATGCCAGTTGTCAAACCCGAGACCAATAAAAATAGACAATAACCATCCAGCTGGCTCTGGTTGACCCGTTGCACTGATTTCATTATGTAAAGAAAGGTCATTTTCTGAATACCCAAATACGACTGGTCCTCGGAACATAACCATGAAGATGGCACCACACACGCATACAAATGTACCGCCAACCTTCACCTGACCTTCAGTTCTTAGTAAATTCACCGTTTCTGTACTGCATGTAAAACCACTTCATATGGACTCCAAACGATGGATAGACATATAAATATATACAGGCAGCTCGACATTAAAAATAAACCAAGGTGAAACGAAATTAGGTAAACTGACCCCATAATAGTAGCGAATATAAACGTAAATACAGGAATCGAAGGTTGCACAGCAGCAGCATATGTCGGAGTTGTGTAGCCAAGACCAAAAAGAAACAGAAGCTGGTTCCCAAATATCCTGTTCAATATTGAAATTTATCGAAAATAAGTAATCAATATATCACAAAGCACATCTGGGACCATAAACATATATTGAAGTTTCATCTTGTCGATAAAAGAAACAATCTTTTGCGAGAGAAACATGATAAACTGTTAGAAATGGATAGCTATAAAAACAATAATCTTACCCCGTTAATCCAAGAAAGAAGAATGACATAAGCAAACGCCTAGTAATAGGCGGCCTCGTTCTCCTACACGATAACAACAAAAACCACAACTTTAGTTTTGTCACTTGTTGAGGCAAACATTAATTATTTTCAACTGTTCAGGTAACAACAGCCGCATATCACAAAAACCAATACCCCTTAACATCATCATTTAAGAAAATAATACTCCTATGTCAAACTCATCTATGACTCATTAAACTTAGTTTTAACTGTCGCCATATTCAAACATGACTCGTCAACCTTAGTTTAACTGTCTACTAATATTCCCTCCATCCCATAATAAGTGTCCATTTCCAAGTTAAAGTGACATTTATTAGTGGCAGAGGCGGAGACAGGAGGGGGGCAGGGTGGGCACGAACCAATTTGTAGTGTAGTTTCTAAAAATTATCAAAGTTTGCCCCCTCGACCATAAGTTTGTCGCTCCGCCCCTGATTTGTGGACACTTATTATGGGGACAAAGGGAGTAGTTAACAAATCGCATATAATAAAGCATAAGTTTAGCGTTCATGTTGAAATTGCAATTTGAATTACAATTTACCAAACACTAGTTCTAACTTATATTCTCAGATAAAGATAATCTATTCCAAAACACTAATACTAAAACAAAACATAAAAAATTAAGATCAAATAAAGTCAACGTTGACTAATACTAACTTTTCACGAAAAAAAGCAATCGGGGCAAGGATCAAGAGGGCAAGAAGATCACGATAGACACAAAACACAAGACGGTTAACACCAAAGTTCAAAGCAACTTTAGTGATGACGTGGCTTCCACCAGCGAATAACTGGACCATTGTCATCGCTGCATGTGCACGACGCGTCTCACTTGCACCACCCAACGCCATCACCATTGTTGATTCGTTTTCTCCGATAAATTATTAGGGCATTTGTCAAAGCTCAAAGGAATTGGGGATCTTATTATTAATGAATTTGGACAGCTGTTAGTGGTTATTTACTCATTTTTGGAAACTTCTTGGGTTAACGGTTTTGTAAATTAACTAGGGGTTGTGTCAAAAAGAACTCATGCCGTGTGTAATGAGGCGTGATTTGTGCTTTTTTGCTCATTTAGCGCCCAATTCGCGCCACCCCCTCCCCCCGGGCGCCAATTGGGAAAAAAAATGAAGAGGCGTGATTTGTTCCGCGCCTTGCCCATTGTACATTTCAAGAAAAATTGGAACGTTTAACTATCAAACGGATAGTTTTCAAATTAAAAAAAAACGCTCCCCCTTTTTTTTTAAATACCAACGTTTTTTTTTTTTTTTTTTTCAATTTTCACAACTCTAACACACTTTTAAACAACTCAAACACACTTTTATAAAAATTTAATGTAATTTTTTTTTTAATTAATAAAATGATGTTGTATTTTTTTATATTAATAAAATGATGTTTTAATTTAGAATGTATTAATTGGTTGAATTTAAAAAAAAGAAAAAAAAAATGTGACACGTGTCAAAATTTGCCCCACCCACCATTACACACCTAAACAATTCAAGCTCTTTGCTGACTGGGCTGACACGTGTCAAATTTTGCCCCCATGTACACCATTTACCATTACACATAGCCTAAGATGTTTAAGTAAATAAGTGAAGCAGCGAATATGGTTGATTGTTTCTTGATTCAACTACTTTCAATACAAAAATTATGTAATGATTTTAAAATTAAGAAAAATAGCGTATAAATAAATTTATAACAATTTCAATAATATTCAAGTTATAATTGAAATTCAATATCGTATTATGTACATAAAAAATACATTTAAATCAAGATCGCACATAACCCAAGTTATATATTTTATTTTTTCAGAAGCTTACATATTTAAACATGTTTACGGATTAACTAGTTTAATACTTGTTAATCTAAGCACGACCCGTTTATTAAACAGTCGTAGTCGTGATTGCTAAACAAAAAATATATAATTACCTCACGTAATGCAAACATAACTCACAATATATATACACCCCACACAAAAAACTTGTGCACATCGTCAGGTAAACGAGTAACAAAAGTGAGCAGCCTTACGCGGTTAGGGATGGCCGTAGCGTGGAGGGAGGCCCGGGTGGTGGTGCCTCTTATTACGTCTAGCCTTATTGCTAACCACATACGTGTCTGGTAAACAAAATTAGAACATTACATGTTACTTGTTAAACATGTTTTATATTACAAGTGGTAAACGGTAATTGGTAGTTGATATTAAACTTTTTAACATGGAAATTGATTTGCACATTTTCACTTTTGATTAGGACATTCAGTTATCCCATTAGGCAGTTGTACCATATTAACATCCTACTTTGATTACTTGTACTGTGAGTGTGAAAATAAAAAAGAAGAGTGGGCAAATCACATCTCGTTTTAAAATGGTGACCGCCAATTACATAACCACCGATTAGTGATTTTTATTATGACAGTTCTTATAAGTGAATATGCTGTTAAATTAAGTGCAAAACATCATATCTATCGTAAGGTTAAATGGGCCTTTAGAAAAAGGCCTGTTTGTTTAGTTTTTTATTAAGTCATGTTTAATTAAAGTGACTGTCTAGATATATGTTTTTTGTTTGTAGATAAATAAATGGTTGTTTGTTTTGTATGCTGAATAAGGTGTTTGAATTAGAAAAATTACTGTTATACCCTTTTATTTGAAATAAGGTTAAGAAGTGGTAGGGTAAACATGTAAAATTAGGATAAAAATGATGAACTTAATTTGGAGACCCTCATCTCTCTGTTTTTTTCTATGAGGTCAATGTTAGTTTTAAGCACTAAACAAACATCCATTTGGTGACTTAATTAACTTACCTGTTTTTCAATTAAAACAATACATTAATGTGTTGACAGCGATTAAGAATTTGAAATTTTGAAAAGTGGATCTTTTCGTGCCTTTTACTCCAAGTATTATGCAGCTCGTAAACCTACGTACCTAATTTATAAAAGTCGTTACGTGTTGACAACGTTTAATATTCCAAAATGCAAATGCAATTGAAACAAATAGAAAAAACTAACAGTTGGTATGTACTCATACTTTACATCGAGTTAGACAATAAACAAAACTTTTTTTTTTTTTTTTTTTTTTTTTAGAATCAAATTGTGATGCTCTTCTATCGATCTGACATCTGTGTCGTAGCAAGTTTGGACCAAACATCCACGGCTTCCAATGAAATTACTAGTGATACGAAAAGCTGTTAGAAAATCCAAAATATTGAGCTAACTTCTTGATGAAATCTTACGATTTCTATAGCTTAACTAAATTTTACAGATTGTCACACTGAAGTCACAACTTCATACATAAAAGGTAAAATCATATTTTCCTTTGTCGTGAAATTTGTCTTTTATGTCGCAAAACATGTTATAGCATGAATGCATGATGATCTAACGGGACAGCTTATAGCAAGAGTATAACCACAAACGTAAGTTACGTAACCAATGGACATTAAACGTGAACTCAAATAGTTTACCAAAAATGAGAGACGTGAGGTCAATTCTGCTTTACTACTATCATATTTTACCGTAGGTATAGAGATTTCTATTAAATAACTTTGGTAAATTATACACGTATCATCAAAAAAAATAAGCAAAAATATAAAATGAAAATGCAACGGTTACTCTTTATACACAACTAGAAAACCCCACACATCATTAATCCAATGAAGCCTGAAAAGATAGATGCCTTAGCCTGTTATAAATTTAGGCCCAATTTTACTTTTTATATAAACTTGAGCCCATTATCAGCTCAATTTTTGATTTCTCAGCCAGCCTTATGACTTTTTATAAAAAAAAATAAATAAATAAAAAATAAATAAATAAATAAATCAGTATTGATCATTGACGTTGTCTGTTCGATGAATATGCTGTAATGGAATAGACAAATAAATATCTTGGTGTCAGAAATCGCCAAAAGAAACGAACGTATTGTAGCAGGGGGTCAAGAACAAATATGCACTTATATTTGCATGCATGTTTTTATGCTCATGATACTTGTGCATGGTATCACTTTAGTTAGCAATGCTTGTTTGTTGGGATATGTTCCCTTGGTGTTGTCTGCCTGTTTGTTGCATTAGTTTCGTTTTTGAAGATGCTGGTGCTTTTATCCAGTAATTGGTGAAAGCGTGCACCGTTTGGTTTTGTTGACATGTTTTGTCTAATATTTTCCGGTCATGTCGTTATCATTTTTCCTACTCTAGGCCAAACAGTGGGTGCGGGCAATTAGTTGAGATTCGGGTTTTCTTCTGACCAAGATACGGGAAGTAAACGGAATTTTGCTTGTTTACATTGGAATTTCTTCTTCCTTTATCATGACACACTTAATCGTTTTAATTTTTTCCAAAGGTGAAAGCTAAAAACACGTAACTTAGTTTTTAAGATTTTTACCGAAATGCGTAACGTACTTTATTAATTGTATGTACAGCTAAAATACTGTCAATTTTTTGTCAATATCGCTAATATGACAGGTTTAACCGGTTATATACGAGTGTTCCAACTAAAATACCTTCGTGTATTTCCCTTTTGAATTTGTTCTTGAATTTTACTAAGTGTTTTTGAGTTCCAAAATTTCGCCAACCACCACCACACATCCACCACCACCTCTTCAAGTAAAACCCATAACTAAAAGAAGTTTCAAAGTCATCAGATTCAACTACTAAATTTATACCCACAATCATCGATTTCTTTTGACTTGTTATGAACAAACTAATTCAAATCGTATCTACATCCGACAACGATAACAGTAACTCATCGAAGACATGTCACCATATTCTTTTTAACAACATTATCACTGTAATGAACTAATGCTGGATCGATGGCCAAACAATAAACAGAATAATCAAGAACAATCAAATAACCGAACGCCCAATATGGGGATTCTTTATTAGCCATCAATAATGATCAATAATATGAGTTTATGAAAACGCATTATATGTCCAACCACAAAACAGGAAACAAAATCCCAGCAAATACCAAAAAAGGAAACAAATTCGAAAATTCAAAATAAAGCTCATAAAATAGAAAAAGGCTATTTTCGGCCCCTAAACGATTCTCAATGGCCGGGTGTGTGGTTATGTGTCATTAACTGTATCATCATCCCCTTCTTCAGAAAGACTCGACCTCAAGTCTGGGTAGTCGTCACCCTCGCCTTTATAAGGTGACAAGTCAGCCACGTTAAAAGTAGCAGAAACATTATAGTGACTAGGAAGCTCGAGCTTGTACGCGTTGTCGTTGATCCTTTTAAGAACACGAAAAGAACTATCTGCTCGCGGTTTCAACTTCCCAAAACGCCTTGCAGGAAAACGCTCCTTACGAAGATGAATCCACACAAGATCACCCTCCCAATACAAAACCTGTTTACGACGCTTATCCGCATGCTCCTTGTATTGTTCATTATTCCGAATAATCTGTTCTCGAACCGACCGATGCAACTCTTTAATCTGCTCAGACTGGTCAGACCCTG